>CALYLW010000820.1:109904-387404 GCA_944989445.1 Ampullaceana balthica | reverse complement strand
TTTCTTGTACAGTTCAGAGAATATAATATTGATTATTTTAGAGTTAATTTGACATCTTAGCAGTGGCGTAGCGATAGGTGGGCAATTTTGCAGGCTGACTCGTGTCGATTATAAAAATGATGTATCAAAATTTCAGATCAATCTTATCTGTTTACAGACGCTCCTTCTATACAGAAGATTATTGCGTCCTACGCTTATCTATGGTTTGTGTTTAGTCCTGCATTTTTATTAGAGATTTAAATGTTGATAAAGTGTTGGTTTTCCTGGATTCTTCAGGCAACCCATTCCACGCCCGAATTCCGGACGGGAAAAAGGAAAACTTGTATGTGTTTGTTCTTGCATACGGAATAAGAAAGGTGTTTTTATCCTTATGTCTATCTGAGGGTTGTATTAAGTTATCTTTGTGTTGTATTTCTAAATTAGAATTAATTGCTTTATGTATGATTACTACTTTGCTCTTGGTTCTTCTATCCTCTAGTGTTTCAAGGTTTAATGATTTAACTAATGGTGTTATTCCCAAGAGCAAAGTAGTAATCATACATAAAGCAATTAATTCTAATTTAGAAATACAACACAAAGATAACTTAATACAACCCTCAGATAGACATAAGGATAAAAACACCTTTCTTATTCCGTATGCAAGAACAAACACATATAAGTTTTCCTTCTTCCCGTCCGGAATTCGGGCGTGGAATGGGTTGCCTGAAGAATCCAGGAAAACCAACACTTTATCAACATTTAAAACTCTGATAAAAATGCAGGACTAAACACAAACCATAGATAAGCGTAGGACGCAATAATCTTCTGTATAGAAGGAGCGTCTGTAAACAGATAAGATAAGATAAGATATTCTTGTCAGTTTCGAATATTCTCCAGTAATGAATCTGGCAGCTCTTTTTTGAATTTGTTCTAGTTTATCAATGTTTTCTTTGGTGGATGGGTCCCATACAGAAGATGCATATTCTAGTACAGGTCTCACCAAAGTGAGGTAGCATTTTAGTTTTATATCTCTATTACATTTGTTAAAGTTCCTTTTTATAAAGCCTAAGGTTTTGTTTGATTTTTTAATATCTTCATTGATTCCATGATAGTTTCTCATTTATTAAGACTCCTAAGTATTTTGCATCTTTAGTTTGGGTCAGTTCTTTTCCATGAATGTAATATTTTGAATTTATTTGTTTCTTTTTCTTTTTTACTCTTAACAGTTGACACTTTTCTGGGTGGAAAGACATACTCCAGTTAGTTTCCCATTTTATCAATTCATCTAAGTCTTTTTGTAAAATTTTGCTATCTTGTTCTGATTTAATCGCGTGTACTGTAATTAAATTCATGGAATTTTTAGATTATCGTTATTTATCTCTATGTAACATGTTAATTTTTGTGCTACAGTGTCGCGGTGCATATTATATTGAACAACCTTTCTCGTCGCACAATAAAGTGCGTAGTATATTGCCAATACTTTTTAAAAATATATTCCCGATCGGTGCGCATTATATTAAACATGTTTTACGCGCCATAACTAAAATTTTGGATTTTTGGGTTGTCGTGCACTGCGTATTATAATGAACATTCTTTACTTTATGTCTCGTATATAAAAAGATTTATAGTCAAAACGTGTTTTTTTACGTTATTTTAAATTGGTACACGCATTCTTTTCCATGTCCACACACCATAGTTAAAAATCTAATTGCTGCTACAGGCAAGGTATTTAACAGACTTTAGTTTACGAAACACTGAAGATAATATGTGGGCCATTTTTGAGGATACTTTGAAAGATATATTTTTAAAAAAACTGACAATGGCAGACGAAGGACTAAACACATGGATATACACGGGTATTTTGCTAGTCACATTGAAGTATTTTATCATATCTATTTTTTTTTCATTTGGGCTTATGCACTATCTGGAAACATAATTTATAAAGACAATTTGGCTCAAAAATATAGGGCTAAAAGTGCTTTGCAGAGGCTACTTACAGAGAAACTAATGGAATACGTAAAGGATTTTCTAAAATGTCATATATGATACCATATCATTTTAATTAAACATCCAGTAAAATAACGAGAGAGCAATTTATTGGCGATCAAAGCGAATATGTAGTTATATTATGTAGACAAACTTTTGAAAAAAAAGTTGTATTCTTTATAAGATGAGAGTGCTGTAGAAATTCATGATGTTTTGGCAGTTACAAAATTCGGAAAGAAGATATGATTTTCGACACTAGCTAATCTACTGGACTTTGAATGCCAGCAGTGAGAGAAGCTTCTCTAAAATTAAGTTAACGAAAATTGATTACGATAAAAAATGAATACACCTAGATTGACTAATCTATAGCTATTTTGGCTATTGAACAGAGCATTGCTGACAATATATCTAGATTGACTAATCTATAGCTATTTTGGCTATTGAACAGAGCATTGCTGACAATACATCTAGATTGACTAATCTATAGCTATTTTGGCTATTGAACATCACATTGCTGACAATATTGATAGATCAAAGGTTGTGACACGAGAAAAAGGAGAACTTTCGATTTTAATCGAGAAATGAAAGCTCTTCTATTTATTTCTAACATAAACATGTATAGTGTCCTTATTATTACATCTCAGTAAACTAGTTTAGAATACTAGTTTGTGCTGCGGCGCGGTGGCGCCTGCGGCGCCCCCTTTTTTTAAGGGTGCCTACGGCGCCCACCTTTTTCAAAAGCCCAACTAACTTGTTCTTGTATGATAAATACGTAAGGGGCCGCCCATAAAGTACGTCACGCTCCAGAGGGGGGAGGGGGTGTACGAAAGTATGACAATTTGTGACAGGAGGGAGGGCAGGGGTCCGGCAATGTGTGACGTCACGGTGTTTTATATTAAATTTTAATTATTTTGTAAATAAAAAACAAAATTTTTGTTCGAAAGTGTGGCGTTCTTTAGGGGGGGGGGTCCGAGATTTGTGACAGTTTTTGACAGGGGGGAGTTAAAAATGGTCAAAAATAGCGTGACGTACTTTATGGACGGCCCCTAATATTAAACTTTCTTAAATGTACACAAAGTATTTTATAATAGGGTTGTTTTTTTTTCTCAAAAGCCCAAGTAACTTATCCTTGTATGATAAATACGAAATATTCCTGAAGTGTACACAAAGTATGTATATAATATTTTTTTACAGTGCTAATCACCACACGATTTTTAACGTAATTTTAGAAAGCAGCGCACCAAATTACTGCACCAAAAAAAAATATTTCTTTGATTCAGTCAGCACTGTTTACAACACAAATGCTGACGTCATAGGTTCGTGCGTTGTTTGGTTAATGTTAATCTGGAAACCAAAAGGATTATGATTTAGCGTTAGGCCACAGTCAGCGATAATTGAGCGTAAATAAAATATATGATTTAATAAAATAAATGGTCCTTAGCACACATTTCCTACTGTAGTATATTAAAAAAAGTATTTAAAAAAAAGTTCTCTAGATTAAAAGTCCAGGAGCTGCAGACATTGGAAACAATCTTCTAAAGTTCCTATATTATAAAGGTTGGCATTGTTGACATGCTGAGGTCAAGGCCATGAACCTTGCTAACCTTTTGATTGGTGGTTACATACTTCTGTTGTTGTTGTCTTTAAAGTCTTCAAGACTTTTCTATGTAAGCCAACACTTTAGTTGCTCAGCAAAGCTTTGTACATACACAGCCGCTTTACATCTTAACAAACTCAACCTTTGTACACACACAGCCGCTTGACATCTTAACAAACTCAACCTTTGTACACACACAGCCGCTTTACATCTTAACAAACTCAACCTTTGTACACACACAGCCGCTTTACATCTTAACAAACTCAACCTTTGTACACACACAGCCGCTTTACATCTTAACAAACTCAACCTTTGTACACACACAGCCGCTTTACATCTTAACAAACTCGTTACAGCTTCACTGGGCAGTACATACAATTATATAAATGAAAATTTTTATTAAGAAAATACAATAAAACATTTTAAAAACATCGAAATGTCATTTTTATTTCATGTCAATCAAACAGAACAAATGAACATTGGGGGTGGGGTGTGGGGCGGGAGAGAGGGGAGAGGCCTGATGTCATTGGCATTTAAGATGTCAGACGAATACGTCGATTTTAATAAAACTAAGCTGACATGTATTTTAAGTTGACCTTCACCTTAACCCTAACCAGTTATCACGGATGCCATGTTATACTAGTGCCATGTTATACTAGTGCCATGTTATACTAGTGCCATGTTATACTAGTGCCGTGTTATACTAGTGCCATGTTATACTAGTGCCATGTTATACTAGTGCCATGTTATACTAGTGCCATGTTATACTAGTGCCATGTTATACTAGTGCCCTGTTATACTAGTGCCATGTTATACTAGTGCCATGTTATACTAGTGCCCTGTTATACTAGTGCCATGTTTTACTAGTGCCCTGTTATACTAGTGCCCTGTTATACTAGTGCCCTGTTATACTAGTGCCCTGTTATACTAGTGCCATGTTATACTAGTGCCCTGTTATACTAGTGCCCTGTTATACTAGTGCCCTGTTATACTAGTGCCATGTTATACTAGTGCCCTGTTATACTAGTGCCCTGTTATACTAGTGCCATGTTATACTAGTGCCCTGTTATACTAGTGCCCTGTTATACTAGTGCCCTGTTATACTAGTGCCCTGTTATATTATATTGTGTTGTTGTATCATTGTGTTTTTGTATTTTGGTCTCTTGGTATGTTCTATGTCATGTTCTACGTCATGTTCTATTAGTTCTATGTTGTATCAGTGTGTTTTTGTATTAATGCCATTTGATATGTTCTATGTCATGTTCTATTAGTGCTATGTTGTATCAGTGTGTTTTTGTATTAATGCCATTTGATATGTTCTATGTCATGTTCTATTAGTGCTATGTTGTATCAGTGTGTTTTTGTATTAATGCCATTTGATATGTTCTATGTCATGTTCTATTAGTGCTATGTTGTATCAGTGTGTTTTGTATTAATGCCATTTGATATGTTCTATTTCATGTTCTATAAGTTCTATGATGTATCAGTGTGTTTTTGTATTAATGCCATTTGATATGTTCTATGTCATGTTCTATTAGTGCTATGTTTATTTGTATCGAATTAAGTGATTCTTGGTACATGTTTTATTAGTCTCGCCGTACCCGGAAGATGATATTGTAATTGCTGGAACTCGGGTACGAGACAGGTAGTCGACAGGTAACAGACAGGTACAAAGTGGGCGGAACAGTTTCAAACGAAAATTATCAGTTTTCTGGCATAAAGGGACATAATTCAGAAAGACAGAAATGACATCCATTTGTCATTGGTCCAGGTCAAATGACGTCATTAAACTCGCGGTTACATAACAATCTGTTTAAGCGCACTGTATTCCACCTTTTTTTTTGCTTAAACATGCCAGAAGCTCATTCGGTGCAGAAAGTTATTGCGTTCAATGTTCTTGTAAAAACGCACCGTTCATGCTGTTATGTTGAGACGCAGCTTTCACATGCCACGGCTTTGATGGGATTGCAATAGACTGAAATTTATCTTTCATTTATGAAGATTTCCCCATCTTGCATCTTGTGCAGTGATAAACTTCTTACCATCATTGACCTGCTACCATCATCAACAGCCTACCAGCATCCATTTTCATCAACACTTGTATTACTTATTGGTGTAGTTCCACGAATATTTCTAGTCAGCCCTCGCCAAGTCCTCGTCTAACCACACTAAGGGCCACATTATCTGCCCTCAACATATCGCCTCCCTACATGACGCCTGCATCCACCATGTTTAGTCTCGTTAGGTTGCCGTGACCCAGGAGCGGGCCATAACTCTGGTAGCCCGACGCCCAGGAAACCGTAACTCTCGACGCCACCAATGGCAATCCGAGATTTTATGTGCATTCAATCTTTTTGTCCGTTATCGAAAAATTGTCCGCTTTCCGGGTAAGTCATTCGCGCTAAGCACCAATAAAATATAGAGTGGATATTTGATAGTTGGGTTTTGAAGACAGTGGGTCTCACACCATGTTGGGCTTGTCGGATAAATTCGGGTAGCGCTGAATTACAGAGAGAAAATAAGAAGCTAGCATTTGGCAAAGCTCAGATTCGGTTGACAAATACAATTATCTTTTCTCAGCTTGCTACAATTATAAACTCATCTATCACCCCAGGAGAAGAAATATCTGACAATTCTCTGTTCAACTTTAAAACGATTTAGAGTGACTCCGCTTGCCAAGGAAATTGATGGCTTCTAGGAACAATCCACGTAAAGCCGACAGGTAGTTCTAAGATGCAGTCGCTGACCTGAATGCTAGCACTGATGAATTGCAAGAATCCCTGGCAAGTGTAATATTCGAACACGCATCAAATCGGAATTTGATGTTAATGTGGCCTTGTGCGCATGCGTGAAGTGTACGATCAGAGGTTTCCCGCTGTTGCATGGTAAAATGAAATGTTGGATGCCATGAAACTATGTCTAGCGAAATGTTGGATGTCATGAAACTATGTCTAGCGAAATGTTGGATGTCATGAAACTATGTCTAGCGAAATGTTGGATGTCATGAAACTATGTCTAGCGAAATGTTGGATGTCATGAAACTATGTCTAGCGAAATGTTGGATGTCATGAAACTATGTCTAGCGAAATGTTGGATGTCATGAAACTATGTCTAGCGAAATGTTGGATGTCATGAAACTATGTCTAGCGAAATGTTGTATGTCATGGTTTTGTGTTTACTAAAATGTTGCATGTCATGATTTTGTGTTTACTGAAATGTTGTATGTAATGATACAAACATATTGATTTTCTTAAAATTTTGAGTAAGTAAACAAAGATGTTTTTCTATTGCATCAATCAAAGATGTTTTTCTATTGCATCAATCAAAGATGTTTTTCTATTGCATCGATCAAAGATGTTTTTCTATTGCATCGATCAAAGATGTTTTTCTATTGCATCGATCAAAGATGTTTTTCTATTGCATCGATCAAAGATGTTTTTCTATTGCATCAATCAAAGATGTTTTTCTATTGCATCAATCAAAGATGTTTTTCTATTGCATCGATCAAAGATGTTTTTCTATTGCATCAATCAAAGATGTTTTTCTATTGCATCAATCAAAGATGTTTTTCTATTGCATCAATCAAAGATGTTTTTCTATTGCATCGATCAAAGATGTTTTTCTATTGCATCGATCAAAGATGTTTTTCTATTGCATCGATCAAAGATGTTTTTCTATTGCATCGATCAAAGATGTTTTTCTATTGCATCAATCAAAGATGTTTTTCTATTGCATCAATCAAAAATGTTTTTCTATTGCATCGATCAAAGATGTTTTTCTATTGCATCAATCAAAGATGTTTTTCTATTGCATCGATCAAAGATGTTTTTCTATTGCATCGATCAAAGATGTTTTTCTATTGCATCGATCAAAGATGTTTTTCTATTGCATCAATCAAAGATGTTTTTCTATTGCATCAATCAAAGATGTTTTTCTATTGCATCAATCAAAGATGTTTTTCTATTGCATCAATCAAAAATGTTTTTCTATTGCATCGATCAAAGATGTTTTTCTATTGCATCAATCAAAGATGTTTTTCTATTGCATCGATCAAAGATGTTTTTCTATTGCATCGATCAAAGATGTTTTTCTATTGCATCGATCAAAGATGTTTTTCTATTGCATCAATCAAAGATGTTTTTCTATTGCATCAATCAAAGATGTTTTTCTATTGCATCGATCAAAGATGTTTTCTATTGCATCAATCAAAGATGTTTTTCTATTGCATCAATCAAAGATGTTTTTCTATTGCATCAATCAAAGATGTTTTTCTATTGCATCAATCAAAGATGTTTTTCTATTGCATCGATCAAAGATGTTTTTCTATTGCATCGATCAAAGATGTTTTTCTATTGCATCGATCAAAGATGTTTTTCTATTGCATCGATCAAAGATGTTTTTCTATTGCATCAATCAAAGATGTTTTTCTATTGCATCAATCAAAAATGTTTTTCTATTGCATCGATCAAAGATGTTTTTCTATTGCATCAATCAAAGATGTTTTTCTATTGCATCGATCAAAGATGTTTTTCTATTGCATCGATCAAAGATGTTTTTCTATTGCATCGATCAAAGATGTTTTTCTATTGCATCAATCAAAGATGTTTTTCTATTGCATCAATCAAAGATGTTTTTCTATTGCATCAATCAAAGATGTTTTTCTATTGCATCAATCAAAAATGTTTTTCTATTGCATCGATCAAAGATGTTTTTCTATTGCATCAATCAAAGATGTTTTTCTATTGCATCGATCAAAGATGTTTTTCTATTGCATCGATCAAAGATGTTTTTCTATTGCATCGATCAAAGATGTTTTTCTATTGCATCAATCAAAGATGTTTTTCTATTGCATCAATCAAAGATGTTTTTCTATTGCATCGATCAAAGATGTTTTCTATTGCATCAATCAAAGATGTTTTTCTATTGCATCAATCAAAGATGTTTTTCTATTGCATCAATCAAAGATGTTTTTCTATTGCATCAATCAAAGATGTTTTTCTATTGCATCGATCAAAGATGTTTTTCTATTGCATCGATCAAAGATGTTTTCTAACTTCACATGAATTGAATGACGAATGCATAACGTAAACATATCTACTTTAAATATAACAAACCACGGAACAAACAACAAAATACCTCGTTCATTAATCTTACAGATATTTGTACAATATTGTATACGGCACAGACACCAAGCAACAGACACTTCTGAACAATCACAACATAGATGTTTGTATCTGGTTAGAGAAAGGATATTGAACGTTGAACTCTGGTACATAGTAAGTTGTATCACATTAGTAATAGTACACTATGACTTTTGAAATGTGTTATATAATATTTGGTCAAACCATCAGCGGATCTTCACACATTTTAGAGGCAGAGCCAAGTGTGATGTATCCCCAATCTCAAAACGAGGGTGTTTGGCACATATGAATAAACTACCCCAGCCCCCAGAAGTCCGATGGCTTTCATGTCACCATGGCCCCGCCCCCATAAATCGAGACAGTGATCGTCTTTAGTTCGTTAAGGTTAAAGATGGGCGCTTAACTCTTCCAAACTAATGCATTTCAAGTGGCCATCGGGAGAGAGGATCGAACTCTGATGTCATTCAACACAAACTTTAATACGGCCAACAATTCTACCGCTTCTATTGACTATGTCACTTCAATTTATTGTCATGAATAAAATCACCTGCTGATCTATTCACTGAAGCAATCCACCGAAGTAATTCATTGTGGTGACAAGTAAACACAACGGAAAAAATCCTGACTTACAATTGACTACATGAGATGATCAAAACATCACAAACAAAGCAAACGTTCTATGTCCTACTCCTATTTAATAAAAGGAAATGTTCTGTCCGGTCATCGATAGCGATTGGTCCCTCAAACACAAATGGCTCCTACAGCCAATCATATTGAACACGATTACGCGGACGTTCAAAACGAGTTATTTTTTGTGCAGTATTTCTTCCAAGACTTTATTTTGAGTTATGCGCGTTGGGATTTATAGTCAAAAGCTCTGTTTTTACGAGTTATTTATTTTAACTATAATGAATATTATTTTTGACGTGATGCACATGTATGCCGGTCGAGACGGCTGTTGGCAGGGGAGTTACAACATGCCACCGAACGGTGGCGGAACGTCACATGTATGCCGGTCGAGACGGCTGTTGGAGGGGAGTTACAACATGCCACCGAAACGACTGCGGAAAGTCCTTGGACGGGCTTGGTTGCTCGTGTATATATATATATATAGTTTGATGTTCTCAAACAGTCAGTCTCTAAACATTAATTCTCAAACATCCATCAGCTGTACCCAATGTTGCTCATATTTAAGACACAACAACAACATAAAAAGAGTAATTAAACTTTCTTTTCTTTAAAAATATTTAAATTCCTGCGAGATTATAAAAAAAAACAACAACCGCGTTTCGACATAATCTCTAAGCGATTTCTGGGCTCTCTAAGATAGGGCCATTTGCATCTTATTTGCATTCCTTTTAAACAAACATCTTCTATTTTAAGGACTTGATTTTTTTAATGCACCTTACCCCCCCCCTTCCACGCCCCTGATGCTCGGGGCTAGTGCCCTGATTAACCTATCCAATGGGACGGGGAAAAAAAATCACCTGTCGTTCAGGAATAGAAAAAAATGGAGGCCGGTCTAATGTTAATGGCTGATTGTTTTTTTATGCTTTAAGAGTCAGCGTTAATTTTTGAGTTAAGAAACCAGACTTTCTTATCCCTGGGTTAAAAGGGAATTAGAGATTTTATGTATGACATCGTGGTATGAAGAATAATCTACTAATTTAATTTGAATTGAAAATATCATGTATCAATAGTTTGTTGTATGATGAATTATCCAATAAATAAATTTGAATTAGAAATATTATATATAAAAAAGTTGTTGTAAAATGAATTATCCAAAAATAGAATTTGAATTAGAAAATAGTATGTATGTAATAGTTGTATTTGAATTAAACAACATTTCTTCTAACGATAAAAGTAGCTTATGTATATCGTACCTTCATGTATGTGGTTGTTAGGATATGAGTGTTTATTGAATGAATTGATGCTTATGTGTATATTATTATTTTAATGTACAGCGCTGTGAGCCCAGTTTCTAACTAGAGTACAGCGCTATATAAGTTATCAATGAGTTATTATGATTTATTAAAAGTTTTATTACAGTAGTTGAAATACTCCCATAAACAGATGACAGAAAATAGACTCGGTGACTTATTCCTTAGCCACATCTCGCGAGAATTGAGGCACAAAAATAGCAACAGGAGAAACTAGTGTTTCATAATCTTATTTTATACAATGAACATTTTATACCATAAACATTTTACGTCATGATTATATTATACCATGATTATTTTATATCATGATTATTTATTCAAATATTTGAAATATATTGATTATTTTATACCATTCTTTTATATGCCATGACTATTTTATTTAAATGTTTCGTTATATCAAGATTATTTCATACCATGATTATTTCATACCATGATTATTTCATACCATGATTATTTTATACCATGATTTTCTTATTTAAATATTTTGATATACCATGATTATATTATAACATGACTACTTTATAACATGATTATATTATACCATGATTTTTTATAACATGGTTATTTCATGCTATAATTATTTAAACTATGATAATTATACCATGGTTATTTTTTACAATAATTATGCTAAAACAGAGGCCGGGAAATCATGGCCCGCGAGCCATATGTGGCTCTTTTGATGGCTGCATCTGGCTCACGGAAAAATTTTCATAATAAAAAATGTTTCATCAGACTCCTTTGATCTATATAATTATTGGGAACAAAATCCTTAAGAAAAAACAACTTGTCAATAACCTTATTAATTATTTTCTATTTTTGAATGGCGTACGTCATGTAAAACACTTTTGAGAGTTTAGAAGCGGGAAAAACTTTTGGAGGTCGCATTTTGGTGACCAGTCAATACTATCCGAATAGTAAGGAGATCTATACGTGATAGAATACATGAAATAATCAAGGTTAGGGGTTAGTAACCTTAGGAGTTCGATTGCTACTTAAGAGAGAGAGATTTGGATTCGGGATCAAAGTGATCGCAGTGATTTCAGTGGAAAAGGGGCAAAAATACATAGTTCAAGTGGGGCTGCCGTATAATGCTTTCGAAAATAGCGGACGATGTGTGCATGTGTAAAAATGTACGCACAACAGATTGTCGTCGGATCAGAAAGTGAACTTTCGTTTTAATAGCTTTGTAAGATAACTAATTTTAGAAACCTTTTTGACAAGATGGCTAAAAGAAAGAAAGACGAAGAGTATCGTACTTTTCAGCAGGAATGGACGGAGGAATTTACCTTTATGGAGAGAACGGGTTCTGCAGTGTGTTTAATATGCAGTGATAAAATAACGTTTATCAAGCGGTCAAATGTAAAGCGACACTTTGAGACATGCCATTCTACATTTGCATTGAAATATCCTGCGAGAGACAGCAAGAAGAAAGCATGTCAAGAACTGCTATCAAGTGTGCAAGCTGGTCAGCAGCAAATCCATGTTTGGACCTAACAAGGCGACTGGAATTCGACTAGCTTTGCAGGCGCTTTAGCTATTGTAAGAAACGGAAAGCCATTCATAGATGGGGAGTATGCCAAATCATTCATGCTTGATGTTGCCAATGAACATTTTGATGACTTTTCAAATTAGGACAAAATTATTAAACGGATAAAATAAATGCCTCTGTCGGCAAGAACTGTTCACGATCGTAGCATCATGATGTCAAATCAAATTGAGGAAATGCAAGTGAAGGACATAAATGCGGCACGGTTTTTCTCTCTCGCTTTGGATGAGTCAACAGACGTCAGTAATTTATCCCAGTTCAGCGTGGTTGCAAGGTATGTAGTCGGTGAAACATGACATGAGGAAAGTCTTGCTGTTTTGTCTATATATGTGAAGGGCACAACAAGAGGGCGGGATTTATTCGAGCCCTTCATTGAGTTCGCTAAAGAAAGAAATCTACCAATGGATAAACTTGCATCCTACATCAGGAGGCGCTTTGTGCTCAGATGTGTGGCGAGCAGCTTGGTGAGGTGATGTCGCTGGTGGTTCGGGTAGTCAACTTTATTGTTGCCCATGGATTAAATGACCGCCAGTTTAAAAAACTGCTTGATGAGATTGGGAATAATTATCCTGGTCTGTTTCTGCACTGCAGCGTGTGAGTATTGCTGCACTGACAATGTTACGCTCTACTTAAGCATGCGAGCAGTCTTTCTCACATCTAAAGAACATCAAGACCAACCAGCCATCACATTAAACGGATGGAAGTCTCAACGCTGCATGAAGCTTAACCTCACCACGTACCAATCAGACTACAAACCCATTAGAAAATCCATTCAACACCATAAGTCGCATTAATGGTAATAATAATTATTGATTAGTTTAGCAACAGCATGACAATGGTAGTAAAAAGATTTCTTGTAAGATAACTTGTAATTTTTGTACGTTTAAGGTTGAAATTACACAAAATGCACACATTTACTTTAATTTTTAGCTTTAAACTTAATGTATGGCTCTTACAGAATTACTTTTCAAAATGTGTGATATTTATGGCTCTCTCAGACAAAAAGTTTCCCGACCCCTGTGTAATAACATAATTATTTTATGCCATGATTATTTCAAAGCATATTTTAACTAAGGGGACATTTCGCGAATATTGTTGTCTATTGCGTCACCGAAAGAAATTCGGTGGACTGAAAATTCATTGGTGAAAGTTTGGTAAAACAAAAATTCGGATGAAATGGACCCGGCGAAAGTAAATATGGTCGAAATGAAATGATCACCTGGAAAAGTTGTGTTATTGGGGAACAAGTTAACTGGCATTTGTGATAGCTGGACACAGCCAGGAGAGAGAATTGTTTCATGAGATAGGTTTATAAAGGCATACATGTCGAGAGAGAAATGTTTCATGAGAAAGGTTTATAAAGGTATACATGTCGAGAGAGAAATGTTTCATGAGAAAGGTTTATAAAGGTATACATGTCGAGAGAGAAATGTTTCATGAGAAAGGTTTATAAAGGTATACATGTCGAGAGAGAAATGTTTCATGATATAGGTTTATAAAGGTATACATGTCGAGAGAGAAATGTTTCATGATATAGGTTTATAAAGGTATACATGTCGAGAGAGAAATGTTTCATGAGATAGGTTTATAAAGGTATACATCTCGAGAGAGAAATGTTTCATGATATAGGTTTATAAAGGTATACATGTCGAGAGAGAAATGTTTCATGAGATAGGTTTATAAAGGTATACATGTCGAGAGAGAAATGTTTCATGATATAGGTTTATAAAGGTATACATGTCGAGAGAGAAATGTTTCATGAGATAGGTTTATAAAGGTATACATGTCGAGAGAGAAATGTTTCATGAGAAAGGTTTATAAAGGTAAACATGTCTGCACCATTAATTAACAATACTTAATTAATTTGATAACAGTCAACATATTTAAAACGTTTGCAACTGTCCTGACATATGAATGTCATGTTGTGTTTGATTACCGCTGTTTTTGTCAAAATGGCCAAGTCATCAAAGTGGCCAAGTAATCAAACTGGCCAAGCATCAAAGTGTCCAAGTCATCAAAGTGGCCAAGTCATCAAACAAATGGCCTGGATGCACAACGAAATTTGCAGGGGAAAATCTTGAAGTCATTCTTGATAACACCACGGCCTTGACTTTATGAGGCGCCACACCACGGCCTTGACTTTATAAGGCGCCACAACCCATCAGGACCATCAAATATTTGCTGATTTTTAATTCCGTTAAACCCTCCCATGTTACTGTCAATACTGCTGTCAGTGTTGCTGTCTAACAACTCGTGTGATGCTGTCAATACAGTTATCTAGCAACCAGTGCAATACTGTACATACTGCTGCCTATGTTCGTGTCTAACAATCCATGTGATGCTGTCAATACTGCTGTTTAACAACCCGTGTTATGTTGTCAATACTGCTGTCTAACAACCCGTGTGATGTTGTCAATACTGCTGTCTGTGCTTCTGTCTAACAACCCGTTAGATGCTGTCAATGTTGCTGTTGGATCACCGCTCGTGCTCTCTTGACTCCACATCCGGGACACCCAGAGCTATACAATTTGATCCGTTGATTCGATTCCCGCACACAAAGTGACGCAATTTGACGACATAAAACATTCCATTAAGTGCGTGTCAACCATGCTCTAGTCGCCTCCATCACAGAAGATCAAATGTTAAACAACTGGCATTGTCTGGGCCAGGGGCTAGCAACGGGTGATCAGGGGAGATTATATCGTCGGATGGATATTCAGGACTCTACGGGAGGCGGTCAAGTAGTTCTTTCTGGGGCTAGAGTTTTGCACACATTGGAAGTAGATGGATTTAATACACATTTCAAGTGGAGAGATAAGATAGTATTGGACGACATTCGCAACATATAGGCAGGCTTTTATAGTTTTTGAGAGACGCATTAATCAAAACGATTGTTCCTGTAGTATAATGATGACATACACACATCACGAAGGCCTTGATCCTATAGGCATAGATGTGTACACATCACATTGAAAAGCTTGTAAAGCATTTTTCATTTTATCACCCGTTGCACTGAAGGCCGAGTTTCATGTCCTATTAAATGCTCAAACCAAAGATGAAGTAAACGACCAAGAGACTTTAAGTGGCGTGTAAATCCTGTTCTTACAATTAAAGGATTGGCTACTGAGTCATGAGAGACCTCTGAGGTCCAGTACATCAGTGGTTCTCAAAGTGGTGGTCCACGGACCGGTGCCGGTCCTAGGGCTATCCGCCAATGATCTGCAGAATTGATCACGAAATGAAATAAAAATCTAATTATAATCCTCCATTTTTGAACCAACTAACACTTTATATTATGTCAATTTTTCGGCAATGAAACAAAATAAATTACATTTCACTACCACGTCAGTACAGGGAAAATGGTGCACCGGTCCGTGGTGCAATAAAAACATTTTTGCTGGTCCACCATAATAAAAAGTTTGATAAGCACTGCACTACAGCATTGAGTTGTTGTTTTTCTATAGAACTTTGAATGAGTGAAATAATGTATTCATCAGTGTAAATTAAACGTGTTATTAGATTACTAGGGGTAGTAGGGCGCCTATGGCGCCCATTGGGGCTGTAGGGCGCCTGAGGCGCCCACTTTTTTTTGGTCAAAACCCCAAGTAACTTATTCTTGTTTGATAAATACGAAATATTAAACGTCCTGAAATGTACACAAAATATTTTATAATTATAAATCCTCAAATTCTATTTTTAAATCCTTTATATTGACTCGTGGTGTCTTGTTGTTTGTTTGAACCCTTGATTGCTTGCTTGTCGCCAAAAATTTTGATCAATTGTTAACCCACTTTCTCGTAAGCTAGCAAGCTGAAATTTTGCAGGCAGTTTCGTACCAATGATAAAAACAATGTAACAAAATTTCAGATCGATCACATGTACAGTAATTGAATTATTGATTTTTTAGATTATTTTATTTATTCCTATGTATCATGTTATTTTTTGAGATAGAGTGCAAGGGTGCGCATTATATTGAACAACCTTTCTGTCGCGCAATAAGGTGCGTATTTTATTGACAACACTTTTATAAACATATTCCTGATCGGTGCGCATTATATTAAACATGTTTTACGACACAACTACAATTTTGTATTTTTGGATGGCTTTGCGCTGCTTCTTATAATGAACATTCTTTTAGTTACTTCTCGTACATAAAGCATTTATAGTCAAACACTTGTTTTTAAAAGTTTTTTTAAAAATTAAATCCTTTATATTAACTCGTGGTGTCTGCTTGCTTGCACCCTTGAACCCTTGCACCCTTGTCGCCAAAAGTTTGGATCATTTTTTAACCCACTTCCTCGTAAGCTAGCGAGCTGACATTTAGCAGGCAGTTTCGTACCGATGATAAGATAAAAACAATGTAACGAAATTTCAGATCGATCACATGTACCGTTATTGAATTATTGATTTTTTTAGATTATTTTATTTATTCCTATGTATCATGTTATTTTTTGAGATAGAGTGCAAGGGTGCGCATTATATTGAACAACCTTTCTGTCGCGCAATAAGGTGCGTATTTTATTGACAACACTTTTTATAAACATATTCCTGATCGGTGCGCATTATATTAAACATGTTTTACGACACAACTATAATTTTGTATTTTTGCATGGTCTTGAACATATAATAATGAACATTCTTTTAGTTACTTCTCGTACATAAAGGATTTATAGTAAAAAACTTGGTTTTTTACGTGTTTTTTTAAATATTAAATCCTTTATATTAACTCGTGGTGTCTGCTTGCTTGCTTGCGCCCTTGTCACCAAAACTTTGTATCGATTTTTAACCCACTTCCTCGTAAGCTAGTGAGCTGAAATTTTGCAGGCAGTTTTGTACCGATGACTAATGGATAAAATATGGCATACGGGCCCCAGCCCCTAATAAGTAGAGTTTTTAAAATTTTACTTTTCATGCCAGAAACCTTCGCTGGAGCGTACCCAAAAACTTCCTAAAGTTTAATGGCCGTGGGATGAAATAAAATACATTTACTATTAATACGTCTTTTACAAAAACTAAAATAAAGACCGGGGGCCTTATCGGTGTAATATGTATAGTTCAAAACAGAAGCTAATATTTGGATTATGATGAATATATTTTGTTTAGCCAACATTTGTTTTTAAAAAATCGAGTGAAATCGAATGGTTAATATGTCTTAAACATTTACGAAAAAGAGATTAGGGGTCCTCGGCTACAAAAGATTGAAAAAATATAATTTTAATGCCCTAACGAAATTTAATATAGGCCGTCAAGTTTTTTTATCTTCCAAGTTTTAAAAAAATACATTTACACAGTATCCAAAGTTTTTTTATTTGTAATTTAGCTCACATAAGGTGGAAAAAACTACATTTGTGTGCCGGGCCCCCAGTGAGTGATAATTAAACAAAAAAATTGCCTCTTACCATCCTGTTAGTGTTCTCAACATCTTCCCAAAATTTCATGCTTCTACCTACACGGGAAGATGGAGCATTTTTGATGATGAACTTTTTATATAAGAAAAAATACATTTGGGCCCCCGGCCCCTAGTGAGTGACAATTTAAATATTGTTTCTTTTGCCTGTTACTATCGCGGGATTGTACTCAACAATTTCCCAAAGTTTCATTCTTTTACCACACGCAGGAAATTGAAGAATTAGTGACGAGTAAGTTTTGTATTAAGAAAAAATAAATTTTGTGCCCCGCGGCCCCCCCGTGAGTGATAATTTTATATATTCTTTTTGCGTACTACCATCGCGGAAGTGTACTCAACAGCTTCCCAAAGTTTTATGTTTCTACCTACACGGCAAAATGGAAAATATAGCGATTTTCAGTGTAAGGAAAAAAACATTTTTGGGCCAACGGCCTCCAAGAGTATGAAATTTTAAAATTCATTTTTCGTCATTTTTCGTCGTGAGAGGGTACTCAACAACTTCACAAAGTTTTCATGCTTCTACCTACACGGAAAGTTGGAGAATTAGTGTTGAGTCAGTTTTAAATATTAGAAAAAAACTACATTTGGGCCCCCGGCCCCAGTAAGTGATAATTTAAATATTTTCCCCCCTGTTACCATGGCGGAAATGTACTCGACATCTTCCCAAAGTTTCATGCTCTTACCTACCCGGCAAATAGGAGAATTAGTGATTTTCAATTTTTATATAGCTCATATAAGAAAAAAAAACATCTATATGGCCCCCGGCCCGACGTGAGCGTGAATTTTAAAATTCTTTTTCGCCATTTTTTGTCGTGACTGGGTACTCAACAACTTCCAAAAGTTTCATGCTTCTACCTGCACGGGAAGTTGGAGAATTAGTGATGAGTCAGTTTTTAATATTATAAAAAAAGTACTTTTAGGCCCCCGGCCCCCAGTAAGTGTTAATTTGCATATGTTTTTTGCCTATTACCATCGCGAAAATGTACTCAACAACTTTTAAAAGATTCATGCATCTACTTACACGGAAAATAGGAGAATTTGTGATTTTCAATGTTTATATAGGTTATATAAGAAAAAAACATCATTTGGGGCACCCGGCCCACAGGAAGTGATAATTTAAATATGTTTTTGCCCGTTGCCATCGCGGGTTTGCACTCAACAACTTATCAAAGTTTTATGCTTCTGCCTACTCGGGAAATAGGAGAATTAGTGATTTGCATATTTTATATAGGCCATATAAGGAAAAAAAATCGTTTTTGGGCCCCAGGCCCCCAAGAGTGTGAATTTTAAAATTCTTTTTCGTCAATTATCGTCATGAGAGGCTAATAACCAACTTACCAAGGTTTCATGCTTCTACCTACACGGGAAGTTGGAGAATTAGTGATGATTCAGTGAGTCAGTGCCTTGTATTAGTATAGACTTGCAAAATACCCTCGCTTCGCTGAGGACATTAGAATTTCAGTTACCGTTGAGAACCAGCGTAACACAAATTCAAAACACCAATATATTTCAATCTGGATCATAATGGATATACTGAATATATTAACTTCACCGTCTTGTCTGTCTGTCTGTCGTAGCCCCGCAGAAAAAAATAATTTAAAAATAATAAATTAAAAAATCACTTCAAGTAATCCTATCGAGGTGATAATTTAGATTTTGTTTTCGCATGTTACCAATGCGGGAGGGTACTCAACAACTTCCCAAAGTTTCATGCTCCTACTTACACGGGAAATAGGATATTTAATGAGGAGTCTGTTTGTATATAGCACATATATGGAAAAAACCTACATTTTGGGCCCCCTGCCCCCCAGTTAGTGATAATTTCATAATGTTTAGACCTCTTACCATTGACGGATGGTACTCAACAACTTTCCAAAATCTCATGCTTCTACCTACACGGGAACATGAGGAATTAGTGTTGATTCAGATTTATATAGCCCATATTAGGAAAAAAAACGGGTTTGGGCCCCCGGCCACCCAAGAGAGGACATTATAAATTCTTTTTCACCATTTATCGCCATAAGGGTGTACTCAGCAAGTTCCGAAAGTTTCATGCTTCTACCTTCACAGGAAGTTGGAGAATTAGTTTTGAGTCTGTTTTAAATATAAGAAAAAAATGGGTCTCCGGTCCCCAGTAAGTGACAATTTATAAAAAAAATTGTTTACCTTTTAATATCGCGGATTTTTGCTTAACAATTACTCAAAGTTTCATGCTTATACCTTCTCTTGAAATAGGAGAATGGTTGATTCTTAATTTTTATATAGCCCACATTAGAGAAAAAATGTTTTTGGGGCCAGGCACCCATGAGTGTGAATTTCAAAATTCTTTTACGCCTATTACCATTGCAGGTTTGTACTAAAAAACTTCCCAAAGTTTCATGCTTCTTCTACCTACACGGAAAGTTGGAGAATTAGTGATAAGTAAGTTTTTTATATAAGAAAAAACTACATTCGGGCCCCCGGCTCCCAGTAAGTAAAAAATTATATATATATTTTTTACCTGTCAACATCGTGAAATGTTACTTAACAACTACCCAAAGTTTCATGCTTCTACCTACACGGGAAATAGGAGAATTATTGATTTTACGTTTTTATATAGCTTATATGAGGAAAAAACTACATTTGGGCCCCCGGTCCCCAGTATGTGATAATTTAAATATTGTTTTCGTTTGTTATCACTACTCAGAGTTTCTTGCTTCTACATACACTGAAAAAATGAGAATTTGTGATTATCAGTTTTTATATAGCTCATATAAGTAAAAAAAACTTCAATTTGGCCCCCGGCCCCCATTACTTGATAATTTAAATATTTTTGCCTGTTGATATCGCGGAAGTGTACTCAACAACTTCCCAAAGTTTCATTCTTCTATCTACTCGCGAAATTGGAGAATTAGCGATTTTAATGTTAATATATCTCATATACGGGAAAAAACGGTTTTGGGCCACCGGCCCCCATGAGTGTGAATTTAAAAATTCTTTTAGGCCAATTGTCGCCGCGAGAGGCTACTTAACAACTCCCCAATGTTTCATGCGTCTACCGACATGGTAAGTTGGAGAATTAGTGATGAGTCAATTTTTTATATAACAAAAAAAAAGCTACATTTGGGCCCCCGGCCTGCAGTAAGTGATAACTTAAATATTTTTTCGCTTGTTACCATTGCGGAAATGTACTTATCAACTACCCAGTGTTTCATGCTTCTACCTACACGGGAAAGATGAGTATTTGTGATTTTCAGTTTTTATATTGCTCATATTAGGAAAAAACTTCATTTGGGCCCACGGCCCCCAGGTAGTGATAATTTAAATATTTTTTCTCCCATTACCATCGCGGGATTGCACTCAACAACTTCCCAAAATTTCATGCTTCTGCCTACTCGGGAAACAGGGGAATTAGTGATTTTCATATTTTATCTAGGCCAAATAAGGACAAAAACATTTTTTGGGCCCCTGGCAACCCTTGAGCGGGAATTTTAAAATTCTTTTTCGCCAATTTTCGTCGTGAGAGGTTACTTGACAAATTCCCAAAGTTTCATGCTTCTACCTACACGGAAATTTGGAGAATTAGGGATGAATGAGTCAGTCGGTGAGGGCTTTGCCTTTTATTAGCATTGATTAAATCAAACAATGGCGTCATAGCGTTCCACATCCAGAGAATGACTTGGGCTTTTATATATAGAGATGACATAGCTTTAGTGAGATGTCAATATTATAATGACATTTGTTTATGAGATGATTTAAGTGAGATGTCAGTGTTATAACGACATTTGACTGTGCGAGTCTGCAAGTGGGTGCGTCCAGGGCCGGCCTTAGGGCAATGCGAACGAGGCAACCGCCTTGGGCCCGCGCTTTTCAGGGCCCCACGCTTTTCAGGGCCCCGCGCTTTTCAGGGCCCCGCGCTTTGACTTAACATTCTTACTGCTTTTTAAAATTTTACTACTGTTACGTAATACTTGTTTTTTTTATAACAGTATCAAGAAAATTTTACTATATATATATTTTTTAAGGATAAAATAAATTAGAAAAATACCGTACTAATATAATAAAATATTATGATCATCCTAAACCTCAATGCAAAAAATATGTTACCTTTATGAGCATTTCAATAAGCATTTATGGATTCAAGAAAACATTTTAAATAAGGAGACGCCATTTTTTTGGCTTTAACTTGCTAACGTAAGGGGGAAAAATGCCAGATTGAGACTGTGTGATTATGAGCAATCAAAGGGACAGATGACATATGACAGATGACAGATGACATATGAAATATGACAGATGACGGATGACATATGACAAATGACAAATGACATGTGACAGATGACATATGACATATGATAGATGACAGATAACAGATGGCATATGACAGATGCAATATAACATATGACAGATGACAGATAACAGATGACATATGACATATGGCAGAAGACAGATGACAGATGACATATGACAGGTGACAGGTGACAGATGACATATGACAGATGACATATAACATATAACAGATAACAGATGACATATGACAGATGACAAATGACATATGACATATGACATATGACATATAACATATGACAGATGACATGTGACACATGACATATGGCAGATGTCAGATGACATATGACAAGATGACAGATGACATATGACCTATGACATATGTCATATAACAGATACCAGATGACAGATGACATATAACAGATAACAGATGACAGATGACATCTACTTTGAAATGGTTTGAGCTGTAAAACAGGCTGACAAAACAATACACAATTGAAAAGCCAAGCCAAAAAATAATAAACATTGAAAAGGTTAGTTGGCACAGTGTATTTCAACGTCTCATGGACATTGTCCACTTTCTAGCTGAGAAATTTCGTAGTTCAGTCGACAAACTACATCAGGAGACAATGGAAACTTTTTGTCTCGCTGTATTGCTTGCGAAATTTAATCTGATCTTGCAGGAAAATATAATTATGAAAAATAAAAACTGATCAAATTTACGATCACTACTTTGAGAAAGCGAATTTAAAACGAAAATAGAATTTACAACTGAAAAAAACTTAAGAACTTGAATTTCGTTGTTTCAAACGCGTTTTAGTACGACATATTGTTCCAATTTAATTACATCAGCAAAGAGTTACAAAATATTTGTCAGGCATAAGTCAGGCGTAAAAGGTCGTCTTTTACAATTAAATCCTAGGCATTTTTTACCCCTTGTACCGGTTACAAGTAACATTGCTGGTATGTTATGTGGCAAAAACTTGACTTGATTATTTCTAATTTTGAAATGGGTGAGAACCACTACAGCAGACGGTTCACAAGGCTCTCTGCCACGCCCATTTCCATCGTCTAACAGCATTACGTCCCTTTACTCCTTATTTACATTCATTGGCGGGGCTCCCCTGACCCCCTAGCACGCCCCGGGCGCTTTGACTATGTGAATTAACATTTCCCAGCTACAGTTGCCTCCCGTGGGGCGTCCAGTGAGACATTAGAACATCAACATTAGAAGAAAGAGCAAGGGAGGTAAGTGGCCGTAATCCGGTTTATCACTTGACCCATGGACCCCCACTTTCAGTGGAAGCTGTGAGCAGAAAAGGGCATCCAATCTCCTCCAGGTGGTAGTGGCCTCCCTTTCCCCTCCTCGGTTTAGTAAATATATCGTTAAGTTTTGCGTGTCTTAGTTAAGGAACCTTGTCCCAGAAATCACTGTCGTGATTGATTCCTGTAACAACACCAGGAGTTTATGAAATACCTGAATGGAATACTTGGTCTAATCAACATATCTATTGTATGTTATATAACATATCTATTGTATGTTATAGAACATATCTATTGTATGTTATATAACATATCTATTGTATGTTATATAACATATCTATTGTATGCTATATAACATATCTATTGTATGTTATATAACATATCTATTGTATGTTATATAACATATCTATTTTATGTTATATAACATATCTATTTTATGTTATATAACATAGAGGATAGAAGAACAAAGATTAAAGAAGTGATAATACATAGGAGAAATAATTTCAATTTGGAAATACAAGACTCAGATAATCTAATGCAATCCTCATGTAGACTTAAGGATAAAAATACTTTTCTTATTCCGAATGCAAGAACAAACACATACAAATTCTCGTTCTTCCGGTCTCTAAATTCGGGCGTGGAATGGGTTGCTTGAAGAAACCAGGAAAACTAACATACTATCAACATTTAAAACTCTAACCAAATAAAAGACTAGATATAAACCACAGATAAGCGAGGGACGAAATAATATTCTAAACGGAAAAAGCGTCTTTTAAATAACATAAATTTAATCTTAGATAAGATAACATACATGTAATCTTGACAATTACCCAACAAAAACATCAAACAACTTACCTATTGTATGTTTTATAAGATACTCATAATCTCTTAAACTCTACAAAAAATGTTTCTATAAAATAAAAATAGGGAAGAGAGATTAGTTTTTAGACTTATATGAAGTTCCCAACCTTCTCTTGCCGTCCAACCTCTTCTCTCGTTAAAGCTCGGTGCCCCGACTGTATGCTCAATGTGCAATATATTGAACTAGATCCGACACGCGGCGTAGCATACGCTGCAGAGCTGCCCATAGATAGGGCAAAGAAAGGGAGAAAAGAACGGGAACAAACTTCCCACATTAAGGCATTATAGTAGTTTTTTTGAAGTATTACTTCCTTTCCTTCACTGTAACGCGTCTCATTTCGGTGCGCATAGTGCGGCGCGGTGCGAGTGTGCACACTACTACATATGTATAGGCTGCGTAGTCTTTCTTGCTCTATTTCTGGCCAATCATCAATATACATAATTTGCAATCTCTGTCACGTCTGTAGTGTCTGTCCGTGACGCTACTAATTTTAGAAAGCAGCGCACCAAATTACTGCACCAATGCATCAAAAGGTGTGCAAATTAAAGATACGCGGTAAAAATATTATATGACGTCATTGTTTTAGCTCATATTTTAATTTTTGGAAAAGGGAACAATGTAAAAAGAGGATTTGATGAGGGTTCATTATAAAATATAAAAACTCCTATTATAAAATACTTTGTGTGCATTTCAGAAAGTTTAACATTTCGTATTTATCAAACAAGGACAAGTTAGTTGGGCTTTTAAAAAAGGTTGGCGCCTTAGGCGCCCTAAAAAAAGTTCCTTTTTTTCAAAATAAATAGATTACAGCTGAAAATTTCCGTAATTTTTGACGGGTAATACACTAGTTATAAAATACTTTGTGTACATTTTAGAAAGTTTAATATTTCGTATTTATCAAACAAGGACACGTTAGTTAGGCTTTTAAAAAAGTGGGTGCCGTAGGTACCACGGCGCCCCAGCACAATCTAGTTATATATATAGATTAATAGATACAACATGTGTGTTTAGTGTATTGAGACGTTGGACAAACGTGTTCCCATCAACGACAGCTTACATCAGAAAAACCTGGTCTAGGAGAGCTTGCATCTGCTTGTCAATACTTGGTTTATGATGATTCACTTGTAAACTTTGTTCTTTGTTCTATGACGTATTCACATGTAAACTTTGTTCTCTGGCCCATGACGTATTCACATGTAAACTTTGTTCTCTGGCCCATGACGTATTCACATGTAAACTTTGTTCTTTGGTCTATGACGTATTCACATGTAAACTTTGTTCTTTGGTCTATGACGTAGTCACATGTAAACTTTGTTCTTTGGTCTATAACGTATTCACATGTAAACTTTGTTCTTTCAATAGTTATCCCCAGGTGCACACGAGCGATCGATGATGTAGCGAGGGCTGAAGACATGAATAGACTGCTGACCTTCTCAATGACCTTTGCCGGAGATATCTACAATATTTCTTTAGAAGACATTCAATATTCATAAAACTTGTTAAAATTACTGTTATAAGACATCTAGATTATATGATACATTGAAATGAATTGCACTATAACAGACTATATATCAAACCAAACTTTGAAAAACTGAAACTTTGATACTAGCTTTATTAGAAAAAAAAGGTTAATGAAAAGATCTTGAAGCTATAACTTTCTCCATCATTTAAGCGCGACATCTAATTAAAAAATAAACCATTAATGTAACTGTTACCGTTCATAAGTTTTAAGTCGGCGTTTATTCCCCGTAACAAACCGTAACTGTTACCATTCATAAGTTTTAAGTCGGCGTTTATTCCCCGTAACAAACCGTAACTGTTACCATTCATAAGTTTTAAGTCGGCGTTTATTCCCCCTAACAATGGAGTTCAAACAAAAGGAGCGACGGAGGATCAATAGTCAAACAAACTCCTTGGTGCCGCCCCTGCAATCAATAGTGCAAATTAAAGTAAACACCTTCTGATTCAACCAAGGTCAAAATTTGACATTGACTCAATTAGGAACACTACTTCCTGTTGATGAGTGCATTAAACACCAACTTTCATTTTTGATGACATTCATTTACCAATGTTTTAGTTTCTGTTTTGATGAAATATCCGTCTATGTTTTAGCTTCTGTTTTGATGAAATATCCGTCTATGTTTTAGCTTCTCATTTGATGAAATATCCGTCTATGTTTTAGCTTCTGTTTTGATGAAATATCCGTCTATGTTTTAGCTTCTGTTTTGATGAAATATCCGTCTATGTTTTAGTTTCTGTTTTGATGAAATATCCGTCTATGTTTTAGCTTCTGTTTTGATGAAATATCCGTCTAGGTTTTAGCTTCTGTTTTGATGAAATATCCGTCTATGTTTTAGCTTCTGTTTTGATGAAATATCCGTCTATGTTTCAGTTTCTGTTTTGATGAAATATCCGTCTATGTTTCAGTTTCTGTTTTGATGAAATATCCGTCTATGTTTCAGTTTCTGTTTTGATGAAATATCCGTCTAGGTTTTAGCTTCTGTTTTGATGAAATATCCGTCTAGGTTTTAGCTTCTGTTTTGATGAAATATCCGTCTAGGTTTTAGCTTCTGTTTTGATGAAATATCCGTCTAGGTTTTAGCTTCTGTTTTGATGAAATATCCTTCTAGGTTTTAGCTTCTGTTTTGATGAAATATCCGTCTATGTTTTAGCTTCTGTTTTGATGAAATATCCGTCTAGGTTTTAGCTTCTGTTTTGATGAAATATCCGTCTATGTTTCAGTTTCTGTTTTGATGAAATATCCGTCTATGTTTCAGTTTCTGTTTTGATGAAATATCCGTCTAGGTTTTAGCTTCTGTTTTGATGAAATATCCGTCTAGGTTTTAGCTTCTGTTTTGATGAAATATCCGTCTAGGTTTTAGCTTCTGTTTTGATGAAATATCCGTCTAGGTTTTAGCTTCTGTTTTGATGAAATATCCGTCTAGGTTTTAGCTTCTGTTTTGATGAAATATCCGTCTAGGTTTTAGCTTCTGTTTTGATGAAATATCCGTCTAGGTTTTAGCTTCTGTTTTGATGAAATATCCGTCTAGGTTTTAGCTTCTGTTTTGATGAAATATCCGTCTAGGTTTTAGCTTCTGTTTTGATGAAATATCCGTCTATTTTTTTAGTTTCTATTAGTGGACATTTACGTCTATGTTTCCTTTTTGATAACATATCCATGTAGCTATGTTTTAGTTTATGTTTTCATGACATATCCAACTAGCTATGTTTCTGTTTCTGATATTTGTGTGGTCTCGTTTTAACCCTTGAACTGTCACTATTGACAACTCGGTCTCGTCCCGCTAAGGATTAACTCAATCCATCGGAAGTCAAAAAGGAGGCGCCATGACGTCACCGCATGCTAATCGTTTAGGCCAAAGAAGAGATAAACAACTTCAAGTTACCCGGATGTCAGAAAGGAGGCGGCTCAGGGTTCAGATTCCAGGCGTGTGACGTCAGAGATAGACTGTCTCACGTCAATTAAAGTAATACCTTGGAAGTTTTTTTTATATGTATTAAATAACAAGATATAACATACCACAGAATTGTGGCTAGTATATGTATCCAATAACTAGAGACGCCTTACCACAGAAAGGCGACTAGATGTAACCACAGCAAGGTGACTAGATGTAACCACAGCAAGGTGACTAGATGTAACCACAGCAAGGTGACTAGATGTAACCACAACAAGGTGACTAGATGTAACCACAGCAAGGTGACTAGATGTAACCACATCAAGGTGACTAGATGTAACCACAGCAAGGTGACTAGATGTAACCACAGCAAGGTGACTAGATGTAACCACAGCAAGGTGACTAGATGTAACCACAGCAAGGTGACTAGGTGTAACCACAGCAAGGTGACTAGATGTAACCACAGCAAGGTGACTAGATGTAACCACAGCAAGGTGACTAGGTGTAACCACAGCAAGGTGACTAGATGTAACCACAGCAAGGTGACTAGATGTAACCACAGCAAGGTGACTAGGTGTAACCACAGCAAGGTGACTAGATGTAACCACAGCAAGGTGACTAGATGTAACCACAGCAAGGCGACTAGGTGTAACCACAGCAAGGTGACTAGGTGTAACCACAGCAAGGTGACTAGATGTAACCACAGCAAGGTGACTAGATGTAACCACAGCAAGGTGACTAGATGTAACCACAGCAAGGCGACTAGGTGTAACCACAGCAAGGTGACTAGATGTAACCAAAGCAAGGTGACTAGGTGTAACCACAGCAAGGTGACTAGATGTAACCAAAGCCAGGTGACTTTTGAGGCCTGTCAAATTGGTAGCATATCACAGTGGAGGCATGTCACAGTGAAAGAAAAACACATAGTAGGCGTGTCACAGTGGAGGCCTGTCACTTTTGAGGCCTGTAAAATTGGTAGTATATCACAGTGGAGGCATGTCACAGTGGAGGCATGTCACAGTGGAGGCATGTCACAGTGGGGCATGTCACAGTGGAGACGTATCACAGTGGGGCATGTCACAGTGGAGGCCTGTCACTTTTGAGGCCTGTCAAATTGGTAGCATATCGCAGTGGAGGCATATCACATTGGAGGCATGTCACAGTGGAGGCATGTCACAGTGCGGCATGTCACAGTGGAGGCGTGTCACAGTGGGGCATGTCACAGTGGAGGCCTGTCACTTTTGAGGCCTGTCAAATTGGTAGCATATCGCAGTGTATGCATGTCACAGTGGAGGCATGTCACAGTGGAGGCATGTCACAGTGGAGGCCTGTCACAGTGGAAGCGTGTCACAGTGGGGCATGTCACAGTGGAGGCCTGTCACTTTTGAGGCCTGTCAAATTGGTAGCATATCGCAGTGGAGGCAATCACATTGGAGGCATGTCACAGTGGAGGCCTGTCACAGTGGAAGCGTGTCACAGTGCGGCATGTCACAGTGGAGGCCTGTCACTTTTGAGGCCTGTCAAATTGGTAAAATATCGCATTGGAGGCATGTGACAGTGGAGGCATGTGACAGTGGAGGCATGTCACAGTGGAGGCCTGTCACAGTGGAGGCATGTCACAGTGGAGGCCTGTCACAGTGGAGGCATGTCACAGTGGAGGCATGTCACAGTGGAGGCATGTCACAGTGGAGGCATGTCACAGTGGAGGCCTGTCACAGTGGAGGCATGTCACAGTGGAGGCCTGTCACTTTTGAGGCCTGTCAAATTGGTAGCATATCGCAGTGGAGGCATATCACATTGGAGGCATGTCACAGTGGAGGCCTGTCACTTTTGAGGCCTGTCAAATTGGTAGCATATCGCATTGGAGGCATGTGACAGTGGAGGCATGTGACAGTGGAGGCATGTCACAGTGGAGGCCTGTCACAGTGGAGGCATGTCACAGTGGAGGCATGTCACAGTGGAGGCATGTCACAGTGGAGGCCTGTCACAGTGGAGGCATGTCACAGTGGAGGCCTGTCACAGTGGAGGCATGTCACAGTGGAGGCAGGTCACATTAGAGAAATATCACAGTGGATACAGGTCAACTTTTGGCTTTTCCCACCCCTCTCCAGTTGATGGATGCCCTGTCCGTAGAAACGTTGCTCCGAGTTACCCGGACATGACCAGGAGTGCAGGAACCTGATCGTCTGCATGATTGTCTGCAAAAAAGGAGATCAGTTCTGAGCACTGTAATTTCCGTTCTTGAGCTTCCGGTTTTGGAAGCGCTTGTCTCCCCCTAAATTATCGACAACAATGGTCAGGACAAGGTAATGATGGCTTAACAGCCTCAGTTATGCCCCTTATGATATAGATAAGGACAATGCAAATGCCGGCCTTTCACGTCCGACACCCGCTGTTTGCTGCCAGTAATTGAAGTGGACGATGTGTGATTGGCAAGACATTTTAGCTGGTCAATTATAATCCCGTATAATGTTGTCAAACTTTTAAAAAAATAATACATTTTTTAAAAAAATCTTCAATATATTTTTAATTGGCTGCCAATGATTTATTAAACCAGGAAGTCGCCAGATATGGAATATAATTTTTTTTTAAACTTGGTTTTAAAAAAGACTGAAAATTTGGAAATAATTGAAAATAATTGATTTTATTTTTGAAATAGGAGATTAAATCACAAAAAAACTGATATGAAAATTTTTCTTTTGTTTCGTTTTATTTAGCTAAAAAGCTAAAAGTAAAAAAACAAATGTTTAAAACTCATATTAAAAATCATAAAAGAAGAATATATTTATAATTATATAAACGACAAGTATACGTTGAACGGATGATTAATACGGCTGGAAATAAAATGCCACGAATGTAAAATATATTGACCTAATCAATTTTTTAAAGGTTTCTTCCTAGCATATGGTTTTTTTTTACCAATAACGTTCTTGGTTTAATTTCATTATCCCTTTGAGGTTATGATTAATCTAAAAATAGATTGCACCCTGCGTTTTGTGAGACTAATTTTATCAGACATGATTTACCCAACAACATCTCAACAGGAACAAAAGTAAGGTAGTTTGCCGATGACTGTATAATCTATAGAACAATTAAATCAGAACAAGATTTAAAAATTTTACAAAAAGACTTAGTTGAATTGATAAAATGGGAAACTAACTGGAGTATGTCTTTCCACCCAGAAAAGTGTCAACTGTTAAGAGTAACAAAGAAAAAGAAACAAATAAATTCAAAATATTACATTCATGGAAAAGAACTGACCCTAACTAAAGATGCAAGATACTTAGGAGTCTTAATAAATGAGAAACTATCATGGAATCCCCATGTCAATGAAGTTATTAAAAAATCAAAGAAAACATAAAAAAAACTTTTACAAATGTAATAGAGATATAAACTAAAATGCTAATTCACTTTGGTGAGACTTGTACTAGAATANTCCATCTTCTGTATGGGACCCATCCACCAAAGAAAACATTGATAAACTAAAAAAAATTCAAAAAGAGCTGCCAGATTCATTACATGAGAATATTCAAAACTGACAAGAATAACACCATTAGTTAAATCATTAAACCTTGAAACACTAGAGGATAGAAGAACCAAGAGTAAAGTAGTAATCATACATAAAGCAATTAATTCTAATTTAGAAATACAACACAAAGATAACTTAATACAACCCTCAGATAGACATAAGGATAAAAACACCTTTCTTATTCCGTATGCAAGAAAAAACACATAGGCCTACAAATTTTCGTTCTTCCAGTCCGGAATTCGGGCGTATAATGGGTTACCTGAAGAAACTAGGAAAACCAACACTTTATCACCATTTAAAACTCCAATAAGAATTCAGGACTAAATACGAACCATAGATAATCGTAGGATGCAATAATCTTTTGTATAGAAGGAGCGTCTGCAACATATAAGATAAGATAATAATTATTTATCCGAATCTAGAAATGGTGCAATAGTTATTTATCCGAATTGGGATATAGTGCAATAGTTATTTATCGGAATTGAGATATGGTGCAATAGTTATTTATCGGAATTGAGATATGGTGCAATAGTTATTTATCGGAATTGAGATATAGTGCAATAGTTATTTATCGGAATTGAGATATGGTGCAATAGTTATTTATCGGAATTGAGATATGGTGCAATAGTTATTTATCGGAATTGAGATATAGTGCAATAGTTATTTATCGGAATTGAGATATGGTGCAATAGTTATTTATCGGAATTGAGATATAGTGCAATAGTTATTTATCGGAATTGAGATATAGTGCAATAGTTATTTATCGGAATTGAGATATAGTGCAATAGTTATTTATCGGAATTGAGATATGGTGCAATAGTTATTTATCGGAATTGAGATATAGTGCAATAGTTATTTATCGGAATTGAGATATAGTGCAATAGTTATTTATCGGAATTGAGATATGGTGCAATAGTTATTTATCGGAATTGAGATATGGTGCAATGGTTATTTGTCCGACTTCAGCTATGGTGCACTAGATCACGTGCAAATAATTTACATATTTACAAAGCCATCATCCCACGATAAATAAAAGCTGTATGTAAAGAACAGACATTTAAAACTTTAATAAAAGTGGAAGACTAGATATAAACCATGGATAAGCGTAGGGCGCAATAATCTTCTGGATAAAGGGAACGTCTTTAATTGATAAAATAAGGTAAAACAAGATAATATATATTAAACATCTAGAAAAGAAAAGTATTTAATCTTACATTTAATCTTTTAAATACAACTGGGAATACATCGAAATACAACTGATAATCTATAAATACAACTGGTAATCTATAAATAAAACTGGTAATCTATAAATACAACTGGTAATCTATAAATACAACTGGTAATATATAAATACAACTGGTAATCTATAAATACAACTGGTAATCTATAAGTACAACTGGTAATCTATAAATACAACTGATAATCTATAAATACATCTGGTAATCTATAAATACAACTGGTAATCTACAAATACAATTGGTAATCTACAAATACAACTGGTAATCTATAAATACAACTGGTAATCTATAAATACAACTGTTAATCTATAAATACAACTGGTAATCGATTACAGGGGTCTCCAAACTTTTCTGCCGAAGGCCCGCATTAACTGTCAAACAGCAGTTTCAGGGCCGACTACTAAGTTTTGTGGTAAACTTCATGTAAAAATAGTCTCTTTTTTTAGATTAAAAGGTCTCCAGTGGCCGGATGAGAGGGCCTCGCGGGCCGCATCTGGCCAGCGGGCCGTAAATTGGAGACCCCTTATCTATTATATACAACTGGAAATCAATTAAATACAACTGGAAATCAATTAAATACAACTGGTAATCTATAAATACAACTGGTAATCTATAAATACAACTGGTAATCTATAAATACAACTGGTAATCTATAAATACAACTGGTAATCTATAAATACAACTGATAATCTATAAGTACAACTGGTAATCTATAAATACAACTGGTAATCTATAAATACAACTGATAATCTATAAATACATCTGGTAATCTATAAATACAACTGGTAATCTACAAATACAACTGGTAATCTACAAATACAACTGGTAATCTACAAATACAACTGGTAATCTATAAATACAACTGGTAATCTATAAATACAACTGGTAATCTATAAATACAACTGGTAATCGATTACAGGGGTCTCCAAACTTTTCTGCCGAAGGCCCGCATTAACTGTCAAACAGCAGTTTCAGGGCCGACTACTAAGTTTTGTGTAAACGTCAGGTAAAAATAGTATCTTTTTTTAGATTAAAAGGTCTCCAGTGGCCGGATGAGAGGGCCTCGCGGGCCGCATCTGGCCAGCGGGCCGTAGTTTGGAGACCCCTGATCTATTATATACAACTGGAAATCTATTAAGTACAACTGGAAATCTATTAAATACAACTGGTAATCTATTAAATACAACTGGAAATCTATTAAATACAACTGGTAATCTATTGAAATAGAACTGGGAATCTATTAAATAACATTAAGACGTTTGAAGTTCGTTTAGACTTTAGACCGACATTCCCAGGTAGAAGTCACGACTAAAGTAATAATATTTAACGGTTTGCGTTCCTGGGGTCAGACAAGTTCCTGTGAGGCTTACAATATAAAAAAATATGAAATATGGTCAAAACTAAAACATTTCAAATATGCTAATGGATCAAAACGGAGAGTTACAGAAGATCTAAGGAGGATGAGATAAGATAGTCATTCTATATGGATCCTAAAATACAGATATTGGACCTGATGTAGGACAATATTGGACCTGATGTAGGACAAGATGGGACCTGATGTAGGACAAGGTGGGACCTGATGGACGAGATGGTTTATTTATTTATAATCTATTTCAAATTAGTATAAAAAGTAGGACATCATTGTCTACTTCAAAGGTAACACACATTATTGGTTTAAAATATTTTAGTTTAAAAAAATGTATTTTCACCGTCCAGAAAGTCAATCAGTCTCTATATGATTTGATAAACCATGGAAGAGAGTTTTAAAAACAAAACTCTAAAGTTGACACTACTGTGAAACGTTTCCATAAACGTTTTAATTAAAACTTTCCAAGAATTGGTTTTGAAATTCATTATCTGAGACCCAATTCTCTGATTTAATTTTCGTATCCCTTTGTAACTTTCCTCAAACTTGCACTGCTCAATAATCTCCCCTTGTTTAGGTGCAAGATTTTGAGAAATTTACTCATGTAAGGAAATCCAGTGTTTGTTTGTTTGTTTGTTTGTTTGTTTGTTTGTTTGTTTGTTTGTATGTTTGTTTGTTTGTTTGTATGTTTGTTTGTTTGTTTGTTTGTTTGTTTACTTGTTTGTTTGTTTGTTTGTTTGTTTGTTTGTTTGTTTGTTTGTTTGCATGTTTTTGTTTGTTTGTATGTTTTTTGTTTGTTTGTATGTTTGTTTGTTTGATGTTTGTTTGTTTGTTTGTATGTTTGTTTGTTTGTTTGTTTGTATGTATGTTTGTTTGTTTGTTTATGTATGTATGTTTGTTTTGTTTGTTTGTTTGTATGTATGTTTTCGTTGTTTGTTTGTATGTATGTATGTTTGTTTGTTTGTTTGTATATGTTTGTTTGTTTGTTTGTTTTGTTTGTTTGTTTGTTTATTTTTATTAACATACTGGAAGGTATATTTTACATTACCAGAACGTATATTTTACATTACCAGAACGTATATTTTACATTACCAGAACGTATATTTTACATAACCAGAACGTATATTTTACATTACCAGAACGTATATTTTAAATTTCAAAACGTATATTTTACATACCAGAACGTATATTTTACATTACCAGAACGTATATTTTACATTACCAGAACGTATATTTTACATTACCAGAACGTATATTTTACATTACCAGAACGTATATTTTACACTTAGTCCTTACCCTCCCTGACCCTCTACCTGTACCAACAAAGCCAAACCCTAGCCCTTACCCTGACCCTCTACCTGTACCAACAAAGCTAACCCTAGTCCTTATCCTGACCCTCTACCTGTACCAACAAAGCTAACCCTAGTCCTTATCCTGACCCTCTACCTGTACCAACAAAGCTAACCCTAGCCCTTACCCTGACCCTCTAACTGTAACTACAAAGCTAACCCTAGCCCTTACCCTGACCCTCTACCTGTACCAACAAAGCTAAACCTAGCCCTTACCCTGACCCTCTACCTGTACCAACAAAGCTAACCCTAGCCCTTACCCTGACCCTCTACCTGTACCAACAAAGCTAACCCTAGCCCTTACCCTGACCCTCTACCTGTGCCTACAAAGCCAAACCCCAGCCCGAGCCTTAATTTACCGGAAGAAAGGTACAGTAAGATGAATACAAATTTAAATTGAAATAATATATTTTTATAAAAATCAACTAACTTGTGCCATACAAATGTCAAATTTGTGGAGCCAATAGTGCCATGGTTGACTACATCAATATGCTAATGAGCTGCTAAATTTAGTTTGAATATAATTCTAGATCAGCCTCCATTGCCCAGTAAATATTATTTAAGTATTTCTGTCAACCAATCGTATCTATTTATAGATCTCTCCTCAGGCCCCAGGCGATCGTAGTCTATTAATTGGAATCCTGTGTAAGAAAAGAGACGGCACATGAGAAGGATTACCAGTACATATGTAAGAGTAGAACTATCATTACTGAAGTAAGTCAAAACATGATTTCCTTCGTTCACAGCATTTTTAGAAAAAAAATTATTTTGCTTCCTTGTAAGAGGATAGAATTATCCTGTCTGTAGTGAGCACAACGAGAGAAAGACGCCTTGTTGAAAGATATGTAATTTTAGCTGAATAAACTTAGAACATAGTGGGTCTGGACATCACTACATCACTACATGGTAACTCTGTAATATGGGGAATACAATAATTGTAAGAATCACTTTTTTCCAATATTGTTTTGTTTATCTAATCTAGGGGAGACAAGCATTTGATAAGACACTTAAACTTTTGTTTCTCTATTTAACTTTTATATTTCTTGATATTTATTACATCAATTAAATCATTTATAGTAGCGATATAAGTTGATATTAATATTCATGAACCACTATAATATAGATGGCGAACCTTTTTGGAGGCTCGTGCCCAAATTACATTTTAAAAAAACCAATTATTTATAGCAAAGTGTCAACACTCCAATGAAACCCGAAAAGGTGTTTGGCTTAGCTAGTTTAATGCAATGATATTTTAGTCGCGTGCCTGCTGATGAGGCTATGCGTGCCGACTTTGGCCCGGTGCCCACAGGTTCACCATCACTGCACTAGAAGATACGTGATATTTTCATGTTTTAAACTCTCTGTGGCTAAATACCAAGATACCTACCATCTCAAACAAACATACACTATCAGGTTTTATAATGACAGATATAGTTTTTGAGGCGTGCTAGTGGGTGATGCGTGGTATTGCATGGGGCGTTTCAGATAGTGAGGCGTAGTAAAAATTAAGGCGTGGTATTGGGTGGGGTGTGGTAGTAAGCCGGGTGCTGTAAAGCGTGGGGCGTGGCATAGGGTGGGGCGTGGTATTTCATAGGGCGTGGTAGAAATTTGGGGCGTGGTATTGGGTGGGGCGTGGTAGCAAGTGGGGCGTGGTATTTGATGGGGCGTGGTAGCAAGTGGGGCGTGTTATTTGATGGGGCGCGGTATTGGGTGGGGCGTGGTAGCAAGTGGGGCGTGGTTTCCAGTGGGGCGTGGTATTTGATGGGGCGCGGTATTGGGTGGGGCGGGGTAGAAAACTGGATGCTGTACTTGGTGGGGTGGATGCACGCCGGGACTAATTGAAATACGTCCAGATACAGGTCTGTTATTTAAACATCCAGATACAGGTCTGTTATTTAAACATCCAGATACAGGTCTGTTATTTAAACATCCAGATACAGGTCTGTTATTTAAACATCCAGATACAGGTCTGTTATTTAAACATCCAGATACAGGTCTGTTATTTAAACATCCAGATACAGGTCTGTTATTTAAACATCCAGATACAGGTCTGTTATTTAAACATCCAGATACAGGTCTGTTATTTAAACATCCAGATACAGGTCTGTTATTTAATCGTCCAGATACAGGTCTGTTATTTAAACATCCAGATACAGGTCTGTTATTTAAACATCCAGATACAGGTCTGTTATTTAAACATCCAGATACAGGTCTGTTATTTAAATGTTCGCTACACAAAATGGTGACGTCAGTCAGAACCAAGATTGAAAACAGCGCTGGTCTCACGAGGTTATTGACAGTTTGAAACATGCCAGGGTTCTGGTGGTGTATATGTGAGTGTGGTGGTGTCTATGTGAGTCTGGTGGTGTCTTTGTGAGTCTGGTGGTGTCTATGCGAGTGTGGTGGTGTCTATGTGAGTGTGGTGGTGTCTATGTGAGTCTGGTGGTGTCTATGCGAGTGCGGTGGTGTCTATGTGAGTGTGGGGTGTCTATGGAGTGTGGTGGTGTCTATGTGAGTGTGGTAGTGTCTATGCGAGTGTGGTGGTGTCTATGTGAGTCTGGTGGTGTCTATGTGAGTCTGGTGGTGTCTATGGGAGTGTGGTGGTGTCTATGCGAGTGTGGTGGTGTCTATGTGAGTCTGGTGGTGTCTATGTGAGTCTGGTGGTGTCTATGGGAGTGTGGTGGTGTCTATGTGAGTGTGGTGATGTCTATGTGAGTGTGGTGATGTCTATGTGAGTGTGGTGGTGTCTATGAGAGTGTGGTGGTGACTATGCGAGTGTGGTGGTGTCTATGTGAGTGTGGTGGTGTCTATGAGAGTGTGGTGGTGGCTATGCGAGTGTGGTGTTGTCTATGTGAGTGTGGTGGTGTCTATGTGAGTGTGGTGGTGTCTATTTGCGTGTGGTGGTGTATATTTGCGTGTAGTGGTGTATATGCCAGTTGCTGTCACGTCGTGGTGGTCAAGTCTTCATTATCAGCAAAGCGTTATTTGAACGGTTACAGTAACAGCTATGTCGACTTATTGAAGAACAACAAAGTCATTTGTCTCATGACTGGCGATATTGGCTGTTCTCGTCTCATCATCTTTGTGTATAACAGATTCAACTTAGAATAAATCCACTACTCTGTTGGAACAAATGTCTTGAAATACGTGAACTACTTGGGGGGGGGGAATATTTCAATATTCTAGACAATATGACAAACAAAGAAAGCTTCGTGCTCTGTTGATACAGGCGATAGAAAATCTTCACATCTATACTGTCATAGTGAGTGTCCACATGTGTCCTTACATGGTCACTTAGATGGCCATTTACAGTGTCCACATGTGGCCTTAAAGCTGTCACTGAATGTCATTGAATGTCACTGAATGTCACTAATCATGATAGGTTACATCATCCTCTTTGTTTAGTCAGTTTTTAGATTGAGATGATATATTATATATTAGGGCTGTTTACGATTAATTTAATTTAATCGTTAACTTTTGAAACATTAACTATTAATTAATTGATTTCGATTAAAGCCAAAAATTGAAATTTATGGTGTCATAAATAAAATTTATTAAAATACTTGTTGAAAATCTAAAAAACACTGGAATGTCTTCTTTATATGACATCTTTTAACCAACAACGCAAATAGACAAGTGTATGGACATTACTTGGTTCAAGTGATGAGCGGGTCTTATTGACAATATAACCAGCGAGCTGAACAATCGTTGACATAGTTTTAGATTGTCTCAGCTGAATTTTCCGATACTGTAGTGAATGTTTGGTATACAGGTGATATGTACGCGAAGTGTTAGAGCCATGGTAGCAATGTTCCAATTAAACAGCGCGGCTGCGCAGATATTTTACCGACGCCACTCAGGAGTTCAGAATAACCGCGCAGCAAATTTTGTAAAACTTTGCACAAAAGATTATGAACGTTGTGCAACTTTGCACACGAGTTTTTTTTTAAAACTTTGCACACGGAACAACGAAGCTTAGACTTAGAGGGAACATTGCACTGTAAGCAAACGATTTCTTTTAATGGACACAATAACCTTTATCAACATTTTGAACATCCACGCCAGTCAATAGTTTAAAACCAAAATGTTCGTGTAATCGTCCGGAAATTAGTTTATATTTATCGGCCGAAATATTTTACTTTTTGACTTCTAGTACATTTATAAGTGGTGGGTCGATTAATCGTTAAAAATCAGCCACTGGGCAGTGGACTTGACAAAACAATTTTTTTTAAAAATGTATAAAACGAAAAGACCAGTTGCGTAGCTAGAACTTTTGCCGCCCGGACCGTCTCCAGTTTGCCGCTCTTTTTAGGGGCCGTCCATAAATGACGCCACGCACCTGGGAGGTGGGGGGCAGGGATTAACACATTTGTCACGATGTGTGACGAGCGTGTGTGTGTTTAATAAACATGACGTCACTTCAACTAACGCGCAAATTTAAATAAAAGTTTCACTTAAATATTTGATTTATGACACTTTATTTAATGACGTTTTACATGGCTTCACGCGTGATATGATATAATTGACAAAAAATTGATTTGAAACATGCTCATTTTCAAATAGAAAATTCGGCTTTTATGTAAAGCTTAGTGACGTCATATGGAAAAAGGGGTCTACGTTTTTATTACGACGTGTGGCAAGGGGGGAGGGGTGACAAATAAGCCAAAATAGCGTGACGTCATTTATGGATACCCCCCTTAAGTCAATCATATGATGGACTTTGTCAATTAATAAACATCAATATACATAATTTGCAATGTATGTCACGTCCGTCTGTCACGTCCTTCCGTCCCGTCCGTCACGCTACTAATTTTAGAAAGCATGGCAACAAAAATTACTGCACCTAAAATAACTCTTTTCGAACGTTCCGCATATAATTGTGCAATATGATAATAAATGAATAAAATAAAAATAAATAAAATAAATGAAAGTTCTGTATTACATTATTTTTATTCTGATGTGTATATTTTCCAAATAAATATATTTCAGCTGAAATTTATTTATTTTGAAAACTTCCGTCATTTTTGACGGGTGATACACTAGTGAATAAATAATTGTAATAGAAGCGAAGTAAAGGTGGGAAACATTTTTATCACTGCATGCCATATTTATGTAAGCAGTAATAAAAAGGGCCACATTAAATGATTTTCCTATAAATAAACACTTATAAAAATACAATATACCCTTTTTAAAGGCCACAAGAAAGTTACTGAGGTCGCAGGCCCCCCCCCAACCGCCCTTGAGACAAAACATATTCCAAATTTACACCCAAAAAACATTACCAATTAATATGCTTTTATTTTGTATTTATAGATAAATTATTATTTTTTCTTTTTACAAAAAAAAATAAATAAAAAAATAAAATAAATTGTTTGTTAACATATTTATACATTTACTTTACAAGTGATGATTTTTTTAAAATAGATCAAAGGGTATTTCCCCCCTTTTTTCTAACGTAATTTCCCTTCTTGTAGTGTAGGTAAAGCAATACAAACCTGGATCTCTTTTCTTTCAATATTGAAATTTTCTTTATCAATGATGAAACAGTAATTTATTTGATTTTCAAATTCTTGATTTAGTAGGTTACATGGTATTATATACGAATATTTTCTTTCAAGGATATGCACCTGATCAAAGCATTCTTTTATTTTCTTTTATAATTTAACCACGTGTTCTGAATGTTCCAAACTCATATTCTTTCTCCACCTAACTCGGTATTCAGTTGATATCCCCAACTCTTCACAAATTGTTTTGGCTGATATAACAGCGTTTTGTATTAACACATCTCTTTGTTCCATGAAATGGGTTTGCATTAATTTGTTTTCAATGATGGGTTGTCATAAATTGAGATAACCTAGAAAAGTAAAAGATTGCACTGAATAGAGTAAAATTTCAGCATCTGATCTCGTTTTACTAGTTACTTCTTCAGATGTCAATTTTTCCAAGACGCTTGAAATTTTAAAGCATGTCTATTTTTCGAAATTATTTATGCCTATTGTGGTGTTTATTAAGGAAAATTTGAATATTTTCTAGGGCTGTTAACGATTAATTTAAATTTAATCGTTAAATTTTGAAAAAATTAATCGTTAATTTCGATTAAAGCCAAAAATTAAAATTTATGATGTCATAAGTAACAGGTATTAAACATTCATGTTGAAAATCTAAATAACACTGGAATGTCTCCCTTAATAGTCATCTTTTAACCAACTACGCAAAAAGACAAGTGTGTTGTCATTATTTTGTTCAAGTGCCGAGCTGAACAATCATTCACATGAACTGAGGTAACTGGTATGCACAAAAAGTTCTTGGCAAGGAATGACATTATTGGATATCGGTGTTCATTAAGTTTCCAACATTGTAGAGGGTTAATGGATTCAATAACTTTCATCTCCATTTTGTAACTCAGTAATACATCAGAAGAGCTGTTCTCATTTTTTTTCTTTGAGTTAGACTCCATTACTGCCATTACATTAATAAGCTTTTCGTTTGGTTTGAAAAGTAGACGAAGTGTTAGAACCATGAAGTAATGGGGGTGAGACTGCAATCAGGCTTTTAAATAGGTACATTTATAATATAAAAAAACAGGGTATTAGTAGGCCTGACAAGAAGTTGTGTTACGTCTTGTCAGGCCTACTAATACCCTGTTTTTTTATATTATAAATTTACCTGTTAGAACCATGGTAGGCAAACTTTATCCACATTTTGAACATTCCCGTCAGTCAATAGTTTAAAACCAAAATGTTCGTGGAGTCGTCAGAAAATGTATTATTTATCAGCCGTTATTTTTAAATTATGAGTTCCAATAATGTATAATTAATGGGTCGATTAATCATTAAAAATATTTTAATCGATACATTTTTAACGATTAATCGAGAAATTAATCGTTAATTTCCGCAGCCCTAATATTCCTCTTATTCGTGTCATAATTCAAATAATTATTTACACTTACACGTTTCTTTAATTGGATTGGCGTAACAATTTTAATAAAAAACCGTATTTTAATATAAAAAAGATATAATTATTTGTGCTACGTTAATGCAATAAAAACAAAATAAATTTAATTTTTAATAATTCCCTTACAATAATTTTCTGAAAACTGAAATAGTAATGTAAATTACTACTTAGAAGTTAAACACAATATTTGAACCCCACGTATTTGCCACGTAGGTACTTGTTCGCGCATTATTCTGCGCATTTCGAAATTCCACGCAAACTACAGTCTTGGCAATATTAATAGCACATATTATTCGGCCAAGCGGTGATGTGTTTGTATGTGTAGTTTTCATATAAAAGCATTATCTGTGACGTAGACCGCACAATTTTCCAAACAAATAGATACCTTTTTTAACCGATCTTAAATTTTTGAACAGGTCTGCGTTAGTTATAACAACCACTATGTAATCAAACAAACTTTGTGCGACCCATTAATTAGGTCTAAAAATTACTTATATTTTTGCGTCAGCTTGGTTTTAACCCTTCAAAAGAAAATGGCATTATCGAAAATGGCTGTACTTTTCAAATGCCCACAAATGCCGCCCTCTAAATGTGTGCCGCCCGGGGCGGACCGCCCCCACCGCCCCCCTCTAGCTACACCACTGGAAAAGACAGAGATCATGTCCCAAATAATTAGTGATTTCTTTAGGTGAAGTTTTTCTGTTCGTTTCTGTTTTACAGTCAATAGCGACTGTCATTTCTAGAATCGGCAGCAAGTTGTTCGACTGTAGAACATTGATAGCATTGGACAGAGGGAATTGTTCTTTATACCGTGAGACCAGGGCCATGGGAATAGCGTGATATTGGAATAGTTACTAGAGCATAGTTGCCATGCGTGTTCCTTTAAATGTCGCGTTTAGCTGGTGTACCAGTGTATATGAATTATTGATATTATCTGTATACAAGCAAATACAAGGAAATCCATTTAAGGCACGCAAGAAGATGTTTTTAAAATATTTTATTTGTTCATTTTTGTCTATTGGCCAATGTCATATTATGACGTTAACAAACATCAAAATCAAATCAAAATATCGAAAATATTTACACCTTTTTTTAATAACCCGTAAAAATAACTATATCCATGAAACCACCATGCCATCACTAAAACATCCGGTGTATCCATTTTTCAGATGAATGAATGAATGCCTTCTTCTATAGTGCTAGCGCCATCCATGCATGCACGTTTCTATAGTGCTAACGCCATCCATGATAGACTGACATGCACGTTTCTATAGGGCTAACGCCATCCATGATAGACTGACATGCACGTTTCTATAGTGCTAACGCCATCCATGATAGACTGACATCCAGCGAACGCCATCCATAATAGACTGACATCCAGCTAACGCCATCCATGATAGACTGACATCCAGCGAACGCCATCCATGATAGACTGACACCCAGTGAACGCCATCCATGATAGACTGACATCCAGCTAACGCCATCCATGATAGACTGACATCCAGCGAATGACATCGATGATAGACTGACACCCAGAGAACGCCATCCATGATAGACTGACATCCAGTGAACGTAGACATGATAGACTGACATCCAGCTAACGCCATCCATGATAGACTGACATCCAGCTAACGTCATCCATGATAGACTGACATCCAGTGAACGTAGACATGATAGACTGACATCCAGCTAACGCCATCCATGATAGACTGACATCCAGCTAACGCCATCCATGATAGACTGACATCCAGATAACGCCATCCATGATAGACTGACATCCAGCTAACGCCATCCATGATAGACTGACACCCAGCGAACGCCATCCATGATAGACTGACATCCAGCTAACGCCATCCATGATAGACTGACATACAGCGAACGCCATCAATGATAGACTGAATCCCAGCGAACGCCATCCATGATAGACTGACATCCAGCTAACGCCATCCATGATAGACTGACATCCAGCTAACGCCATCCATGATAGACTGATATCCACGTTTGGCTTTGATGTTTAAAAACACAATCACAAAAAAACAAAAATTCTAAAATTGTTATTTTCACACTCTTTAAAACATTTCTGAAGACTGTTCCACAATTTTAGTGACGCCGTTTGAAATGAGCGCAAGCCAAGGGACTTCCTCCTGATTCCATTCACGTTGGGAATTTTCAGAAGGTTTTGCCTAGAAGATCACAGCCCCTTTAGAGATACATATTGTACGTTCTCTCACCTTTAGAGAAACATATAGTACGTTCTCTCAATACAATCAAGACTGAATTAGTGCAGCGGTAGTCTGTGGGGATTAGCTCAAAATGACAGATGTTACCTGCCACATCCATAAACTGTTGATGCTCTAGATTCTAGATGAGGAAATGATCCAATTGAAATAATAATATGACAATCATAATTGTGATGGTTTTGTCTTTCTACACACTACACTATACAACACACTACTCTATATAACACACTACTCTATATAACACACTACTCTATATAACACACTGCTCTATGTAACACACCCCACAATATAAGACAGTACTCTATATAACACACTACTCTATATAACACACTGCTCTATGTAACACACCCCACAATATAAGACAGTACTCTATATAACACACTACTCTATATAACACACTGCTCTATGTAACACACCCCACAATATAAGACAGTACTCTATATAACACACTACTCTATATAACACACTGCTCTATGTAACACACCCCACAATATAAGACAGTACTCTATATAACACACTACTCTATATAACACACTGCTCTATATAACACACCCCACAATATAAGACAGTACTCTATATAACACACTACTCTATATAACACACTGCTCTATGTAACACACCCCACAATATAAGACAGTACTCTATATAACACACTACTCTATATAACACACTACTCTATATAACACACCCCACAATATAAGACAGTACTCTATATAACACACTGCTCTATATAACACACCCCACAATATAAGACAGTACTCTATATAACACACTACTCATCAATATTAACACACCCCACAATATAAGACAGTACTCTATATAACACACTGCTCTATATAACACACCCCACAATATAAGACAGTACTCTATATAACACACTGCTCTATATAACACACCCCACAATATAAGACAGTACTCTATATAACACACTGCTCTATGTAACACACCCCACAATATAAGACAGTACTCTATATAACACACTGCTCTATGTAACACACCCCACAATATAAGACAGTACTCTATATAACACACTGCTCTATGTAACACACCCCACAATATAAGACAGTACTCTATATAACACACTGCTCTATGTAACACACCCCACAATATAAGACAGTACTCTATATAACACACTGCTCTATGTAACACACCCCACAATATAAGACAGTACTCTATATAACACACTGCTCTATGTAACACACCCCACAATATAAGACAGTACTCTATATAACACACTGCTCTATGTAACACACCCCACAATATAAGACAGTACTCTATATAACACACTGCTCTATGTAACACACCCCACAATATAAGACAGTACTCTATATAACACACTGCTCTATATAACACACTACTCTATATAACACACCCCACAATATAAGACAGTACTCTATATAACACACTACTCTATATAACACACTGCTCTATATAACACACCCCACAATATAAGACAGTACTCTATATAACACACTACTCTATATAACACACTGCTCTATGTAACACACCCCACAATATAAGACAGTACTCTATATAACACACTGCTCTATGTAACACACCCCACAATATAAGACAGTACTCTATATAACACACTGCTCTATGTAACACACCCCACAATATAAGACAGTACTCTATATAACACACTGCTCTATGTAACACACCCCACAATATAAGACAGTACTCTATATAACACACTGCTCTATGTAACACACCCCACAATATAAGACAGTACTCTATATAACACACTGCTCTATGTAACACACCCCACAATATAAGACAGTACTCTATATAACACACTGCTCTATGTAACACACCCCACAATATAAGACAGTACTCTATATAACACACTGCTCTATGTAACACACCCCACAATATAAGACAGTACTCTATATAACACACTACTCTATATAACACACTGCTCTATGTAACACACCCCACAATATAAGACAGTACTCTATATAACACACTGCTCTATGTAACACACCCCACAATATAAGACAGTACTCTATATAACACACTACTCTATATAACACACTGCTCTATGTAACACACCCCACAATATAAGACAGTACTCTATATAACACACTGCTCTATGTAACACACCCCACAATATAAGACAGTACTCTATATAACACACTACTCTATATAACACACTGCTCTATGTAACACACCCCACAATATAAGACAGTACTCTATATAACACACTGCTCTATGTAACACACCCCACAATATAAGACAGTACTCTATATAACACACTACTCTATATAACACACTGCTCTATGTAACACACCCCACAATATAAGACAGTACTCTATATAACAAACTACCCTAACGTACTATAAATAAAATCTGTTCAAATATAACTAGAACTGAAATATTTTGTAAGAAATTGTAATATACAAATTGTCTTTAAGATTTAAGTACACATAAAAATAGCAGCAGATAACAATCAAAGCACATAACACAATCACAGCATATAACATAATCACAGCACATAACAGGCCTGTATCACTTACTAGTATCACCTGTAAATTACTAGAACACATAATATATAGTAGAATAGTTAACCACCTTGACAAATATAATGCCCGATGCCCTATGCCCACATCAACACGGCTTTAGAAAAAACAGATCATGTGAAACACAATTAATAGGTTTAATAGATGAACTATCAAAAGGCTTAGACAAAAATGACCAAATAGATACAATATTACTAGACTTCTCAAAAGCATTTGACAAAGTTCACCACCTTAGTTTACTTAAAAAACTTAACTACTTTGGAATCTCAGGTTCCTTACATCACTGGATCCAAGACTTCCTTTTGGGCAGGGAAGCAAACTGTAATAATTAATGGATCTAAATCTGCACCAATAAAGGTTAACTCAGGAGTTCCCCAAGGAACTGTGCTAGGTCCCTTACTCTTTTTAATATATATAAATGATTAACCCAACAACATCTCAACAGGTACAAAAGGTAGGTTATTTGCTGATGATTGTATAATCTATAGAACAATTAAATCAGAACCAGATAGAAAAATTTTACAAAAATACTTAGATGAATTAATAAAATGGGAAACTAACTGGAGTATGTCTTTCCACCCAGAAAAGTGTCAACTGTTAAGAGTAACAAAGAAAAAGAAACAAATAAATTCAAAATATTACATTCATGGAAAAGAACTGACCCAAACTAAAGATGCAAAATACTTAGGAGTCTTAATAAATGAGAAACTATCATGGAATCCCCATGTCAATGAAGTTATTAAAAAATCAAACAAAACCTTAGGCTTTATAAAAAGAAACTTTAACAAATGTAATAGAGATATAAAACTAAAATGCTACCTCACTTTGGTGAGACCTGTACTAGAATATGCATCTTCTGTATGGGACCCATGCACCAAAGAAAACATTGATAAACTAGAACAAATTCAAAAAAAGAGCTGCCAGATTCATTACTGGAGAATATTCAAAACTGACAAGAATAACACCATTAGTTAAATCATTAAACCTTGAAACACTAGAGGATAGAAGAACCAAGAGCAAAGTAGTAATCATACATAAAGCAATTAATTCTAATTTAGAAATACAACAGAAAGATAACTTAATACAACCCTCAGATAGACATAAGGATAAAAACACCTTTCTTATTCCGTATGCAAGAACAAACACATATAAGTTTTCCTTCTTCCCGTCCGGAATTGGGGCGGGGAATGGGTTGCCTGAAGAATCCAGGAAAACCAACACTTTATCAACATTTAAATGTCTAATAAAAATGCAGGACTAAACACAAACCATAGATAAGCGTAGGACGCAATAATCTTCTGTATAGAAGGAGCGTCTGTAAACAGATAAGATAAGATAAGACATAACATAATCACAGCACATAAAATAATCACAGCACATAACATAATCACAGCAGAAAACATAATCACAGCACATAACATAATCACAGCACATAACTTCATCGGCTTTTAAAAATCAATATCTAAGGTGAAAAAAACTAAAACGCTATCGATTTTTGCCATATGTTTACGTCATTACAGAAAAAATCCCCTAGTCAATCAATTATTTAAGATGGGGTCACGGGCCAGTTAAAAAGTAAACGCCGGCCGTATTTGGCCCGCGGGCTGGAATTTGAACATCCCTGTCAGACTAAACTACTTAACAGCATTGTTGATAGGCAAAAATAAACTTTTTCTGTAAATTAAAGTTTTTGAGCAAGGCCTTGTGCTAAACCACTTGTAACAAAATGTCATTCTTATTTGAAGTTGTTTGTACCGACTCCTGTGCACCAATACGCTGGTTTAAAACACTCCAGGCGGAATCAGCGGTTCTTAAACTATATCATCAACAACTGTGTTTAGTTACACTGTATTTTGTTTGACCACGCTTGAAACGTTTTCCATGCACTACACATATTTATAATGTGCAGTGCCTTATATCAAAAAAATCAGTCAACGTTTGTAGCAAAGTCCATGAGTCATTGAAAGCTGTTTACAACATTGGGGTCAGTATGGGGCAGTGTATGGTGTAATGTATGCAATGTCTAGTCTAATCTACGCACACGATCCTGGTTTACTTGTCCAGTTGCTGGTTGGTTTAATAACAGCTAACAAGGTACTGAAGTCAAGGCCATATTGCCTTAGGTCAAGGCGATTAAGCTGGAGGTCAAGACCATTAAGCTGAAGGTCAAGGCCATTTAGCTGGAGGTCAAGGCCATTAAGCGGGAGGTCAAGGCCATTAAGCTGGAGGTCAAGACCATTAAGCTGAAGGACAAGGCCATTTTAGCTGGAGGTCAAAGGCCATTAAGCTGGAGGTCAAGGCCATTAAGCTGGAGGTTTCATTGAATAATTCACTCCAGTGTTCAGTTTGCCGTCTTAATTTGCACGGATCATAAAACAAAGACAAAGAGATGCTTCCAACAGTCAGGTCTTGAGAAACAGTTTGGCTGTCAGCGAGTGTTAAACGAATCAAGGAAGGGAAGTAAGTTTGGCATGCCAAACTTGAAACACGGGGAAAATGTTTTATGTTTGAAGTTCTTGATGTCAGTGCCACACGTGAGTGGTTGATGTCAACTTGTCTATGTCACACGTGAGTGGTTGATGTCAACTTGTCTATGTCACACGTGAGTGGTTGATGTCAACTTGTCTATGTCACACGTGACTGGTTGATGTCAACTTGTCTATGTCACACGTGACTGGTTGATGTCAACGTGTCTATGTCACACGTGAGTGGTTGATGCCAACTTTTCTATGTCACACGCGACTGGTTGATGTCAACTTGTCTATGTCACACGTGACTGGTTGATGTCAACTTGTCTATGTCACACGTGTGTGGTTGGTGTCAACTTGTCTATGTCACACGTGAGTGGTTGATGTCAACTTGTCTATGTCACACGCGACTGGTTGATGTCAACTTGTCTATGTCACACGTGTGTGGTTGGTGTCAACTTGTCTATGTCACACGTGCGTGGTTAACATCAACTTGTCTATGTCACACGTGAGTGGTTGATGTCAACTTGACCACCTATACCAATCAACAAGAGATGGTTGAAACACAAGATAGTCTTTTGGTGGTGGTGATGAAGGTTGTTGCTAATATCCTTATACCTCTGGTCCTAACGTCATTGGTCCTAACATTCACTGTCCTAACATTCCATGTCCTAACATCCTATGTCCTAACATTCCATGTCCTAACATTCCATGTCCTAACATTCCATGTCCTAACATTCCATTCCCTAACATCCCATGCCCTAATATTCCATGCCCTAACATTCCATGCCCTAACATCCTATATCCTAACATCTAATATCCTAACATCCAATGTCCTAACATCTAATATCCTAACATCCAATATCCTAACATCCAATATCCTATCATCCAATATCCTAACATCCAATGTTCTAACATCTAATATCCTAACATCCAATATCCTAACATCTAATATCCTAACATCAAATGTCCTAACATCCAATGTTCTAACATCTAATATCCTAACATCCAATATCCTAACATCCAATATCCTAACATCCAATGTTCTAACATCTAATATCCTAACATCCAATATCCTAACATCCAATATCCTAACATCCAATGTTCTAACATCTAATATCCTAACATCCAATATCCTAACATCCAATGTTCTAACATCTAATATCCTAACATCCAATGTTCTAACACAGATGATAGCCAAATAGAGAAAGTTATATTTTAAGATATTGTTTGTAAGCAGGACCTTAGCTCTTTCTTCCTCTCCTCTCCATCACCTTTCTCTCTGCTCCTCCATTCTCTCTGACTCCGTCTACATTTCTAAACTTAAATTCTCTCGCCTCTCTTCACGGCCGCCCCCCTCCCCCATGTTGTTGTTGTTCGTCCTTATGTCTCGTAAGACGACGAAAGTTCCTGTGCTCCTGTAGGATCCTGGCGCATGGCCCGGCAGCTTCTGTTGTGGCTGTACAAGCCCACTGGCGAATGACAGCCTTTGCCGCACTTCTGGCACTGAAAGGCGGCACCTCAGAGCAAAGGAGAGCAAATCAGCCAACCACAGGTGCCCCCTCCCCCCCCCCATCATTTAATGTAAACACAAACTTTATGTTATCCCTTACAGCCCCCACCTGTCTTATTATTTCAAATGATCCATCAATCTATCACCCAATATCTAGCTTTTAATCTCTCCCCTTCTCTCTCTCTCTCTCTCTCTGTCTCTCTCTCTCTCTCTACTATACGTAACACATAAATACATATAAACATTGTCCTCATGCAAGCCTATTCTATGTCTGTATATGTATCTCAAATAGTATTCTATTTACTCTGTAAATCTACATTTTCATTCACTCACGTAGAATGTATCATCTCTTACTCACTCACACAGTACTTCCACTCACTCAACAAAACGCTACCGTCCCTCACTCATTCACTCACTCACTCACTCACTCACTCACTCACTCACTCACTCACTCACTCACTCACTCACTCACTCACTCACTCACTCACTCACTCACTCACTCACTCACTCACGCATGACGTATAATTCCTCACACTTTCTTTCACTCTTCGTCACCCAAACCATTAGGCCCAATATTCTGCCTCTATTTTTTTATGAACGCCCCACAAACCCCCCCCCCACCCCCACACACAAGCGCACACACACAGACACGAACACACACACATGTTTTTCTCTCTCATTTCCCCATGTCAGCGTCATTCCCCTGTTTCTGTTTAATCTCTGACAACATTTTTTTAACCTGCGCCTCTATGTTACCAGGATGAAACATTCGCTGTCGATATTTTTTCAACAATAACAAAAAAAACCAGAACAACAGGAAAGAACATGAGGTTTTTAAAAGTACATTCATCTGGTCTAACAGCTGATGTTGTCGTCTGTGTTGAAAAGGTCAAACTTTATTTGTTTACTTTTTGCAGGTTCAGTTTTAAGATGAACGGATTGGTTTTTAGCAATTAATTTATGGAAAATGTCTCATAATTTATAGTTTTAACAGTCCAGGTTTTGAAGAAATAGCGCACTGTCCAGGTTCTAGAGTATTCTAGTTCTAGACCATCCGCTCAGAAGTGTTGACCTGCGGTAACTGTTGGTACCTTGTGGTTGAGGACCAGTGGTAAATATTGGTACCTTGTGGTTGTTGACCAATGGTCACTATTGGTACCTTGTGGTTGCTGACCAATGGTCACTATTGGTACCTTATGGTTGTTGACCAATGGTCACTATTGGTACCTTGTGGTTGTTGACCAATGGTCAATATTGGTCTCTTGTGGTTGTTGACCAATGGTCACCATTGGTACCTTGTGGTTGTTGACCAATGGTCTAAGGCCATTTTTGTACGGTAGGGTGTTTTTCATCTCTTCGTGACTCCGAGTTTATTTGTGTTTAGAGAAAACGTTCAATGTCATCAGATTACCACGATGGAAAACAAGTGGCCACCAACAAGTCGACTCAGTGTGAAGTTTTGATAATCTTCATCTCGCATGTGGCACAGTGGTTACATAGCAGCACTCAATCAATTTTCTGTGCTACAAAATCACAAAAAGCACATTTCAAAATGTGGGGCAATGTATGCAAAGTTTTCTCAGCAAAGTGTGCATTGTGAGGCAAGCCAGTGGTTACTTAGTTAAAAATTCCTTGCAAACAAATGAGGCAAGTTTCATTGGTCCAGTCGGGTTTACCTTAAGTAAAGCTTAACTTAAAGATTGAATAACCACATCCTACACATCAGGGATAATAAGTACACTCTCCCATGAGTACCCCACTTGACACACACACTTAGACACACACTCACATCACACTGCCACATCACACTGTCACGTCATATTGCCATATCACACTGCCACATCACACTGCCACATCACACTGCCACATCACACTGCCATATCACACTGCCACATCACACTGCCACATCACACTGCCATATCACACTGTCACGTCACACTGCCACATCACAATGTCACGTCACAATGTCACGTCACACTGCCACATCACACTGCCATATCACACTGTCACGTCACACTGCCACATCACAATGTCACGTCACAATGTCACGTCACACTGCCACATCACACTGCCACATCACACCGCCACGTCACACTGCCACATCACACTGCCACATCACACTGCCACATCACTCTGCCACATCACACTGCCACATCACACTGCCACGTCACACTGTCACGTCACACTGCCACATCACACTGCCACATAACACTGTCACATCACACTGCCACATCACACTGCCACATCACACTACCACATGACACTGTCACATCACAGTGCCACATGACACTGCCACATGACAGTGCCACATGGCACTGCCACATGACACTGCCACATGACACTGCCACATGACACTGCCACATCACACTGCAACATGACACCTTTCAGAAAGTTTTATTAATTTTTGACAAGAACAAAATGTGAATAATAATATAAGTAATTATTTACAAAGATCAACCTTAAATTCATTTATAGATAGACAGAATATTTTAAAGAAATAAAATAATTCTAAATGTTCCAGTATTAGCAGCAGCACACTAACGACCCACTAACGGCCAACTAGACTTAACGTTTGGTGGTGGGACAGTTGTGTTAATCAAAGTTCAAAATACATTCAGCTTTTAGATCAAACTCTCCACAGCCATCGATTTGTGTGGATACTCGCTGGCCTATTTCAAGGAAACTTAATGCAGGTGAGGCACGCCCGTTAAATGCGCCTGATTTACGGTTCTAATGGGCTTTTTCAGTCCCCGACACGCAAGGAAGGCTTTCAGGAAATCTTGGCCTGCCTTGTTTACCTTGAGGCGCGCAAATTGCAGGTGTAAATCTCTCGTTCAAAGTGAATTATAATGGACTGGAGCTCACCGTCACTGGAGCTGAATGCATGGTCGTTCATCTTGGTGTGTGGAATTAGGACAATGAAACGGTCAACTCACTGAACGTCACAGTCAGCTCGCTACACTAACATACAACTCAATATACGTCACAGACAACTCAATGTACTCACAGAGAACTCATATACGTCACATACAACTCAATATACGTCACAGACAACACAATATACGTCACAGAAAACTCACTATACGTCACAGACAACTCAATATACGTCACAGACAACTCAATATACGTCACAGACAACTCAATACACGTCACAGTCAACTACTCACTACACGTCACATACAACTCAATATACGTCACAGACAACTCAATATACGTCACAGACAACTCAATATACGTCACAGACAACTCAATATACGACACAGACAACTCAATATACGTCACAGACAACTCAATATACGTAACAGACAAACTCAATATACGTCACAGACAACTCAATATACGTCACATACAACTCATTATACGTCACAGACAACTCACTACACGTCACAGACAACTCAATATACGTCACAGTCAACTCAATATACGTCATAGTCAATCATCTCAGTAGCGGAAATGATCTTATCGACACCACTGAGCGAGTAAGTCCTAAGTAAACAAGCAAGAAATACATCATATAGAACAGGACTGCGATAATACATCATATAGAACAGAACTGCGATAATACATCATATAGAACAGGACTGCGATAATACACCATATAGAACAGGACTGTGATAATACATCATATAGAACAGGACTGCGATAATACATCATATAGAACAGGACTGCGATAATACACATATAGAACAGGACTGCGATAATACATCATATAGGACTGATATCATATAGAACAGGACTGCGATAATACATCATATAGAATAGGACTGTGATAATACATCATATAGAATAGGACAGCGATAATACATCAATAGAACAGGACTGCGATAATACATCATATAGACATAAATAGGACTGCGATAATACATCATATAGAACAGGACTGCGATAATACATCATATAGAATAGGACTGCGATAATACACATATAGACAGGCTGTGATAATACATCATATAGAACAGGACTGCGATAATACATCATATAGAACAGGACTGCGATAATACACCATATAGAACAGGACTGCGATAATACATCATATAGAACAGGACTGTGATAATACATCATATAGAACAGGACTGCGATAATACATCATATAGAATAGGACTGTGATAATACATCATATAGAATAGGACAGCGATAATACATCACATAGAACAGGACTGCGATAATACATCATATAGAACAGGACTGTGATAATGCATCATATAGAATAGGACTGCGATAATACATCATATAGAACAGGACTGCGATAATACATCATATAGAACAGGACTGTGATAATACATCATTTAGAACAGGACTGTGATAATACATCATATAGAACAGGACTGCGATAATACATCATTTAGAACAGGACTGTGATAATACATCATATAGAACAGGACTGTGATAATACATCATATAGAACAGGACTGTGATAATACATCATATGAAATTCAAGACACACCAACAATTTGTGTGATCAAAACAAAACGTTTATTATTTTAATTTACTGCTTTGATCCCTTAGCCCTTAACTCTTCTGTGCATGTTGTATTTCAAGGAGCTAGCACGAATATTGGATGTTGAAGCATCCAACAGCCTCCGTGTTGATAATATTGTCAGCGCCTATGATTTACTTGACATCTAACAGCCTCCGTGTTGATAAGATTGTCAGCGCCTATGGTTTACTTGACATCCAACAGCTTCCGTGTTGGTAAGATTGTCAGCGCCTATGGTTTACTTGACTTGTATGTGTAGAGTGTAGAGCAGGGCTGGGCAAACTTTTTCGACGGAGGTCCGCATTGCAAAGTTTATCGTTGTAGGCGGGCCTCATATACATTTTATCTACTTCAAATACAATTTACCCCGTATAAAATATGAAATAATCATTATAACCATGTACTTATCATTTTATTTCACATTCAAACTCTATTACACATTTACATTACATTTTAAAATACAAACTGAAACAGTTTCTAATTTGATAATAAGATTTACTTTTCATCATTATTTTAACAAAAGTTTTATTGTTACCTGTAATAATAACTATGACGAAGTAGGAACATAATTCACATATAAGCTAACCATAGAGTACAATAATAATTAATAAGAATTACACAACTGCCAACAATTTTGGATATTGTTCTTGAACTGTTGAACCAGTTTACTGGTTGTGATTCACATGACGTCATTCAAATTGCGTCAGTCAACATCGCTCTTTTCTCAGACTTGTTTATTTTCATACAAGAAAAAGCTTGCTCACAGATTTATGTGGACCCAAATAGTGATAAAAGTTTGGCAGCAAAGTTTTTTAAGTGTGGAAATGCTGCTGCTGGCAAACATCTATAAAACTTCAGCGGAAGAACTGGCTTGAACTTCTCCTTCAGGTCATAATCTGCTTGTAGGTCAATCAGTTCTAATATCCTCTGGAGCTGAAACAGCTTTTGAACAAAATGGCAAACTGAGGATATTGAAAAGTGGTTCCACAGCAAATGCATCCAACTGAGCCTTGTACTTGTCAGTCATTTCAACAGAAATGGTTTTCTGTTTCAGCAAAAGGGAAATTATAAAATTTGTCTCACCTGCTTGCCTGGAGAACAGGGAGAGCTTTGCCTGAAATAATTTAACATTCACATTTCCCTGAAGTTTGACATTCAGTCCATTCAACTTTACCATAATGTCAATAACAAACATGAAGTCTGACTTCCGCTCTTCATTAACAATGTTAGTAGCAAATTCACTAACAAAACTCTTAATCTCCAGGAACATAACTATTTCTTCCTTGAGATCACATACTCGCCTCGATAACTGGCCCAGGCTCAGCCAGCGGACACTGCTGTGGTAGATAATATCATAATATTCAGTTTCCAAATTTTCAAGCAGTGCCATAAACTGCTTGTGGTTAAGTGCCCTGGCTCTAATGAGGTCTATCACACTGACTACTGGGTCAATAACATGCTTGATATTCAACGCAGCTTTACAGAGATTTTCCTGATGGATGACGATGTGGAGAGGTAAGAGTGTATGGTCAGGTTTTTTTCTTTAATTTTTTTTATCAACTTCATAAGACGTACGTTTTTTCCAGTCAAAGCACGCGCTCCATCGGTAGTCACACTTGCTATCTTGTTCCACACTAACCCAGTTATTCCAACACAGTTCTCAACAACATTGAATAAATCCTGGCCTGTAGTTGTGTCTTTGAGTGGCTCAATATCATCGGTAAGCTCAAAACTTATTCCCCTATAAATACCAACAATTGTGCTGTTTTCTTTACATCGGTACTTTCGTCCAACGCAAGAGAGTACCACAGAAAGTCTTTGCTTGCATCTTGAAGTTGGTGCATTAAATTTTTCAGTAATTTTTGCAACATGCGTTACGACAGTTCTCCTCGTTAAAGAAATGCTATCAAATTTTGTTTTCTGTTCTGGACACATGCTTGCTGCAACTGACAAGCATTCTTTGATGAACTCGCTGTCAGAAAAAGACTTGTTCCGTTTTAACAATCTTATAGGACAGGCAGAGGCTTTTTGGCGTCCTTGGCTAATTTATTTTTGGCGCCCTTGATAAATTGACACAGCTACCGCTTTAGGATTTTTCATTTGTTAGAAATAATGATTGTATTTCTCTTATTTTATTTATTGCATTAATTACGTGGTCTGACAGTGACAGTCATACTACGTATTACTAAAAATACATAAGACAGGAACAATACTAATTTTCAGTTTATTATTTACTAAATAATACCAAATAAATTGGTAGACAAAGCGGCATATTGTTATATGAATAAAGAATACATCAAAACTTGAGGTAACATGTATTATAAATAAAAACAATAGTGGCAATGTGTCATACTCACTATCTCATACATAACGATAGAAACTCACAATTAAAAGTAAATTTAAATAACACTCCACCGACTACAGCTAAGCACTTCCGTTAGCTGGCGTAATGGTGTGTTGCTAATACAGTCCGACCTCTCTAAGTCAAGGGGGAAAAAAATTCGGCTTACAGAGTTTTCGAGTTAGGAAACTGGCATACTAGGCTCAGATTAATCAATGACAATGTTGATATTGAGAAGGGGGGGGGGTGGACGGACAGCCATAGCGGCTAGTAGGGTTGACAGGAACGTGGGGCGGTGATGTTTCATATGAGAGGAGCCAACTTGCTTTGACATACCGACACAAGCTCGTGAGAGGAGACACCTTCCCTCCCCCCCCCCACATTAATCCCTCGACATTTGGATGGGGATAGTACGATTTTTCTTTTTAAAAGAAAGACTGTAAAATCATATTGACATTTGTATGATAAGAAGCCCCTTAAAAGGCCACAAACATAAAAAAAATATTATAATGGTTTAAATGAAATATATTTAAATATAATTAATTATTCACATTTTTGTTATCGAGGATAAAAGTGAAATACAGTCGGACCTCGCTAAGTCGAACTTCCCTAAGTCGAAAACCTCCCTATACTATACCGAATTAATTGTTAGTTCCATGCCAAATTCAATAAGACTAATATATTTTAGAGCTCCTTAACTCCAAGATTTTGGCTTTAAACCTCTTTTTGTCCAATTTTCCAAGGCGTTAGGGTTATTATTCTGGAGTGAAATTTCAGAAAACGTGTTCCTTAGAGCCACGTAAATGGACGTAAAATCTTATCTTAGTGCATTCCACGAGGGATTAAGCGACCCTTGTAAGTACACAAAATAACAAAGACAAGAAAAAGTAGTGGTAAGGGGCCGTCCATAAAGTACGTCACGCTCCAGAGGGGGGAGGGGATGTAAGAAAGTGTGAAAGTTTGTGACAGGGGGAAGGGGGGGTTCCGGCCATGTGTGACGTCACGCTGTTTTAAATTAAATTTAAATTATTTTGTTAATAAAAAACAAAATTTCTGTTCGAAAGTGTGACGTACTTAAGGGGGGGGGGAGCTAGATTTGTGACAGTTTGTGCCAGGGGGAGGAGGGGAGGTAAAAATGGTCAAAAATAGCGTGACGTACTTTATGGACGGCCCCTAACTAATTCGCGTCCCTTTGCTGCATGCTGTGACTCTTTTTAAAAATAAAAATCTTACTCCCCCCCATCCCACTGTGGAGGGAGTAAAGTGGGGGAGGGGAGGGAAGGTGTCTCTTCTCACGGGCATGTGTCGGCATGTCAAAGCAAGTTGGCTTCCTTTCATATGAAACATTGACACCGCTCCATTTCTTGTCAAGCCTACTAGCCGGTATGGCTGTTCGCCCCACCCCTCAATATCTACATTGTCCATGATTAATTGGCGCCTATTATGCCATTTCCCTTAACTCAAAAACTCCGTAAGTCGAGTTTTCTTTCGGGTCCTTTTTAGTTGACTTAGAGAGGCCGGAATGTATTTATTTAAATACACATTTTAAAAATTAGAGATGTAGTGGCGCCCTTTTGAGCTCGCGCCTTTGGCAACTGCCCCGATGCCAACCCGTTGCTACCCCACTGAGGACAGCACCAAACTGGCTTCAGATGAAAAATCTTGTACTAAAGACTTTTAGTGAAAACAGTTTGCTGCTTCTTAAAACTATTAATTAACTCCTGGTATTTGCTTTTCCTCTCTTCGTTCGTTAAATTGTGCCTGAAATCAAAATGTTTTGTTTGGTGGTGTATTTTTAAGTTGAACTCGTTAAAGACGCTCACACACTCACGGCACAGCGAGCAAACTGCTTTGCTGCCAACGCTGTCAAGAAATATTTAGTGGTCCATTCGTCATTACAAACACGACATTCGTCCTCTATATTTCTTTTTTTGGCAGCACTCATGGTTAAATCAACGTATATTCAGCACTCATGGTTAAATCAACGTATATTCAGCACTCATGGTTAAATCAATGTATATTCACATTTAAATTTCAATTTCCAAATCGCTATCACGTACAGGGCTGCGAAACATAAATACAAATTAATATGAATATTAATAAACATTAAAAGTTTCACAACTTTGATCATATACATGCTACTATGTATCAAATTAATTAGAAAAATTTATCTATATGCAAAAGAGTAGTTGCAAAAAGAAATGTGTTGTGATGGGCGCCCCACGCTTTTATTTGCAGTCGATAGGTTCACCGATTGAAAAAAATTATTTTCTTCTTTTTAGTGCACTTTCTATATGTAAATAAAAGCGTGTCCTTTTAAAAAAAAAGATTTTTTAACATATTTTATTTACTAAGATCATCATGACTCAATTAATAAATGAAATATAAATTTTCAAATTATCCCTTCCCATTTAAACTCGAAATTTATTTTTTTTGTTTAAATTATTAAAATATCATTTAATTTATTTAGAAAATGTTTAAGGAAATCATTAAAAATTGAACAACCCTCCCCCCCCCCAAAAAAAAATATTTAAAAAAAAACAAAAAAACTACCATCTACAACAGTTGATTTCAATTTAGAAATCACTTTTGTTTTAAGATCCCAGGGATTTCAATATTTCAATTTAATCTTGTATGTTTGGGGACTTCCCGTTCTTCGGGCTGTCACAAACGTTGACATATTAAAGAAATGTCTGGCGGGAATCACGTGATGCAACGACAGGGAGGGGTGAAAGTGGATCAACTTCTTTCAATTACTGTATATTCTATAGCTGGCTATCAACTTCTTTCAATTACTATATGTTCTATAGCTCGCTATCATTTTCTTTCAATTACTGTATATTCTATAGCTGGCTATCAACTTCTTTCAATTACTGTATATTCTATAGCTCGCTATCAACTTCTTTCAATTACTGTATATTCTATAGCTCGCTATCAACTTCTTTCAATTACTGTATATTCTATAGCTGGCTATCAACTTCTTTCAATTACTGTATATTCTATAGCTCGCTATCAACTTCTTTCAATTACTGTATATTCTATAGCTGGCTATCAACTTCTTTCAATTACTGTATATTCTATAGCTCGCTATCAACTTCTTTCAATTACTGTATATTCTATAGCTCGCTATCAACTTCTTTCAATTACTGTATATTCTATAGCTCGCTATCAACTTCTTTCAATTACTGTATATTCTATAGCTCGCTATCAACTTCTTTCAATTACTGTATATTCTATAGCTCGCTATCAACTTCTTTCAATTACTGTATATTCTATCAGCTCGCTATTCATGTGATGGTGTCATTCATGTCAACAAAGCAGAGGCAACTGTGAAATGTCAGAGACTTACTATGTCTTCGGCTGTTAAATGACAATGTTATGTTATGCTGTCAAAATTGAATTTATGTTATTGGATGCAAATGTCTGGTTATAATGTCATTAGATATCAAATGTCTAGTTATATATGTCATTAGATATCAAACTGTCTAGTTATAATGTCATTAGAATATCAAATGTCTGAGTTATAATGTCATTAGATGTCAAATATATCGAGTTATAATGTCATTGTCATTGTCAAATATCGAGTTATAATGTCATTAGATGTCAAATATCGAGTTATAATGTCATTAGATGTCAAATATCGAGTTAAAAGTGTCATTAGATGTCAAATATCGAGTTAAATGTCATTAGATGTCAAGCATCTAGTTATAATGTCATTAGATGTCAAGCATCTAGTTATTTGCTGCCTAAATGTGATGGTGATGTCATAGGTGGAATTCACACATTAAAATATGACACATTAAGATATGACAGCCATTAAGGTATGAGAGACATTACAAATTGCCTAAATCTGACCTCAACTATCGCAACACGAATATCCACCCCACACCCCCCACACACATCCCACCCCCACCCCACCCCCACACTCCTGAATGGTGACTTTGGTCCCCTGTTCGAACGGTTCTGAACCTGTGTCACGTGACCATTGTTCAAGACATACCTATCAAACTCACATTGTGTAAGTGAGCGTCCAACGGTCAGTTTGAATCAACTTGCAAATTATTCGGTATCTGGGCTAAACTCTCATTTGGGAATGACCAGCGGTTGGCTAATGTTTGTCTCGGGTCTTGAATGTCTAAAAGATCCACTTAACATGTTCGCGGCCCCGATCTCCCCTGCTCACACGTGTCAAAACCAACAGCGCGACTCAACAAGCTTGCTTCTAAAATTAAACACGGAATCTTTGAAACTTGCAGCAAATGATTGTCTTTCTAACATTTACATTCGGACATCCCCCAGGCGGATTCTGTTAGAATCTCAACTCCCGATAGATCGATACATCGATGACACAGTTTTCCATGATTCAATGCTGATTTTGTCGGTGTAGTTGAATCGATTCTCGCATATCCTCGGGCGGGATGTAAGACTACATGTCATCAGGCCAACAGCTTTATAGCACGGTCAGTGCAAGACGTTGTCTCTCGTTTATAGGACAAGAAACAGCTTTATAGCACGGTCGTGTAAGCGTTGTCTCCGTTTATAGGACAAAGAAACAGCTTTATAGCACGGTCAGTGTAAGGCGTTGTCTCTCGTTTATAGGGTCAAGAACAGCTTTATAGCACGGTCAGTGTAAGGCGTTGTCTCTCGTTTATAGGTCAAGAAACAGCTTTATAGAAACGGGTCAGTGTAAGGCGTTGTCTCTCGTTTATAGGGTCAAGAAACAGCTTTATAGCACGGTCAGTGTAAGGCGTTGTCTCTCGTTTATAGGGCAAGAAACAGCTTTATAGCACGGTCAGTGCAAGGCGTTGTCTCTCGTTTATAGGGCAAGAAACAGCTTTATAGCACGGTCAGTGTAAGACGTTGTCTCTCGTTTATAGGGCAAGAAACAGCTTTATAGCACGGTCATGTAGACGTTGCTCTCGTTTTAGGGCAAGAAACAGCTATTTATAGCACGTCATGCAAGACTTGCCTCTATGCAGAAATAGCTATTGACGGCTCAAGCTATTGACAGAGACCTCACACTATTGACAGAGACCTCACACTATTGACAGAGACCTCACACTATTGACAGAGACCTCACACTATTGACAGAGACCTTTATTTTGCACAGTGCAAGACCTCTCACTATTGACAGAGACATCACACTATTGACAGAGACCTCACACTATTGACAGAGACCTCACACTATTGACAGAGACCTCACACTATTGAAAGTGCCTCATTTTGAGGACCTCACACTATTGACAGAGACCTCACACTATTGACAGAGACCTCACACTATTGACAGAGACCTCACACTATTGACAGAGACCTCACACTATTGACAGAGACCTCACACTATTGACAGAGACCTCACACTATTGACAGAGACCTCACACTATTGACAGAGACCTCACACTATTGACAGAGACCTCACACTATTGACAGAGACCTCACACTATTGACAGAGACCTCACACTATTGACAGAGACCTCACACTATTGACAGAGACCTCACACTATTGACAGAGACCTCACACTATTGACAGAGACCTCACACTATTGACGGAGACCTCCATACGTAAAACTTACCGTTTAAAATAAAGAAATCAAATAACGTAACACTGGCCATGAGTCCTGAAAATCGTTTAATTTCATAAATATCAAAGCCATACCTGACCAAGACCAAGTTATGGTACATGTAAGATACATATATGACATACACAGGTAACATACACATGTAAGATAGACGCTGAGTGTGGTCATGGAATAAATTACTTACAATGTACAGGGAATAACAAAAACATATAGTTTTTATATTATGCAGCGGTGATGATGTGTGTGTGTGATGAAGAACATCTTTATGGTAATACATAATGTTTTTATGTGAATTATGTTTATATGATGAATTGTGATGAATCTATATCACATCAGAAATATTTTTTCCTGTCTGTTATGTGTTATGTATTGTAATGTACATGTGTTGTCTTGTAATGTACATATGTTGTCTTGTAATTTACATGTAATGTCTTGTAATGTACATGTGGCTTGTAACGTACATTTAATCCCTATTCCATTTAAAATGTCATTTTATTGCCCTAAAAATGACAATGAATCGATTTAAGTTTTAAATGATATATAAACGTTTTAAATTGATCATATGATTATATAGCAAATGTTCAAAGACATCATATATCATCATCATCATCATCATCATTACCATATATACATATAATGTGACAAAAATATCTTGTGCATACTATACAATAACTGTAATAAAGTTAATTATTTCCATGAGTTTGGAAATTTTAAGAAAATAATCTTTTGATATTATTGATATATCACACCCAAGTATTGATATATAATACCCAAGTATTGATATATCATACCCAAGTATTGATATATAATACTCAAGTATTGATATATAATACCCAAGTATTGATATATAATACCCAAGTATTGATGTATAATACCCAAGTATTAATATATATAATACGCACGTATTGATATATAATACTCAAGAATTGATATATAATACCCAAGTATTGATGTATAATACCCAAGTATTGATATATATAATACTCAAGTATTGATGTATCATACCCAAGTATTGATATATAATACCCAAGTATTGATGTATAATACCCAAGTATTGATATATAATACCCAAGTATTGATATATCATACCCAAGTATTGATATATAATACCCAAGTATTGATATATAATACCCAAGTATTGATATATCATACCCAAATATTGATTTATATAATACGCACGTATTGATATATCATACCCAAGTATTGATGTATAATACGCAAGTATTGATATATATAATAACCCACGTATATTATCTTATCTGTTACAGACGCTCCTTCTATACAGAAGAGTATTAAGTCCTATGTATTAAGATATAATACCCCAGTATTGATATAATACACACGTACCTGAGTGCACTGTAGGTATATAATACCAAAGTACCTCAATGCACTGTTGATATATAACACACAAGTAAGTACCTGAGTGCACTGTTGTAGATATATAATACACAAGTACCTCATTTCACTGTATTTATATATATAATACACAAGTACCTCATTGCACTGTATTTATATATATAATATGCAAGTACCTAATTGCACTGTTGATATATTTTATTACCCAAGAACATCATTGCACTTTTAATATTATACATGATGACGATTTGTAATATCTCTTACTTGAACTCACCTCCCAAGCTAAGTTAAGTAGGAAATAAAGTTGTTTTGTTTTTGTTTACATCTGTAAACCTATACTAAAACTTTAAAATTCTAGGTGACCTAATATTTGTTATGGAGTCCTTGTAGAATGGCTCTAGTTATACGCTGCACACAATTTATGTAGCTAACATTCCACGAGGCTGTAAGGTCCTGCAATATTTCAATAAACCCGTCATCCGGGCATCTGATCAAAAGTGACAGTAAATTCGCGTCAACGTACACACTAATAAAATTACATTTATTACAACCACCCATTTGAGATTAGACATACAATTAAAGAACTCTCTAGATAGACTTATCAGTGTATGATAATTTGATACGTCAGACCTATCGAAAGACATCAGTGACCCTCGATGTTTTATCACGTCTAGCCTATGAGTGGTGTTTATCTTGTCTAGCCAATGAGTGGTGTTTTATCACGTCTAGCCTATGAGTTGTGTTTTATCACGTCTAGCCCATGAGTGTTTTATCACGTCTAGCCTATGAGTGTGTTTTATCACGTCTAGCCTATGAGTTGTGTTTTATCACGTCTAGCCTATGAGTTGTGTTTTATCACGTCTAGCCTATGAGTTGTGTTTTATCACGTCTAGCCTATGAGTGGTGTTTTATCACGTCTAGCCTATGAGTGGTGTTTTATCACGTCTAGCCTATGAGTGGTGTTTTATCACGTCTAGCCTATGAGTGGTGTTTTATCACGTCTAGCCTATGAGTGGTGTTTTATCACGTCTAGCCTATGAGTGGTGTTTTATCACGTCTAGCCATGAGTGGTGTTTTATCACGTCTAGTCCATGAGTGGTGTTTTATCACGTCTAGCCATGAGTGGTGTTTTATCACGTCTAGCCTATGAGTGGTGTTTTATCACGTCTAGCTCATGAGTGGTGTTTTATCACGTCTAGCTCATGAGTGGTGTTTTATCACGTCTAGCCTATGAGTGGTGTTTTATCACGTCTAGCCCATGAGTGGTGTTTTATCACGTCTAGCCTATGAGTGGTGTTTTATCACGTCTAGCCTATGAGTGGTGTTTTATCACGTCTAGCCTATGAGTGGTGTTTTATCACGTCTAGCCTATGAGTGGTGTTTTATCACGTCTAGCCTATGAGTGGTGTTTTATCACGTCTAGCCATGAGTGGTGTTTTATCACGTCTAGCCTATGAGTGGTGTTTTATCACGTCTAGCCCATGAGTGGTGTTTTATCACGTCTAGCCTATGAGTGGTGTTTTATCACGTCTAGCCTATGAGTGGTGTTTTATCACGTCTAGCCTATGAGTGGTGTTTTATCACGTCTAGCCTATGAGTGGTGTTTTATCACGTCTAGCCTATGAGTGGTGTTTTATCACGTCTAGCCTATGAGTGGTGTTTTATCACGTCTAGCCTATGAGTGGTGTTTTATCACGTCTAGCCTATGAGTGGTGTTTTATCACGTCTAGCCATGAGTGGTGTTTTATCACGTCTATCCTATGAGTGGTGTTTTATCACGTCTAGCCATGAGTGGTGTTTTATCACGTCTAGCCTATGAGTGGTGTTTTATCACGTCTAGCTCATGAGTGGTGTTTTATCACGTCTAGCTCATGAGTGGTGTTTTATCACGTCTAGCCATGAGTGGTGTTTTATCACGTCTAGCCATGAGTGGTGTTTTATCACGTCTAGCCTATGAGTGGTGTTTTATCACGTCTAGCCATGAGTGGTGTTTTATCACGTCTAGCCTATGAGTGGTGTTTTATCACGTCTAGCCTATGAGTGGTGTTTTATCACGTCTAGCCTATGAGTGGTGTTTTATCACGTCTAGCCTATGAGTGGTGTTTTATCACGTCTAGCCTATGAGTGGTGTTTTATCACGTCTAGCCTATGAGTGGTGTTTTATCACGTCTAGCCTATGAGTGGTGTTTTATCACGTCTAGCCTATGAGTGGTGTTTTATCACGTCTAGCCTATGAGTGGTGTTTTATCACGTCTAGCTATGAGTGGTGTTTTATCACGTCTAGCCTATGAGTGGTGTTTTATCACGTCTAGCCTATGAGTGGTGTTTTATCACGTCTAGCCTATGAGTGGTGTTTTATCACGTCTAGCCTATGAGTGGTGTTTTATCACGTCTAGCCTATGAGTGGTGTTTTATCACGTCTAGCCTATGAGTGGTGTTTTATCACGTCTAGCCTATGAGTGGTGTTTTATCACGTCTAGCCTATGAGTGGTGTTTTATCACGTCTAGCTATGAGTGGTGTTTTATCACGTCTAGCCTATGAGTGGTGTTTTATCACGTCTAGCCTATGAGTGGTGTTTTATCACGTCTAGCCTATGAGTGGTGTTTTATCACGTCTAGCCTATGAGTGGTGTTTTATCACGTCTAGCCTATGAGTGGTGTTTTATCACGTCTAGCCTATGAGTGGTGTTTTATCACGTCTAGCCTATGAGTGGTGTTTTATCACGTCTAGCCTATGAGTGGTGTTTTATCACGTCTAGTCTATGAGTGGTGTTTTATCACGTCTAGCCATGAGTGGTGTTTTATCACGTCTAGCCTATGAGTGGTGTTTTATCACGTCTAGTCTATGAGTGGTGTTTTATCACGTCTAGCCATGAGTGGTGTTTTATCACGTCTAGCCTATGAGTGGTGTTTTATCACGTCTAGTCTATGAGTGGTGTTTTATCACGTCTAGCCTATGAGTGGTGTTTTATCACGTCTAGCCCATGAGTGGTGTTTTATCACGTCTAGCCTATGAGTGGTGTTTTATCACGTCTAGCCCATGAGTGGTGTTTTATCACGTCTAGCCTATGAGTGGTGTTTTATCACGTCTAGCCATGAGTGGTGTTTTATCACGTCTAGCCCATGAGTGGTGTTTTATCACGTCTAGCCTATGAGTGGTGTTTTATCACGTCTAGCCTATGAGTGGTGTTTTATCACGTCTAGCCCATGAGTGGTGTTTTATCACGTCTAGCCTATGAGTGGTGTTTTATCACGTCTAGCCCATGAGTGGTGTTTTATCACGTCTAGCCTATGAGTGGTGTTTTATCACGTCTAGCCCATGAGTGGTGTTTTATCACGTCTAGTCTATGAGTGGTGTTTTATCACGTCTAGCCCATGAGTGGTGTTTTATCACGTCTAGCCTATGAGTGGTGTTTTATCACGTCTAGCCATGAGTGGTGTTTTATCACGTCTAGCTATGAGTGGTGTTTTATCACGTCTAGCCTATGAGTGGTGTTTTATCACGTCTAGCCTATGAGTGGTGTTTTATCACGTCTAGCCTATGAGTGGTGTTTTATCACGTCTAGCCTATGAGTGGTGTTTTATCACGTCTAGCCTATGAGTGGTGTTTTATCACGTCTAGCCATGAGTGGTGTTTTATCACGTCTAGCCTATGAGTGGTGTTTTATCACGTCTAGCCTATGAGTGGTGTTTTATCACGTCTAGCCTATGAGTGGTGTTTTATCACGTCTAGCCCATGAGTGGTGTTTTATCACGTCTAGCCTATGAGTGGTGTTTTATCACGTCTAGTCTATGAGTGGTGTTTTATCACGTCTAGCCTATGAGTGGTGTTTTATCACGTCTAGCTATGAGTGGTGTTTTATCACGTCTAGCCTATGAGTGGTGTTTTATCACGTCTAGCCTATGAGTGGTGTTTTATCACGTCTAGCTATGAGTGGTGTTTTATCACGTCTAGCCTATGAGTGGTGTTTTATCACGTCTAGCCTATGAGTGGTGTTTTATCACGTCTAGTCTATGAGTGGTGTTTTATCACGTCTAGCCTGAGTGGTGTTTTATCACGTCTAGCCCATGAGTGGTGTTTTATCACGTCTAGCCTATGAGTGGTGTTTTATCACGTCTAGCCTGAGTGGTGTTTTATAACGTCTAGCCCATGAGTGGTGTTTTATCACGTCTAGCCTATGAGTGGTGTTTTATCACGTCTAGCCTATGAGTGGTGTTTTATAACGTCTAGCCCATGAGTGGTGTTTTATCACGTCTAGTCTATGAGTGGTGTTTTATCACGTCTAGTCTATGATTGGTGTTTTATCACGTCTAGTCTATGAGTGGTGTTTTATCACGTCTAGCCTATGAGTGGTGTTTTATCACGTCTAGCCTATGAGTGGTGTTTTATAACGTCTAGCTATGAGTGGTGTTTTATCACGTCTAGCCATGAGTGGTGTTTTATCACGTCTAGCCTATGAGTGGTGTTTTATCACGTCTAGCCTATGAGTGGTGTTTTATCACGTCTAGCCTATGAGTGGTGTTTTATCACGTCTAGCCTATGAGTGGTGTTTTATCACGTCTAGCCTATGAGTGGTGTTTTATCACGTCTAGCCATGAGTGGTGTTTTATCACGTCTAGCCTATGAGTGGTGTTTTATCACGTCTAGCCCATGAGTGGTGTTTTATCACGTCTAGCCTATGAGTGGTGTTTTATCACGTCTAGCCTATGAGTGGTGTTTTATCACGTCTAGCCTATGAGTGGTGTTTTATCACGTCTAGCCTATGAGTGGTGTTTTATCACGTCTAGCCTATGAGTGGTGTTTTATCACGTCTAGCCTATGAGTGGTGTTTTATCACGTCTAGCTCATGAGTGGTGTTTTATCACGTCTAGCCTATGAGTGGTGTTTTATCACGTCTAGCCTATGAGTGGTGTTTTATCACGTCTAGCCTATGAGTGGTGTTTTATCACGTCTAGCCTATGAGTGGTGTTTTATCACGTCTAGCCTATGAGTGGTGTTTTATCACGTCTAGCCTATGAGTGGTGTTTTATCACGTCTAGCCCATGAGTGGTGTTTTATCACGTCTAGCCTATGAGTGGTGTTTTATCACGTCTAGCCTATGAGTGGTGTTTTATCACGTCTAGCCTATGAGTGGTGTTTTATCACGTCTAGCCTATGAGTGGTGTTTTATCACGTCTAGCCTATGAGTGGTGTTTTATCACGTCTAGCCTATGAGTGGTGTTTTATCACGTCTAGCCTATGAGTGGTGTTTTATCACGTCTAGCCTATGAGTGGTGTTTTATCACGTCTAGCCTATGAGTGGTGTTTTATCACGTCTAGTCTATGAGTGGTGTTTTATCACGTCTAGCCTATGAGTGGTGTTTTATCACGTCTAGCCTATGAGTGGTGTTTTATCACGTCTAGCCTATGAGTGGTGTTTTATCACGTCTAGCCTATGAGTGGTGTTTTATCACGTCTAGTCTATGAGTGGTGTTTTATCACGTCTAGCCTATGAGTGGTGTTTTATCACGTCTAGCCCATGAGTGGTGTTTTATCACGTCTAGCCTATGAGTGGTGTTTTATCACGTCTAGCCTATGAGTGGTGTTTTATCACGTCTAGCCTATGAGTGGTGTTTTATCACGTCTAGCCTATGAGTGGTGTTTTATCACGTCTAGCCATGAGTGGTGTTTTATCACGTCTAGCCTATGAGTGGTGTTTTATCACGTCTAGCCTATGAGTGGTGTTTTATCACGTCTAGCCTATGAGTGGTGTTTTATCACGTCTAGCCTATGAGTGGTGTTTTATCACGTCTAGCCTATGAGTGGTGTTTTATCACGTCTAGCCTATGAGTGGTGTTTTATCACGTCTAGCCTATGAGTGGTGTTTTATCACGTCTAGCCTATGAGTGGTGTTTTATCACGTCTAGCCTATGAGTGGTGTTTTATCACGTCTAGCCTATGAGTGGTGTTTTATCATGTCTAGCCTATGAGTGGTGTTTTATCACGTCTAGCCTATGAGTGGTGTTTTATCACGTCTAGCCTATGAGTGGTGTTTTATCACGTCTAGCCTATGAGTGGTGTTTTATCACGTCTAGCCTATGAGTGGTGTTTTATCACGTCTAGCCTATGAGTGGTGTTTTATCACGTCTAGCCTATGAGTGGTGTTTTATCACGTCTAGCCATGAGTGGTGTTTTATCACGTCTAGCCCATGAGTGGTGTTTTATCACGTCTAGCCTATGAGTGGTGTTTTATCACGTCTAGCCTATGAGTGGTGTTTTATCACGTCTAGCCTATGAGTGGTGTTTTATCACGTCTAGCCTATGAGTGGTGTTTTATCACGTCTAGCCTATGAGTGGTGTTTTATCACGTCTAGCCTATGAGTGGTGTTTTATCACGTCTAGCCTATGAGTGGTGTTTTATCACGTCTAGCCTGAGTGGTGTTTTATAACGTCTAGCCCATGAGTGGTGTTTTATCACGTCTAGCCTATGAGTGGTGTTTTATCACGTCTAGCCTGAGTGGTGTTTTATCACGTCTAGCCATGAGTGGTGTTTTATCACGTCTAGTCTATGAGTGGTGTTTTATCACGTCTAGCCTGAGTGGTGTTTTATCACGTCTAGCCTATGAGTGGTGTTTTATCACGTCTAGTCTATGAGTGGTGTTTTATCACGTCTAGCCTATGAGTGGTGTTTTATCACGTCTAGCCTATGAGTGGTGTTTTATCACGTCTAGCCTATGAGTGGTGTTTTATCACGTCTAGCCTATGAGTGGTGTTTTATCACGTCTAGCCTATGAGTGGTGTTTTATCACGTCTAGCCTGAGTGGTGTTTTATAACGTCTAGCCCATGAGTGGTGTTTTATCACGTCTAGTCTATGAGTGGTGTTTTATCACGTCTAGCCTGAGTGGTGTTTTATAACGTATAGCCTATGAGTGGTGTTTTATCACGTCTAGTCTATGAGTGGTGTTTTATCACGTCTAGTCTATGAGTGGTGTTTTATCACGTCTAGCCTATGAGTGGTGTTTTATCACGTCTAGCCTATGAGTGGTGTTTTATCACGTCTAGTCTATGAGTGGTGTTTTATCACGTCTAGTCTATGAGTGGTGTTTTATCACGTCTAGCCTATGAGTGGTGTTTTATCACGTCTAGCCTATGAGTGGTGTTTTATCACGTCTAGCCCATGAGTGGTGTTTTATCACGTCTAGCCCATGAGTGGTGTTTTATCACGTCTAGCCTATGAGTGGTGTTTTATCACGTCTAGCCTATGAGTGGTGTTTTATCACGTCTAGCCCATGAGTGGTGTTTTATCACGTCTAGCCTATGAGTGGTGTTTTATCACGTCTAGCCTATGAGTGGTGTTTTATCACGTCTAGCCTATGAGTGGTGTTTTATCATGTCTAGCCTATGAGTGGTGTTTTATCACGTCTAGCCCATGAGTGGTGTTTTATCACGTCTAGCCCATGAGTGGTGTTTTATCACGTCTAGCCCATGAGTGGTGTTTTATCATGTCTAGCCCATGAGTGGTGTTTTATCACGTCTAGCCTATGAGTGGTGTTTTATCACGTCTAGCCTATGAGTGGTGTTTTATCACGTCTAGCCTATGAGTGGTGTTTTATCACGTCTAGCCTATGAGTGGTGTTTTATCACGTCTAGCCTATGAGTGGTGTTTTATCACGTCTAGCCTATGAGTGGTGTTTTATCACGTCTAGCCTATGTGGTGTTTTATCACGTCTAGCCTATGAGTGGTGTTTTATCACGTCTAGCCTATGAGTGGTGTTTTATCAGTCTAGCCTGAGTGGTGTTTTATCATGTCTAGCCCATGAGTGGTGTTTTATCACGTCTAGCCCTATGAGTGGTGTTTTATCACGTCTAGCCTATGAGTGGTGTTTTATCATGTCTAGCCCATGAGTGGTGTTTTATCATGTCTAGCCCATGAGTGGTGTTTTATCACGTCTAGCCTATGAGTCGTGTTTTATCATGTCAAGCCCATGAGTGGTGTTTTATCATGTCTAGCCCATGAGTGGTGTTTTATCATGTCTAGCCCATGAGTGGTGTTTTATCACGTCTAGTCTATGAGTGGTGTTTTATCATATCTAGCCCATGAGTGGTGTTTATCATATCTAGCCCATGAGTGGTGTTTTATCACGTCTAAAATATGAGCAATAAGCCGGTCACCCCATAATGAAGGTATATGGCCCTCTTCTGTCGCCATGGTAACATAAATACGCCACTACATATTTAGCGGCTAATACAATAGGACGCCATAATCATGGCACGAGTAAACCACATTGTCAAAGGCACATACAATACCACATAATCTAAACACATACATACCTCATAATGTAAACATATACAGTACCTCATAATGTAAACATATACAATACCTCATAATCTAAAAAAATATACCTTATAATAGAAAAAACATACAATACCTCATACTCAAAATGGAAATACTGACCCACACGTTTTCAACACACACTAGTCACATACATGAAATTAAACACACACACTCACCCTCAAATACACACTCACTCTCAAATACACACTCACTCTCAAATACACACTCACTCTCAAATACACACTCACTCTCAAATACACACTCACTCTCAAATACACACTCACTCTCAAATACACACTCACTCTCAAATACACACTCACTCTCAAATACACACTCACTCTCAAATACACACTCACTCTCAAATACACACACTCTCAAATACACACTCACTCTCAAATACACACTCACTCTCAAATACACACTCACTCTCAAATACACACTCACTCTCAAATACACACTCACTCTCAAATACACACTCACTCTCAAATACACACTCACTCTCAAATACACACTCACTCTCAAATACACACTCACTCTCAAATACACACTCACTCTCAAATACACACTCACTCTCAAATACACACTCACTCTCAAATACACACTCACTCTCAAATATACACACACTCTCAAATACACACACTCACAAATATACACACACTCTCAAATACACACTCACTCTCAAATTTACACTCACTCTCAAATATACACACACTCTCAAATACACACACACTCTCAAATACACACACACTCTCAAATACACACTCTCAAATACACACACACTCTCAAATACACACTCTCAAATACACACTCTCAAATACACCCTGAATGACGTCATGCAGCTGTAACTGACTTTAAAATATCTCCAAAGAATCCACTACTCATAACATTATGCATTTCACCCTACATACACTGATCCATGTATCCACTAAGCCATACATCAACTGATCCCACTCCAACACGAATCCACAAAAGTTAAAAAATTAACATCATCCAGATATTCGAAACCCCCTCCCCCCCCAAACCCCGCTTGTCCCTCAACAATATATTTGATTCACTTTCAAAATTCTAGCTGTGCAGACCTCTCAAGGGTTAGATGCTTGTATAATTCACCTCCCATGGGGCTGTACACCTCGCTATCCCACACTCTGGCCATCATCTACATGCATTTTTAACTGGCCTCAATAGTGTCATAGGATTGTCTTCACAGTGTGACAAAGAGAATGAGTTCTGCGGAATCATTTACAACACTTAAGAAACCCCATTCCACTGGAATGGACACTTTTTTTTAAAAAAAAAGACACTTTACAAATTCATCCACAGGTCTGTGGCTTTGAGGTCATCCGCAACACGTCATTTTACAGTCATCCTGAAATATGTCATCTTATGTCATCCACTATTATGTCAAGTGAATACAAGTGGCCTCACAGTCACTAACTGCGCTATAACTCACAGTTCTGTCACTCACAGTTCTGTCACTCACAGTTCTGTCACTCACAGTTCTGTCACTCACAGTTCTGTCACTCACAGTTCTGTCACTCACAGTTATGTCACTCACAGTTCTGTCACTCATATTTCTGTCACTCACAGTTACGTCACTCACAGTTCTGTCACTCACAGTTCTGTCACTCATATTTCTGTCACTCACAGTTACGTCACTCACAGTTCTGTCACTCACAGTTACGTCACTCACAGTTACGTCACTCACAGTTATGTTACTCACAGTTACGTCACTCACAGTTACGTCACTCACAGTTCTGTCACTCACAGTTCTGTCACTCACAGCTACGTCACTCACAGTTCTGTCACTCATATTTCTGTCACTCTTTGTTCTGTCACCCTCAGTTCTGTCACTCACAATTCTTCCACCCTCAGTTCTGTCACTCATATTTCTGTCACTCTTTGTTCTGTCACCCTCAGTTCTGTCACTCACAATTCTGTCACCCTCAAGTCCATACAAATCTCATCCCAATCAATCACAGTTCTGTCACTCACTTACAGTTATGTGACCATCAAGTCCGTACTAATTTCCTGGCAATCATTCACATTTCTGTCACTCACTCACAGTTCTGTCACTCACTCACAGCTCTGTCACCAAAAATCTCCTCACAATCATTCACAGTTCTGTCACTCAGTTCTGTCACTAACAGTTGTTTTGTAACTCACAGTTATGTCACTCACAGTTATGTCACTCAGTTATGTCACTCATAGTTGTGTCAATCACAGTTCTGTCACTCATTTCTGTCACTAACAGTTGTTTTGTAACTCACAGTTATGTCACTCACAGTTATGTCACTCAGTTATGTCACTCATAGTTCTGTCACTCACAGTTCTGTCACTCACTCACAGTTCTGTAACCCTCAAGTCCCTACAAATCTCCTCCCAATCACTCAGCACCAGCTGCCGACTGTAGTACGCCTCGAGATCATCGACTTCTACGTCATCACTTGTCATCTCTTCCTCGTCATCAGACGGCTTGTCAATCACTATCTTGGGCGTGGCCTTACACTTTTGTTTACTCTCTGACTTACACCAATTAGTCAACGTTTTCCCTCCCAGATTAGGCAGCTCTATCAGAGAGGGGGCAGAGGTAGAGCCACCGAACAGGAGAAACTTGCTAGCAATGTAGCACTCCGTCCCTATGAGGCTACCGTTCAGTAAGTCAGACAGGGAGTCGGACTTGCCAGAGTAGCCCCAGGTAGCCACACAGTGTTTGTGTATTAGGTCCTCTTCTGACTTCCTCAGAGAAGAGTTCGTCATTTGAGGCGGACCGCTGATACCGGAAGTGTTGCTCGGACTCTTGTAGAGGAGAGTCGATGTCGGTCTCCCCCCTCCGTTGGCGAGCAGAAGCATTGCCGGTTTTTCGTTGAAGGCGTCACTAACCAGGTGGGTGGTGTCTGGATGAGGGGCAATGTCCCCCGCGGGGACGCTGCCGTTGGGGAGAGCGCTGACGTTGCCGCGGGACCACCTGGCGTCGTTGTGGTTGTACACCACTGCGTTGACGTTCAGAGTGTTGTTCAGGATCTGCTGGTTGCCGCCGTTGGGGGTGGTGGTGGATGTGTCAAAGTTCTCCCCCGAGCGTAGTCAAACTTGACACGGCGGGGGCGTAGACGAGGTGGGGGCCACAGATTTGGCCGGCGTCGTGATAGCCACGGTCTCCGTGACCTCCACCTCTCCGTTAGTCCTCATGCTGATCTTTTTCTTCAACTGCTGGTCACTTTTCATGCAGGTCTCCTCCAGACCGAGCGCCCGGAAGCAGTAGCGTCGTATTTTCCTGTCCATGACCCCGTAGATGATGGGGTTGCAGCTGTTGGCCACGGCGTACACAACGGAAATCCCCACGTAAAAATCAGCGCTCAGCTCCAGTTTCCGGTCTATGAAGCGAACGATGCCGTAAGGGAGGTAACCCAAGATGATGAGCAGAAACACCATCCCGAACATCTTCGTGACCTGGATCTCACGGCGGAGCCACTCCCTCTTCCGTGTCGCCCGGATGGCACTGGACGAGCGGAACACTTTGACGAAAATGGCGATGTAGCAGACGATGAGGATGATGGAGGGCAGCATCTGGAGGGTGACGCTGACCAGCATGGTGTACAGGAGGAACTCCTTCCGGGCTATACATCGTATGAGCTTGGGCTGGAACTGGGACATGCTGCCCAGGTGAGGGGTGATCATAAACAGTAGCGGCACGATCCTGGCGAAGGACAGCACGAAGATGGTGTACGCCTTTTTGGAGATCTTCTTGTAGAAGTTGTTGAAGCACACGACGATGAGGCGGTGGATGGAGATGAGGCCCGTGTGCCAGAGGGAGGAGCCCATGAGGAGGACGGTGAAGTGCATGACCATCTCACAGATGGCCAGCCCCATGGTCCACTCCATCATGAAGTACGAGATGAGGACGATCATGTTGTTGATGCCGAGGTTGAGGATGTCGTTGATGCAGAGGCTCACGATGAAGACGTTGGTGGTGTTTTTGAGGTCTCTGTTGGTGAGGATGACGAACGAGGTCAGGATGTTCCCGAAGAGTCCCCAAAGGAGGGCTATGAGCATGACGATTGCCCCTATGTGCAGGGCCGTCGCCGAAGGGGGTTCCTGGGAGCTCAAGTTGCTGAGGCTAGAGGTGTCGTGACTTCCGTTGAGCGCGGACAAGTTGATGCTGTAGTTGGTCAGCTCCTTGCTGCTGACGTGCACGCTGTTGATGATGGGGGTCGACATGTTGCTGACCAGTGTGAGACCTTGTAACTTTTCTTCTTCTAAATAACCAGCTGGAACACTAACCGCCGTCAAATGATTACAGGAAACACACGGACTCTTTGAACTCTAACCGCTATCATATGATTACAGGAAACACACGGGCTGTTTTAGGTAAACAAACCAATGTCTCCATGTCTCCTCAAACTTGGTCAAAACACAGTAGGTCATCATACAAACATAATAATCTGTTAGCGCGTATAAGAGAATTAGTTTCTTCTATTGACCAAATTTTGTTCTCTGCCTTTTTACCTAACAAATCAAATGGAAATCTCCCTTTTTTTTAATAAACTCCAACACGTTTTAATTGTTTTAATTTTTAAAAATATTTTTTTCGTTTCTTGACCACGAGTTTCTAGCCGTGTTATTGAATCAGTCCACGTTGTCCAGCTAGTGACGTCTGACCATATGTCCCACCGAGCTGCGTCCTGTTGTTGTTAATGTCCGGCATTGATCGCCCCTCCCCTTCGCCCCAGCGCGTCCGCCCAAGAAGTGCAATTAAGTGTTTGGGGCGGTGACGTATTGTCTGTCTGCTACGTTCCTTTCTTCGTTTCTAAGCCCCGACCTGACGGCGTAGAAACACGCGGAACAATTGAGAAGCTTTTCAGAAAATTTAGAGAAGCTGGAATAAGGGCCCCCGGCAACGATGTGAGATCTATTGTCCAATACATCCAATGGTGCTCAAACACTTGTCAGGAAGAGCTGTAAAAGAAAAAAAAAGTAAAATTGAAACATATGTGTAATGAGAGAATATGAACAAAAATGTGAATTCACACTCTGCCGGAAATTTTCACGAGTACTTACTGTTCAAGAATAATTATTTATTCAATTTCTTAAATTGGCCTAATTACAAATCGACCCAAGGACGCACAAGGTCAATAATTGGAATAGGTTTGTCACTACTGAGAGCTTCAAATAAACTACGGACAGCTCACCCCCCCCATCCCATTACAAAACATAACATGGAGTTTATGTTCCATTTTGCATACTACTATTTTAAACAGAATTTAATTTTGTTTTCTAAGTAAGTAAGTGCTTTTGAATTTATTATTTAATTGTTAAAACTTACTTGACTCAAAACATTTCAACTTACTTTATTTATCAAGGAAATGTCTTAACATCTCGAAATAATAACAAAAATTAGTTCAACAAGTTTACTGCTATTTATAAAACTGATCGAAGTGTGGAATTGATTTTAATCATGATAGAGATAATCGCAATTGATGACCTGTTTAACTATCAGAAAATTAAGTACCTGGGAGGGGGGGCGTCAAGACCTCTGATCCAAAAGTATTTGTGTATATATGAGGGGGGGGGTGTAAATGTCTCCTGACCAAACGTGCCCAAAGTGCTGGACAAAAACATCTTCATTAGTTTATTTTCATAAATGACAGTTGATATAAATGACAGTTTATGGTTACAGAAATTATGAGGAAAAGAGTTTAATCAATACCCAAACTTGAGGGGTCATAGGTTGATCTGATCTTGAAAATGTATAAGCAAAATATATTAATTTATAAAATGTTATCTTAAATATATATGTAAATGTAAAATCGATTTTCTAAATGTATAGTAAAAATAAGTTGATCTTTTAACTTTTTTTTCACAGAACTTAGTAAAATTGATTTAAAATTGGTAAGATAAAAAACAATATTTAACACACAGAATATCTTACAGATCGCAAAATATAAAATTATAATTTAAAAAAAAACAGGAATAGAATATATTTCCAGAACGGTAACTAGGTTTTCCGCGCCCTTGGCTAATTCCTTTTTGGCGCCCTTGAGAAATAGGAAAAATACTAAATTATACAGAATAAATTGATTATTGAAGGATTTTCGCATCGACGCCTTTGGCAACTGCCTCGATGCCAAGTCGTTGTTACGCCTCTGTATATTTCGTTCCAATGAACACATTGTGTCCTTTACTGTTAACTTTCACCCCCAACCCTAGTCCTAACCCTAACCCCCAACACTAATCCTAATCCTAACCCCCAACACTAATCCTAACCCTAACCCCCATCCCTAATCCTAGAACTAACGCCATTTGCTTTCCTTATCAACCTTCCCCCCCCCCACCACACTCACAACCCTAACCTCTAACCTCGATCATATACTTCCCGCAATGCGCCGCCCGTTGTTAACTCAACAAAATTGTGTAACAAATAGATCGCCAAAGGGAGAGTACGCTAACAACAAGGGATATAATGATCAGGTGCCTGAGGAAGACATGTTACAATACGACAGACTCAGACAGACGACATTTTTTTTATTATCTGCCCTGACATAACGAAAAAATCTTGCGTCCATCTGAAGTAAACATTGGTAAACAGCCTGGTTTTGTGCAATCACTATCATTAGGACCCCATTTCTGGAGACGAAATTTACACTCATAGACAACAGATAGTTGCTCCACTTATGGACATGACACATCAGTACCGATTATTATAATTGCTAGCTCTGCTGGCCGTACGTTTCGGTATTAAAACCCTTTTCTAAGACTGACCTGTCCGTTCCGTTGAGTGACGTCATACGTTACAACTGAGACTGTCAAGTCTAAAAATGAAATTTTCAAACCAAGTAACAGAACATTCCAGAACATTCCAGAACATTCCAGAATATTCCAGAACATTCCAGAACATTCCAGAACATTCAAGAACATTCAAGAACATTTCAGGACATTCCAGAACATTCCAGAACAGTCCAGAACATTCCAGAACATTCCAGAACATTCCAGAACATTCCAGAACATTCCAGAACATTCCAGAACATTCCAGAACATTCAAGAACATTTCAGGACATTCCAGAACATTCCAGAACAGTCCAGAACATTCAAGAACATTCCAGAACATTCCAGAACATTCCAGAACATTCAAGAACATTTCAGGACATTCCAGAACATTCCAGAACAGTCCAGAACATTCAAGAACATTCCAGAACATTCCAGAACATTCCAGAACATTCCAGAACATTCAAGAACATTTCAGGACATTCCAGAACATTCCAGAACAGTCCAGAACATTCCTGAAAGTTCGGCAACAGTTATAGCAACAAGGAGGCGCACTCCCCCACCTTGAAAATCCAGCTCCCGGAGTTTCAAATCCACACCATAAATAGCAAACATTTTACTAAAGCAATAACTTTTTTAAAATAAATTCTAATAAATAATGTTCCTTAAAAATTCAGACTTGAAAACATTTAAATAAAACTCACGTGCCTTAACAAATCAATATACACTTGTGTATGTTTGTATTGCTGCTAGTGTGTCACACACTTGTGTATGTTTGTATTGCAGCTAGTGTGTCACACACTTGTGTATGTGTGTATTGCTGCTAGTGTGTCACACACTTGTGTATGTGTGTATTGCTGCTAGTGTGTCACACACTTGTGTATGTGTTTATTGCTGCTAGTGTGTCACACACTTGTGTATGTGTGTATTGCAGCTAGTGTGTCACACACTTGTGTATGTGTTTATTGCTGCTAGTGTGTCACACACTTGTGTATGTTTGTATTGCTGCTAGTGTGTCACACACGTGTGTATGTGTGTATTGCTGCTAGTGTGTCACACCCTTGTGTATGTGTGTATTGCTGCTAGTGTTGTGTGACGTACAATATGTGATTTAAATGTTTAAAACATAAGACTCATTCTACGATATTACTGACTGCTTTCCTTGAAGGACGTGTGCTGGGAGTGTACAATAAAATAAGTGACTTACTTTGTGGTAAGAAAGGTCAAAGGACATGTAGCCTCCGCCCATTTTTAAGCGATATTTACTTTGTACTGCATCAATCTCACTCAAAGTGTTACGTTCATAAGATAGTTAACTTTAACCTCAAAAATTTACATAAAAATTTGCTAAACGTTACGGTGTAGTATTAAACTATCACTCTCGACCGTGTGTGAAGAAATAAACAAGCCGATAAGACTTCGGCTCAAAGATTTAATCCATGTAACGCAATAACGAAGAAAGAAAAGGGTTCTAAGATCTGATTATGTCCCCTTTACCAATCTTACCCTTACGCTGCTCTGTTGTTAGCTTTAAAAGAATCAGTTTCGACCGATATTTCAATCTTCTTTAATCTTTACTTGTTTGAATAATCTGCCAGTTGTTTGTTTTTATTAACTTGTTTTCGTGGCTATGCATTATGAACCTGCTGAGAGGAGAAGTGCAACAGAAGTGTAAGCTAATCTACTGGGGAAGGATCACTTGGTCATTGGTGAGTGTCGACCGGTGACGAATTGTCAAACACAAACAACTATTTCTAAAAGTTTTTTCCTGAAACACCAAATACATCGGAAACCTCGAAGTTGCTGGCATTTTATTGTCTGGGAGCCTCGACTGTTTGGTTTGCTTGCTTCTAACGGCTGAACAATGCAAAGGCACGGACGATTACAATGTGGGTATCGATTACCGCTTTTGGCCAACATCGATAGGCATTGTTGACACACAAGAGCTCTCAAATCCTAGTCCTGACCTGTGTCCTAATCTCTTTCCCAATCTTACAGATTGTAGGGATTGTGATACACCAGGGAAGCTTTGCCATCAAATACACGATGTTTTTGTTTGAATATTTTATAAATATTTTTTTAAAAAGTTTTATAGCAGATCCCAATTACGATATTTGAGATCTAAAAATGTTGAACATTTGATCTACATGTTTGGAATTAATGATGATTCGGCTGTGCAATTGAACAATGGCAAGCACAAGCACAGGTATCCATAAAATGTGTTTTACGTAAGGTTAAAAAAATATAAGGGCTTTTTTTAAACCTAGAAACGCAATTTTTGTCTTCAGGTAAAATTAATTTATAAAATGTACAATGATAATTCATAGAAAAGTAAGAAATTAAATGTCGATGTTAGAATATATTTTTACTTCCTTGAATTGAAAGGTATTGTGGGTGTAAACATATACAGAGAATGTTCATTACGGTAATGTTATACAAAAAATTCATTAGGGTAATTTTTATACAAAGAAAGTTCATAAGGGTAATGTTATAAAAATAATGTTCATAATGGTAATGTTCTACAAAGAATGTTCATTAGGGTAATATTATACAAAGAATGTTCATTAGGGTAATGTTATACAAAGAATGTTCATTAGGGTAATATTATACACAGAATATTCATTATGGTAATGTTATACAAAGAATGTTCATTAGGGTAATATTATACACAGAATGTTCATTATGGTAATGTTATAAAAAGAATGTTCATTATGGTAATGTTATACAAAGAATGTTCATTAGGGTAATATTATACACAGAATGTTCATTATGGTAATGTTATACAAAGAATGTTCATCGATCTCAAGATTATTATGTATGTAATTTGTTTTCATCTGTCTCAAATGCATATCATTAGACCCGATTTCTGGAGACATAATTTACACTTGCAGATTTGGAATATTTGCTCTGTTTATAATCACTGGTTATTTGTTCTGGGTTTTTTAAAAATTAAATGACTTCATATAAGACTGACCTGAATTACAATAGAGCTGTTTAATGATAAAAGTGTGTGTGTGTGTGTGGGGGGGGGGTAAGTATTTTAGTAAATCTTCTTTCAAAACTTTTGAGTGTCACTTCAGTCTTGTCTTTGAAAAGTTTACGTGACCAGCCATTGGTTAAATGAACTAAGAGCTATAAACGTATAAAAAGTATTTGACTATATGTTTAACTGACCATTACCCTTAACTTAAACAGTCCTTGTTATTTTTCTGGACAATCTTTGTTTGACCAATCCAGCTGTTCGGAGTTTGCCAAATATTTGTTCCTGCCATTACACACTGATTTTTATTTGACGATTCGATACTTGATGATGTCGATACAATCTCCAGACGTGACCAATCGAAACCCCATCAATAGGTCACCTCCAATAAACATCCACATGACACACGACGTTTCGCACTCAACAGCCAATCACATTGCGACATCGTGACATTCCCAACACGGCCATTGGCTATCAAGTGCAGAAATCCGAAGCAAAACGCCTTCTCATAAATTAATACACAAGAAGTTTCCTCCAGCGTGTTTTGTTACACCAGCAAGATGGCTGTTCACACGGCAAAGATCATAAACCTGATTGCGTGACGACGGATTAATAACCTTTCATTGCTTACGAGATTATCATTTTTTTTTAAACCACGTGTTTGTGACGTAGCTACTCGACACTAATTTAGCGATAAAATCTTGCCACCCTTATTTCTTCTAGGTTTTTTAAGGAAAAACAACAGCAAACTTGGGGAGTGGACGCGGGAGGTAATAACATGTTTTCTGGGAAGTCTGGACACAGGCGTCACGTTTGGGAAGTCTGGACAGAGGCGTCGTCACGTTATGGCGATCAGCTGTCGACAATAGCTTGCCGGCAGATTCGTGCATGATTTATGACTATTATCGTCTCCACGACATCAATTCCTCGGACTGCCATTCAGAGGACGATATCCGGAGACACGGCGATGTTTGCAGAGTAAACCGAGAAACTGGCGAGGGCAGGGGGGATGGAGTTAAGGTGGGGGATGGGGTGGAGGTGGGGGTATTTTTGTTGTTGTTGGCCTGAGGCGATTGACCTTGAAGTGTTGACTGACTGACCAAAGCTGTCGTATCTGAGAGATGGGGGTAATATTGTACTACAAGTCCATGTCACGTTGCAGCTGTCGTGATAAGAAAGGCTCGGCTGACTGGCCACACGTGTTGTTACAAGGGGCTGATGCCACAGTTTAATAGAAGCATGGCAAAAGGTTCCCAGGCAGTCAAACAAAGACTTAAAATGGCTTGAAATTAGCAATGTCAAATAACAAGCCATCAAGCGATAAGAATGAAACACGTGGTTGTTGTAGTTAAACGACTTTTGCTTTCATTTCTGGAAAAAGAAAACTCTAACCGGAACTTCCATGATAACTGACTAGACTCTAGAATATCTCAAGGCATATGTTTAGTATATTTCAAGTCATGTGTCTAGAATATCTCAAATCATATGTCTAGAATATCACAATTTATATTATTACTAGTGTGTTACCCGTCAAAAATAACGGAAGTTTTCAAAATAAATATATTTCATCTAAAATCTATTTATTTTGAAAAAATACGCATCAGAATAAAAAGTAATGTAATACAGAACTTTTATTTATTTTTAAATCCTTTATATTAACTCGTGGTGTCTGCGGCCGCTCGCACGGCCGCCCGCCCTTGTCGCCAAAACTTTTGATCGATTTTTAACCCACTTGCTCGTAAGCTAGCGAGCTGAAATTTTGCAGGCAGTTTTGTACCGATAATAAAAACAATGTATCAAAATTTCAGATCGATCGCATGTACCGTAATTAAATTATTGATTTTTTAGATTATTTTATTTATTCCTATGTATCATGCTATTTTTTGAGATAGAGCGTCGCGGTGCGTATTATATTGAACAACCTTTCTGTCACGCAATAAGGTGCGTATTTTATTGACAACTCTTTTTACAAACATATTCCTGATCGGTGCGCATTATATTAAACACGTTTTACGACACAACTTCAATTTTGTATTTCTGGATGGTCTGCCGCTGCGTATTATAATGAACATTCTTTTAGTTACGTCTCGTACATAAAGGATTTATAGTCAAAAACTTGGTTTTTTACAGGTTTTTAAATTATTTTATTCTTTTATTTTCATATTGCACAATTTTATGCGGAACGTTCGAAAAGAGTTATTTTTGGTGCAGTAATTTGTCGCGCTGCTTTCTAAAATTAGTAGCGTCACGGACAGGCAGACGTGGCATACATTGAAAATTATGTATGTTGATAATAACTCAATTCATATGTTTATAGATTATTTTAGTCCACATGTGTTGACTACTCTAATTTAGATGGCCTAAACATCCACGTTCATATATCCAGAGTATTTCAATTCATGTGTCTGGAACAGTCTTGTTGAGATGTCTAAGTATTCTTGTTTAAGTGTATAGAATATCCACATTTTGGTGTTTGAATATTTGTAGTTAATTTCAGAAATAGACACTGGATTACCAAAGGATTGCATCTCACGATAGGATGATGAACATTGCGGTGATATAATGGGTTTAAAAGATAACAACATTCAGGCCTTAGTGAACACGGAACATACTGATGACATTTATGTCAACAAGAAACACAAGTCATTTCATTTTTTCTTCAAAATAATGGCATCCATGAGAGAATTAACTTAGAGAATTTAACTGAAACACGTTGGGGGAAGGGGCACTGTGGTCGAGTGGCAGCGCGCTCGGCTGTCGTACCGAATGTCTCGGGCTTGAGTCTCGGTGAAGGGATTTGTACCCGAGGCTAAAGGGCTTCCCAGAGTCCACCCAGCTCCCAATGGGTATCTGAGATCAGTTGTGGAAGTAAAGGCGGCTGGGCATTGTGTCACACAATCCCCTCGTATGCTGTGGCTATTAAAACTTGTGAACGATGCTTCATTTGACCCATAGACCAGCATGGTCTGAAAGGGGAACTTTACTTTGACGTTGAGGGACCCCACGAATGTCCCTCATCTGATATTAGACATTGCAAGATTGAGATCCCGAATGTCATCTTATCATGTCATCTTACCATGTCATCTGACCTAATAATGGAGATTTGTGTAAGTCAAAACAAATTCCATTATAATATGTAGCAATACCTGGTATTTAAGTTCTCAATCTCTGTTATAAATCAATGTAAGAGAAATTCCCAGAAAATACTCTAAAACCAGAGTTGTTCGCCAAAAAAATAAGTGAACATTTTTGTGAATAAACGAAACATTGTGGAGGTTTTTTAAATTTATTTTAAAAAAATTATTTTTTTTGTTTAAAGGGGAAGAGCTATTAGCTGGCAGGTTTCACTGGCCAGAACCAATTATGGAGCAGAAGGCAGGAGTTATGTCACACACGTCATTTCCGAGTTGTCTCGGAGCCATCTTTAGGACATAATCCCTTAAGAGGAAGTTATCGAGCTTGAAATAAAAAAAGGTGCTTGTCCGTGTCAAGGACTTTGTTTCACATTGAGAAGACTTAAAAAGGAAAGGAAGAAGGAAGAAACAAGAAATAAAAACTCGAATTAGTATTTAAACGCAATTTCACACAAGGAAATTCCGATTTTTTTATCAAGGGAAATCATTCTAGATTACAATAAAATTCGATTCAAATAAGTAATTCTGAAAGTAAACACAATATGACGTCATATCCCCTCACGCTACATCACACCAAGAATGTGTCAATATAATGCGCACCACACAACAATCTAACATAAGCATTCACAAAGCGGGAAAACCCCATTAACTATCATTCTAGATTACATTAAAAGTCATTTCAAATAAATAACTTCGAAATTAAACAAAACAATTGCTTTAAAAAATTGCTTCTAAAATTACGGGAGTCGAATGAAAAGAGATTTTTGAAAAATTCCTTCTTCAACGTTGTTCTAAATATTATTAGCTATTATTTCACGTTTGTTTCAACCCGATAGATGTGATGGTTGGCGAGAAATAGACAAAATACTGATATTTTTCCGTTTTTAATTTTTTTTCTCCAGGAAATCAAGTAAAAATGTTCACTTATTTTTTTTTGGCCGTTGCACATCCTTGGGACATCCTTATCATATTTGCAAAAGACCCGAACCCTCTATCTGGTATGGTTCAGGAGGAGTTGCATTGTCAAGCTATCGAAGACAGACATTTCGAATCTATAATCGCAATTTTTCCAAGGGAAATTGCGTTAAAAAACAACGTTTGTTCAGGGACTGGTTTTGTTACGTCATTTCATGAAGGTCATCAAGGCCGTCATAGTACACGTGATGAAGGTCATGAAGGCCGTCATTGTACACGTGATGAAGGTCATCAAGGCCGTCATAGTACACGTGATGAAGGTCATGAAGGCCGTCATTGTACACGTGATGAAGGTCATCAAGGCCGTCATAGTACACGTGATGAAGGTCATGAAGGCCGTCATTGTACACGTGATGAAGGCCATGAAGGCCGTCATTGTACACGTGATGAAGGTCATGAAGGCCGTCATTGTACACGTGATGAAGGCCATGAAGGCCGTCATTGTACACTTGATGAAGGCCATGAAGGCCGTCATTGTACACGTGATGAAGGTCATGAAGGCCGTCATAGTACATGTGATGAAGGTCATCAAGGCCGTCATAGTACATGTGATGAAGGCCATGAAGGCCGTCATAGTACACGTGATGAAGGTCATTAAGGCCGTCATAGTACACGTGATGAAGGTCATGAAGGCCGTCATAGTACACGTGTTATTTCTCATTACAATTGCTTCCATGTGTTCAACGTAATCTTAGCATAGTCAACAGAAATGTTACGGGCGACTCGCTGTCAGTCTGTGGTTTGTCGTTTTCTATACCTTAAAGGCGGCTGGATAGCAAAGTCAATAGCGCGCACCCCTCACAAGCTGAGGGGCGTGGGTTCTAGCCCACGTTAAAGCCACCATAATAAAACAAACCTGAAAAAACAAAGTTTTTGACTATAAATCCCTTATATATGAGACATAACTAACAGTATTGATTATTTTCAAACATTTACAGACTGAATCTGTCTTAACTCAAGTTTGCTTCATAACCCTAGTTGGGGGGGGGCGGGTGGGGGGTGGGGGGTGGGGGGGGTTGGGGGGAGAGGGGAAAAGTCTGGTCACCGATTCGCTTGACCGAGCTCAGAGTGACACGTAAAATGTAAACAAAAGCGCCCGTCGCTTCGTTGGGTCGCCTCAATGCGTCAGCTCAAAATTTCACGTGGCAAAAAAACAATAACAAACCATGAATTTAAATTACATACCTCATATAGGATAAACTAAAAATGCATTAATTTATTTACGGTACGTTCGATCGATCTGAAATTTTGATACGATGCATTGTTAGGTCAGACGGGTCCGTGTGCCAAATGTCAGTTCGATCGGATCATGGGAAGTGGGTCATTTTCGACTTCTGTTTTTCCGCCCGCCCGCCGAGCCCAAGACAGAGACGGCCGCGAATTTAATATAAGGGATTTAATAAAACAAACCCGTAAAAACAAAGTTTTTGACTATAAATCCCTTATATATGAGACATAACTAACAGTAGTGATTATTTTTAAACATTTACAGACTGACACTGAGTGATGTCCCTTGTCTTTAATAAATGGGGGTGGGATGTGAGGGGGGTGTCGGCACGACGTTCGTCGTCAACACGGCGTCAACTCAAACTCACGTGGAACTGGAATAAAAAAAAATAACAAACAGTGAATTTTGAATTACATACCTCATATAAGGATAAACTAAAAATGCATTAATTTAATTATGGTACGTTCGATCGATCTGAAATTTTGATACGATGCATTGTTAGGTTCGACGGGTCCGTGTGCCAAATTTCAGTTTGACCGGATCATGGGAAGTGGGTCATTTTCGACTTCTGTTTTTCCGCCCGCCGAGCCCAAGACAGACAGACAGAGAGAGAGAGAGAGAGAGAGAGAGAGAGAGAGAGAGAGAGAGAGAGACGCCGGTGAGGTTAATATAAGGGATTTAAAAATGATGAATGTTGACTAACGCTAAGAAAGTAGAAAGTCTTCCGCTGACCTGGAGAGGGATGGGCGCCGCCAAGGTCTACCAAGCCCAAGAATGTTCTAATGGGAACATTAGAACCCCATACGACCACGAGGTTATGGGACCAAAAAATACCTTCAAAAACGATGAACAAATAGTTACAATAATTCATTGTCTTGATTGGTTTAAAACTTGTGTTAATAAAATGGTAGGTAGGAAATGGTGCCATGTGACATGGTGTGTGTGATATGAACTAATGTGATATGAAATGGTGTGATGGTAAATGGTGTCTTGTAAATGGTGTGATGCCAGATTGTGTCTGTAAATGGTGTGATGCCAGATTGTGTCTGTAAATGGTTTAATGCCAGATTGTGTCTGTAAATGGTGTGATGCCAGATTGTGTCTGTAAATGGTGTGTGATGGTAAATGATGTGTTTGTTAACGGTGTGATTGCAAATGGTGTCTTGTAAATGGTGTGCTGGTAATGGTGTCTTGTAAATGATATAATGGTAAATGGTTTTTTTTTAATGCTGTGTTGGGGTATAACATTATTGTGCTGAACAAGCTGCCATGAGTTGGTTCTATTTTCTTGTCAATTCCAAAAGCTTCTAGTTATGTTCTTCAGTCAGCAGTCTGAACCCCAAAAAAATCTTTAAAAAAACTGAATATATCAGAAGCTTCTGTATACATTCCATCTCATTTGAATAAACACATTCCTTTCCAAGCGTGGCATGCATTTCTGGCAGAGCGTCTGCAGCTACAATTATTCCAAAACTCAACAATTACGACTGATGTATCTCTAGCAACTAGATAGGTGCATTAACACTAAGTCTAAAAAACCTCAACATGCTGAGTGTAACAACATAGGGCCCTACAAGGGTCATCGCCCTCTGTCCATGTCGCGGCTTTGGTTGAATGCTCGCCCGGTCATTTACATTAATCAAAGTGGCGTCACTAGATGTGTGCGACAAACAGTTTTTCCCATTTCGCACGTTCACCATTTGTACATTATTTAGGAATCCATTTGGTCAATTACATTTGTTTTTAAAGACGATAAAAAATCGAAAATGTGTCTGTTTCTATTTGTTTAATTCTATTTGTCTGTCTCTGTTTGTCTAATTCAATTTTTCTGTTTCTCTTTGTATGTTTCTATTAGTCTTTTTCTCTTTGTCTGTTTCTATTTGTGAGATTCTGCCATCCAAGTCTTTAATTTCTCGTGGTGTCTCGTTTGAACGTGAGTTAAACGATATTTACGTATCTTTAGTTTCTCGTAGAATTTATTTATGTTTATTTATATCAATATTTATTCCATTTTATTCCTTCAAACATCAAGCTTAGTATTAAAAAAAAGGGTAAATAGCTTTTCAAAGAATCTAATTAATACTATTTTTTACAGCATGATATAAGCATATATCACTGGTGTAACAGACAAAGTTACTCTAAAATAGGTTAAGTAGTCATTAGTTGAAACGAATAACTAATGATCCTATATAATAAAAGGCTAAGTTCTGTCCCGTCATCTATAGCGATTGGTCTCTCAAACACACATGACTCCTACAGCCAATCATATCAAGTTTACGCGGACGTTCAAAACGAGTTATTTTTGGTGCAGTATTTCTTCCAAGACTTTATTTTGAGTTATGCGCGTTCGGGATTTATAGTCTAAAGCTCTGTTTTTACGAGTTATTTATTTTAACTATAATGAATAGTATTTTTGACGTGATGCACATGTAATGCCGGTCGAGACGGCTGTTGAAGGGGGGTTACAACATGCCACAGAACGGTGGCGGAACGTCCTTGGACGGGCTGGTTGCTCGTAATAAATTATTAAAAAGTGACCTTGTCATTTATTATAACAATATTTTTTTTAAAATGTTATTACTTATCTCCACTCAAATTATTATTTTTTTCATCCTAAGAATGTAGAAAATATTTACATTCAAATAAGTATTTCAATAACGCGTAAAAACAAAGTTTAAAAAAATTAATAAAATTAAAAATGGCCCACTTCCCGTGATGCTATCGATCTGAAATTTTGCACATAGACTTTGTCACCTAAAAATGAATTCTATCAAAATTTCAAATCGATCGAATGTAGCGTAATTAACTTAATGAATTTTTAGTTTATCTATATGTTTCTCTATGTAACATGTAAGTGTTTGTGCTAGATTGTCGCGCGGTGCGTATCATATTGAACAAACTTTTTAATATTTTCCTGTCGTGCGGTGCTCTGCGTATTATATTGAACACAATTTTTATAATATATTCCCGATCTATCAATGTTTATGCTAGCCTTTCAGTTATGACTCATACATAAGGCATTTATAGTAAAAAAAAACTTTGTTTTGAGAGGTTGTTTAATTTAAAAACTACTTTAACTCAAACAATATCATAGCACATGGCACGCTGTATCGTGGCTGCGCGTATTAATACTAGGAACAGGGCCGGTCTTAGCACATGCGAGGCCGTATGCGGCTTAGTATTCGAAACGGATTGCGTGGGCCCCAGTTTGGGTAGGGATAAGGAATTAGTTAGGATAACACGCGAACATTAAGTAGATAGGCGGGGCCTATGAAAGCGCGGGGCCCACAGAGGCCGCGTAGGTGGCCTTGTCCTAATACCGGCCCTGACTAGGATTTTTTTGGGTCTTTCAATACCAGTATCTGGATCGATTTGTTGAGATATTTATAAATCTAAATGATATTTTTTTTTCCTGATTTTTTTGTGTGGTCAAAATGTCACTTAATATGTAATATCCGTGACGTCAATTTCGGGACCTATACATGCTACCGATACCAATATTGCCGATATCCTGATATCGGTGCCAGTATCTAGGCTGGCCGAGGTATCGGTAGACCCTTTATTAAATGTTGTGTATGGCCTAATTCGATACCGTCATGTTCTATTTATAGAACACCGCCATTAAATGACCCAATCACTTAGCTGAATACCGCAATGTTCTATTTATATTCCACCGCCATTAAATGACCCAACGCACTTAGCTGAATACCGCAATGTTCTATTTATATTCCACCGCCATTAAATGACCCATGCACTTAGCCATTCCAATCACTTCATCTTCTGTAACGTGTCTGTCAACTCACAGTTTGTTTTTGTCTATACTCTAGGATTCCATAAGATTTTCATAGTTCTTTGGTTCAACCACTTGCTTCCATTACCGCTATGTAAACTATACAATAACAACATGTCAAATGTCAGAAGAAAGTCCATCCATCATATGGCAACTACAAGATCGTAATCCATAATCAGGAACATGTTTATTCCTAGAAGACATCGAGAAGAAGCGAGTTGTGAAAAGTTCATGTGAACTCGACTACCAGTGATCGAGTGAAGTCGACTACCAGTGAGCGACTACCCGTGAGCGACTACCAATAGTTTGGACATGGCGATCTTACATTCACCGAGGCTGAATTGTAGATTTAAGTTGTCAAAATGATGATAATGGGATCATGTCACATGATAGTGTGTTTATTTATCTGCAAAGGTTAGGAGGAATTCGATGCGGATGGAAATTTTATTCATGTACAGAAGGGAAAAAAAACAGAGTACAAATTGGGAACTAGTCTGAATGCAACGGTTTAAGGATGACGGCTTGTTTAATATGTTTCAACACTAGCTTAACTGTGGCTTTACACATGACTTAAAGACAGCTAGCATACTGTGACTTCGTACATCACTTAAAGACAGCTGGTATGTGTATAGACACAGCGGTTAAGATGCTGGTATGTGTCTAGACACAGCGGTTAAGATGCTGGTATGTGTCTAGACACAGCGGTTAAGATGCTGGTATGTGTCTAGACACAGCGGTTAAGATGCAGGTATGTGTCTAGACACAGCGGTTAAGATGCTGGTATGTGTCTAGACACAGCGGTTAAGATGCTGGTAGTATGTGTCTAGACACAGCGGTTAAGATGCTGGTATGTGTCTAGATACAGCGGTTAAGATGCTGGTATGTGTCTAGACACAGCGGTTAAGATGCTGGTATGTGTCTAGACACAGCGGTTAAGATGCTGGTATGTGTCTAGACACAGCGGTTAAGATGCTGGTAGTATGTGTCTAGACACAGCGGTTAAGATGCTGGTATGTGTCTAGACACAGCGGTTAAGATGCTGGTAGTATGTGTCTAGACACAGCGGTTAAGATGCTGGTATGTGTCTAGACACAGCGGTTAAGATGCTGGTAGTATGTGTCTAGACACAGCGGTTAAGATGCTGGTATGTGTCTAGACACAGCGGTTAAGATGCTGGTATGTGTCTAGACACAGCGGTTAAGATGCTGGTATGTGTGTGGACCAAGAGGAAGCCCTCTCATCTCTTCTATCATGAGGGTATCCCCCATCCCCCATCCCCCATCCCCCATCCCCCATCCCCCACTCCCACCCCACGTTTATTCTAGAGATTTCAAGACTAATTAAAGAACTCTATTTACTGTCTCCTGCTATTAATGTTTCCTAAACCATCTTTTAATGAGGGCTTTAATGAATTGCCTTGTATTGTTAATGAGGCGTTATTGCAACAAACTCAGGAAGGCGCTATTGCAACCGACTCAAGGAAGCGTCATTGCAACTAACTCAGGGAGGCGTCATTGCAACCGACTCAAGGAGGCCTCATTGCAAGAAACTCAGGGAGGCGCCATTGCAACTGACTCAAGGAGGCGTCAATGTTTCTTTCAACTTTCTGTTTATAATAAACTCAATTTCTCCCTGTAGGAGGAACCATCTTAAGGTCTGATTGTTTACAATATATATATATGGTTGTAGTCGGATGGGCCATGTTCCCTACTGCTGTTAGAATAATGTCTCATGATACCTACTGCTGTTAGAATAAGGTCTCATATTCCCTTTTTATAAAAGAATTGAGAGTACGTAGAAAGATTCTTTAAATTAAAAAGAATGGCCACCTAAAACAAAGAGAAGATAACTCAATTGATCAGACGTGAAGAAAGTACAAAGTTAAAAATAAATGTGGTCACTACGTAATGACCAGTCGCGATGGTTCTGATGACTTCTATTGGAACCAATCATCTGCTGACCAGCGTCCAGACGACCTCCCTGGTTGATCACGAAGCCCCTCAGAGATAACTTGAACAAGTTTCAAATAAACAGTTCCTGCCCACACCCAGTGACGTCACATCACCAAACAAATAGTCTCTTTTTTCCTGTAACTTAATTTGTTCTGTCCGAGATGGTAGCAAAACAAAAAAAGTGTTCAATCATCAGTGACGCACTGTTGTGGAAAGGCCATTAACTGTGTACATACTGTCAGACGACAGGTCACTCTTGCACTCTAGTGTGACGTCTCTGGACTAATCCTACAGCACTCCAGGCCAACGGTCAGCAAACATCAGACTTGTTTAAACAGAAGGACATTGCACTGGATCAGTGATTCAAACTTTCATCCAAAACAAAGAAACATTGAGTCTGCCAAAATATTCATTTCAACCATAACTCTCATGGGTGCCAAAATTACCCTGTTTGAGGACCCCTCGTTTAGCTGTATAAAAGTTAAAAGTATAAGTACGTCTGTAAGGTCTAGCGACAAATTCAATGATCGCGCAGACCTCATGAAGTCAACAGGCATCACTGACAGCCAGATCAAATCTATGTTTGGGTATGAGCCAGATTAAAGTACGACATAAGAGTGGGAGGGGCGTCATTGTTGCAGACAACAATTTTAATGACTTTATTTTTACAACCCAATGTCAATGGGGATTCTTGAACTTCAAAGTACAAGTGATCTCAAATGATGAGACGTATTGTCTCTATACCTAAGACACGCACTAAAACCTTTGGCGAAAGGTATTTCTCTTTGTGTGCCTCCCAAAACAATGGAATTCTCCACCATCGCACATTCACAGTATTCCTACTACTAAGGCCTTCAAGGCTGCCACAAAAACAAATCTCTTTTAAACTTTACTTTGACAAATTAATTTAACAACAATCAAACATTTCTGTAAATGATAAACGAAGCTTATGTGCGCGGTAATGAAATTATATGATGTGTAAGAATAATAAAATTATTCATCGAATACATTTATAATTATTTCTGTTACTATTTTTATGTAAAGTGCCTTGAGCCCAGTTGCTTGAGGGGGTACTGCGCATAATAACGTATCAATTTATTGTTATTGCTATTATTAGCTCCAATATATATATATATATATATATAATTATGTTTATATATATATATATATATATATATAACATGCCGCTACAATATAATGGTGTGAAATTTAATTAAACATCTTACAGTGTATTTCTATTTTGTCGTATTATTTTAAGACGCAACTTTTTGGACACGAAATCAACATTATTGACGCCAACATTAGTGACGCCAACATTAGTGACGCCTCTGTTAGTGACGCCAACATTAGTGACGCCAACATTAGTGACGCCAACATTAGTGACGCCAACATTAGTGACGCCAACATAAGTGACGCCAACATTAGTGACGCCAACATTAGTGACGCCAACATTAGTGACGCCAACATTAGTGACGCCAACATTAGTGACGCCAACATTAGTGACGCCAACATTAGTGACGCCAACATTAGTGACGCCAACATTAGTGACGCCAACATTAGTGACGCCAACATTAGTGACGCCAACATTAGTGACGCCAACATTAGTGACGCCAACATTAGTGACGCCAACATTAGTGACGCCAACATTAGTGACGCCAACATTAGTGACGCCAACATTAGTGACGCCAACATTAGTGACGCCAACATTAGTGACGCCTCTGCTGCTGCACTACTTCAAGAAGATATTTACATATACAGACACATGAGAACATGTAACATGTCAGATTTTGTAATGGACATCATTATTTACATTCTGCCAGTCTGTATGCACTATCATTACCAACTGTCATTTTAATTGGTTTGTTATTACCGAATCTAAACTATGTTTATATTTATAAAATAGTTTTTAGATTTTAAACATGTCTGCTTCAAGATTTTTTGCAAACATTTATCTCTTCTTAAAATTAAAACAAAAATTTGAGAAAACTTTAAAATTATCAGTTTGTTCATTGAATAGAGATCAAATTGAAGCGTAAAAAATAATATTGTCCCAAATGTTAGAAACGCTGTTCAAAATGTGTGACAATTGTGTGTGTTCTATTTGGGATATAGTGCGGGTATCTGTGTTTGTGATATACTTGGGAGGTTGTATGGCAACTGTGTGTGTGACATATTTGGAGATTGTCCATATGTCCTTATGTCATTATGTCATTATGTCCTTATGTCATTATAACCTTTATTATGTCCTTATGTCCTTATGTCCTTATGTCATTATGTCCTTATGTCCTTATGTCCTTATGTCCTTATGTCCTTATGTCCTTATGTTATTATGTCATTATGTCCTTATGTCATTATGTCATTATGTCATTATGTCCTTATGTCTTTATGTCCTTATGTCCTTATGTCATTATGTCATTATGTCCTTATGTCCTTATGTCATGTCCTTATGTCCTTATGTCCTTATGTCCTTATGTCCTTATTTCATGTCCTTATGTCCTTATTTCATGTCCTTATGTCCTTATGTCATTTCCTTATTTCCTTATGTCCTTATGTCTTTATGTTCGTTATGTCCTTATGTCCTTATGTCAGTATGTCAGTATGTCCTTATGTCATTATGTCCTTATGTCATGTCCTTATGTCATTATGTCCTTATGTCATTATGTCCTTATGTCATTATGTCCTTATGTCCTTATGTCATTATGTCATTATGTCATTATGTCCTTATGTCCTTATGTCATGTCCTTATGTCCTTATGTCATTATGTCCTTATGTCATGTCCTTATGACCTTATGTCATTTCCTTATTTCCTTATGCCCTTATGTCCTTATGTCATGTCCTTATGTCCTTATGTCTATCAAACATACACACAAACTCTTATAACGTATATTGACTGAGTGGGGAAAAAGAATTAAATGGGAGCCGATGAACTATTACTGCGGAAAATCAGAAAAGGGAGGTAAGAGAAATGAGTTAAGTTTTGTTGATGGCACGTCTGTTGGTGACAGTTCCTGGTGTACTTCATGCCTAGATTGCCATAACTTTGATCCGGGTATAATGGAAAGGTCAAAGGTTAAGTTTAAAAAAAAGATTGTGCAGAATTTGTTTTCTTTAGAACATTTCTTTGTCTGCATATGAAAGTAACAAGGTCAAGGTCATGTTGTGTTGATTGATGTATGATATGATGTATACAACACCTTTAAATATGATGAACACTGGCATTGAATGTTGGAAGCCTATTGAGATCACTATAAACGACAAGCTCTCTCTCCCCTATAAAGATTGGCTCGCGTCGAGACGCTATCTAAATCTTAGCTTTCACTTTACAACAAGTTAAAGAATCCTGATTCTCTACTCTACTTTCTGTCAAATTTATTATGTGTCATATATCATAAACGAAACTTTCCATTCCAATTAATATGTGTCATATGTCACAAAAATATGTCATGGAAAGGAAAGTAAAGCTAATCATTGGGCAATGAATTCAGAGACTTGAGGGAAAATAGTCAGGGAGTAATCATTGCTTAACGCAATCAATGCGGCATTATTCCGCCGACTGAGAGTAATCATTGTGTTTGGCTAGACTAGTTAATTAACCGGGGCGATGTCGAGGGTAGTAATGATGGTGAGACGAGGGACTGTTCACCGATGACTGGCATTGTTCAACATTCGGATAAGAGTGGAGGTGAGGTCTGGAATAGGACGTCAATGGCTCACGGAAGATTAGGAGTTAGGTAATAACTAGATGTTTGGCCCTATTTACCCTAACCCTGTTCCTAGTCCTTGGCCAAACAATAACATTTACCTTAACCCCAACATGAACCCAACCCTAATATGCATCTTCTGTATGTGACCCATCCACCAAAGCAAACATTGATAAACTAGAACACATTCAAAAAAGAGCTGCCAGATTCATTACTGGAGAATATTCAAAACTGACAAGAATAACACCATTAGTTAAATCATTAAACCTTGAAACACTAGATGATAGAAGAACCAAGAGTAAAGTAGAAATTATACATAAAGCAATTTACTCTAATTTAGAAATACAACACAAATATAACTTAATACAACCCTCAGATAGACATAAGGATAAAAACACATTTCTTATTCCGTATGCAAGAACAAACACTTAAAATTCTCGTTCTTTCCCGTCCGGAATTTGGGCGTGGAATGGGTTGCCTGAAGAAATCGGGAAAACCAACACTTTTTCAACATTTAAATCTCTAACAAGAATGCAGGACTAAACACGAATCATAGATAAGCGTAGGACGCAATAATCTTCTGTATAGAAGGAGCGTCTGTAACAGATAAGATAAGATAATGATGGCCTTAACCCTAACACTAACCTTCACCTCAATCCTAAAATTAACAATAACATTCCCAAATAATATTTACCCTAACAATAACCTTCCCCAGTAACTCTAAACCTAACAATAACCTTCCCCAGTAACTCTAAACCTAACAATAACCTTCCCCAGTAACTCTAAACCTAACAATAACCATAACCTCAGACCTAGTCCTATTCGTAGCCTTATCCGTTTAAGTCACTAACTCAATGAACGTGCTATCAATATACATAATTCCCGTTGTCTGTATGTATGTATGTAACTTGGTGGCGCTGCGAAATTTGTAATGCTGTTAGGTGGCGCTGCGATCAACATAATAACATAGACTTACTTCACCAAAAATAACACTTTTCGAACGTTCCCCATAAAATTGATCAATATGATAATAAATGAATCAAATAAAAATAAATAAAGATTCTGTATTACATTATTTATTTTAATGATGTGAATTTGTTTCTAAATTAATAGACTTCAGCTGAAATGTATTCATTTTGAAAACGTTCGTCATTTTTTGACGGGTTACACTAGTATAATATAAGACAACACAATATGCCGTGTACACTGGACAATTCAATAAAAACGTAATCCAATTAAAATATCCTTTTTTATTTTTCCAGATTCAATTATATTACAACGTCAGTAAAATCTAATTAAACTCTTAGATATGTGGTAACACCTGCTGACCGCGTGGCACGCGATACCGTACGAAAGGCTGATTATATCCAGCTTATTACACACAGTACTCACTGTACACATTAACAATCCAATCTATATATATAAAAATCAAAGTATGTATGTATGTATGCATGTCTGTTATAGCTGACTAAACCATTCATCCGATCGCCATGAAACTTTTGGAGACTTTTGAGTACGCTCACGGGATGGAAATAGGCTACTTTTTTTCAAAATTTAACACTCATGGGGCGCCGGGGGCCAAATAATGAGAATTTTTTCTTATATGAGCTATATAAAAATTAGTTTAAGGCTTAGCTGCTTGGAAAATGAATGGATCTTGACCAAACTTGGTACATAACAACTTGATAGCCTATATTAAAGTACCATATGGCATTGAACTCCTAATGTCCGTTCCTTCGGGGCCGGGGGCCCAAAATCCTTTTTTTTTGTAAGCGTTAAATACTTTATTCCCGTTATGATTTACACGATCTTGAAAAGCATTGACTAATATATCTATCATGATCCAGATTGAAATGAACAGGTATTTTAAAGTTATTCTCTTGCACCGATTGGGCCCGGGGGCCCTTAATGTCGTTTTTGTTAATCTATATATATAAAAATCAATGTATGTCTGTGTGCATGTCCTTTATAGCTGACTAAACCATTCATCCGATCATCATGAAACTTTTGGAGACTGGCAACTTTTTTTCTAAATTTATCACTCATGGGGCGCCGGGGACCCATAATGTCATTTTTTGCTTATATGAGCTATATAAAATTTAGTTTCAGCGCTAGCTACTGTGTAAATTGATGGATCTTAACCAAACTTTGTATATAAAAATTTGATAGCCAATATTAAAACACTAAAGGGAACTGAACTCCTAATAGTCATTCCTTCGGGGCTGGGGGCCCAAAAAATTCTTTTTCTTAAACGTTTAAGATTTTATTCACCATTCAATTATTAACAATATTGACAACTAATGACACATGTATCCATTATTATACAGATTGAAATGAACAGGTATTTTGAACTTTATATCTTGCACTGGGGCCCTTAATGTCGTTTTTTGCTTATGTGAGCTATATAAAAATTAGTTTTTGCGTTAGCTACTGAGTAAATGAATGCATCTTAACCAAAATTTGCATACAAAAATTTAGTAGGCCATATTGACATAATTAAGGTTTCTAAACTTCTAATGTCAATATATTCGGTGCCGGGGGCCCCAAATGTCTTTTCTTCGTATATGTTTAAGATATTTTTCCCCATTCAATTTTTCACGATCTTGAGGAATATATCTATGAGGAAACTGAATTAAATGAACAGGTTTTTGAAATTGACACCTTTCACTAAAGGGGCCCCTAAATGTCGTTTTTTTCCTTATATTAGCTGTATAAAAATTAGTATTCGCGTTAAATACTGAGAAAATTAATGGATCTTGACCCATCTTAATATATAAAAACTTAAGGGTCTATATTTTATTACTATAGGGCACTGAACTCCTAATTTTCATTCCCTTGGGGCAGGGGGCCCAAAATTTCATTTTTAGTAAATGTTCAATATTTTATCGTTCATTCAATATTGAGACATATAAATAAATGTATGTATTTTGAAATTTATTCAAATTAAAATGTCTTTCGCACTTTATTTCTTGCGATAATTAGGCCCTGGGGCCCATAATGTAGTTTTTTGCTTATATGAGGTATATAAAAATAAGTTTATGCGTTAGCTACCGAGTAAATGAATGGACCTTAACCAAAATTTGTATACAAAAACTTGGTAGCCGATATTAAAATACTATAGGGCACAGAAATTCAAATTTCCATTCCTTCGGGGCCTGGGGCCCCAAATGTCTTTTCTTCGTATATGTTTGAGATAGTTTTCCCCATTTAATTTTTCACGATCTTAAGGAATATATCTATGAGGAAACTGAATTAAAATGAACAGCATTTTTTAAATTGAAATCTTTCACCGAATGGGCCCAGGGGCCCCTAAATTTCGTTTTTTTTCATTATATTAGCTGTTAAAAATTAGTATTAGCGTAAAATTCTGAAAAAGTTAATGGGTCTTGACCCATCTTATTATATAAAAACTCGAGGGTCTATATTTTATTACTATAGGGCACTGAACTCGTAATTTTCTTTTCCTTGGGGCAGGGAGCCCAAAATGTATGTTTAATATTTTATCGCACAGTCAAATTTTACCATTATTGATTAAATATAAATAAATTTATGCATTTTGAAATTTATTCAAATGAACATGTGTTTCGCACTTTATTTCTTGCAATAACTGGACCCTCTATCTCTTACTGTCGTTTTTTGCTTATACGAACTATATAAAAATTAGTTTATGCGTTAGCTACTGAGTAAATGATTGGATCTTAACCAAAATTTTGTATAAAAAACTTGGTAGCCCATATTAAAATACTCAAGGTTTTTGAACTTCTAATGACATTTTCTTCGGTGACGGAGGGCCCCAAATGTCTTTTTTCATATATGTTTAAGATATTTTTGCCATTCACTTTTTAACGATCTTGATAAATATATCCATGATGAAACTGAATTGAAATGTAAAGGTTTTTGAAATTGACATCTCGCAGCGAAAAAGCCCGGGGCCCCTTTATGTAGTTTTATTCACTACATTAGCTATATTAAAATTAGTTTAAGCGTTAGATAATGAGAAAATAAATGGATTTTGACTAAAGTTAGTATATAAAAAGTTAAGAACCTATAATATATTACTATAGGGCACTGAACTCCTAATGTCCATTCCCTCGGAGCTGGGGGCCCCAAATGTCATTTTTACTGCACGGTAACAATTTAATTCCCCATTCAATTTTACACGATATTGAGAAATTTAGCTTGAGTACAATGGCAATAAAAAAATTAAATTATCACTCATTTTTTGGCTGGGCCTCTTAATATCGTTTTTCCTTTTGTAAGTTTTTAATTATTAATTTATGTAACAGTTTGCTATTAAACTTGGACTTTTTTTTTCTCACTTCCCCGAAGGTTTATGGCATAATTCTTTTAAAACATACCAATCTTTGGTTTCTTTCAATTTATTCATTTTTAAAGAGATCGTTGCAACGCACGACGGGTCTGCTAGTTATCTATAAAACAGCTTTGAGATTCACATAAAAACATGAATTTTATTCATCGGCGTATTTGGCGCATACTGTGTTTAAGTCCTAAATTTTAATGATTTTCTTCCCACAATTTTTGGATTTTAAATTTGGCTGTGCAACACTTGCTGTGCAACACTTGGTGTGCAACACTTGGTGTGCAACACTTGGTGTGCTAAATTAAATATATATTTTTTTTACAGCAAGCAAACCTATTTCCACAAACTTATACCAGTCTTATGTTGTAGCCACCCCTGCTCCCCTACACACACACCATTCGAGGCAGAACTGCACATCTGGCAGACGTGAATTTAACATCAGCTTCATGAGAAGACATCTGCTGTTAACTCGGATTGTATCATTTGAAATTTGTCAAATCCAAAATCTGTTTTTTTCCTCCCGTCCTGAAATCGACCAGGTTAACATCTTGTTCGGTGACATCGGGCCACTCCAGCCCCAACAACGTCACTTCCGACAGTTTGCTATGCCAAACCCCTCCCAGCCCTCCACCCCCCCCCCTCCATAAAAAAGGGGGGGGGGCGGAGTGCTCCCGGGGGACGCAATTATCTTAAAACCAGATTAAGCTTTGGGTTCTCCATCATTTGTTGACTGCGCAAATTTCCATCATTTTTAGCACGGCGTCCACATATTAGCCGCACGGCGTCCACATATTAGCCGCAGCACAAATATTTGCTACCATTAACTGATCGTCTGAAAGCCTTGAGTGAAATGTGTGAGACATGCTCTAAACGTTGTTTTGTTATAACGACCTCTGCGTTCAAGTCAAAAAGAATTGTTCGGATTTAAGACCATACATTAATTTGAATTAAGTTCTACTTTTTAGAGAGTTTAAAAGCTCGGATGAGATCACAAAATAATATTTAGAAAATAAAAAGTTTTAAAGAAAACATCTGGGTATAAAGTTAAGTCAAAGTGACCTTGGCAGCATATTTGTACACAATTATCCAATGGCGGATTAACGTTTTGATGTGTGTGAAAAATTATGGCTTATTTTGATTAGGGATTTGTGCTACTTTAGTCTGTAATACTTTGATATTGTAATTATTAACTTTATTTTGGGCTACTTTAACTAAATGCACACTGAAGAACACAGTAGGTAGCCTTGTTTAATGCTACATTAGCCTGTAACACAGCGATGTCGTAATTAGGTAGCCTTGTTTTGAGCTAATTTGTATGAAAATCTCCCTTGTTTTAAATACCATCAACGGTTTATCTTATTTACGTAATTTATGCTTGTAAGATCCGAAATGTTTAAGAGAAAAAAGTTTATTGTCCCTCCGAGAATCTTAGATTTGTTACAACTCTCTTTAAACACAGGTTGGTAGTGTACTCAAACACAGGATGACAGTGCATACATTATTGTTTGCCAGTCATGGGAGCATCTTTATCTATGGGAAACAATTGGTGCAGTGCATGTTAGGTGAATTCACATCTCATCAAGGAGATACAAACGTGGAACAATGCAACTGGGGAATTAATATTTATTTCATTGTATGACGGAGGCTTGTGTTTTTAGGAACATGGTAGCCGTAGCTGTAGCTGTAGCTGTAGCCGTAGCCGTAGCCGTATCCGTAGCTGTAGCTGTAGCTGTAGCGTAGCCGTAGTAGCGTAGCTGTAGCTAGTTCACTTTAAAAGATACAACTTTTTAGTGGTGGATGAATTTCACACAATTAAAAATGAATAGACATCAAGAAGTTGTTCATTAATACAGATATACCACTCAAGGTCAAGTGGAGGTCACTCTCTGGTGACCTTATGACAGATTATTTTGCGGTTATGTTTGGACAAGTCTTTAAACTTCCGCCCCAGTTGGATAACGGGAAATGGCTCGAAATTGAGATATACATCTCCCTTACATACACACGCACAAACATACAGACAGACGGACAAACAGACACATACACAGAACCATACGAAGATCACAATAGCACTTTAAAAAGGATCACATTCCAAACCCCCCAAAAACGAGACCAATCTGATTGGTCTGTGTAACATTAATCTGATTAGTCTGTGTAACGTTAATCTGATTGGTCTGTGTAACATTAATCTGATTGGTCTGTGTAACATTAATCTGATTGGTCTGTGTAACATTAATCTGATTGGTCTGTGTAACATTAATCTGATTGGTCTGTGTAACATTAATCTGATTGGTCTGTGTAACATTAATCTGATTGGTCTGTGTAACATTAATCTGATTGGTCTGTGTAACATTAATCTGATTGGTCTGTGTAACATTAATCTGATTGGTCTGTGTAACATTAATCTGATTGGTCTGTGTAACATTAATCTGATTGGTCTGTGTAACATTAATCTGATTGGTCTGTGTAACATTAATCTGATTGGTCTGTGTAACATTAATTTGATTGGTCTGTGTAACATTAATTTGATTGGTCTGTGTAACATTAATTTGATTTGTCTGTGTAACATTAATTTGATTGGTCTGTGTAATATTAATTTGATTGGTCTGTGTAACATTAATTTCATTGGTCTGTGTAACACGAATATGATTGTTCTTTGTAACCAGGAAGAAATGACTTTTCAACTTGTCTTACAGATCTCCAGTCGAATTAATAGAGATTTGACTTGCAATGTGGTAGAAACAATATAAAAGTGCTAATATGATTATGTAAATATATTTTTTAACCATTCACATAAAGGAACGCTTGCATGGTACTGTAGATTCATTCTACCAAAAAAAAATACAAATATCTATGGGCAATAAAATAAAACTGTGCTCATTATTTTCAAAGCGTATTGCCTGACAATTAAATATCTAATTATTATCATCCATAAATTAAAATATGAACTCGTTTCATTCCCCCTTGGTTTATAGTTTCTATAAATGACATAAATACGACGCATGGCTTCGTTTATATTTGTGGTGAAAACATTTTTTGCAGTCTTAAATGTCTGTCCGGAGAAAGATAGAAAAGACAGATAACCAACCAGAAAACTTAAGATTCTTGAGTAAGAAAAAGACAAGAGTGTAAGAAAAAAACACCCCTCTTTATATTGAAAGGCAGATAACCAGGGCAGATAAACAATGCGGATAACAAAGGAAGATAACCAGTGCAAATAACAAGGACATATAACACAGGAAGATCATCCATAGAAGGTTTCTTTCTATCTTATGTGTCATACTTTTTTTTAACGCTTGTAGCGATCTTGCTTTACGAAAGGAGCTTCCTTTAATTGACTCTATCATGTAATGATTCCATTATAAATCATATAAAGTTGATGTTTTTTTTAAATTAAAAAGATGTTATCTTATCTGTTACAGACGCTCCTTCTATACAGAAGATTTTTGCGTCCTACGCTTACCCATGTTTCCATTTTAGACACTTTTTCTATAAAGGATGATCATTTTTCGACGCTCAATTTTTTTCTTTTTCTAATGTTGAGAAAATAACGGCTGGCTATCTAACACGGATGAAGATCGTGAAATCAAGTCGACATCAACTAGAAGCAAGTCAAATATTTTTTCTCCGCTGTTCTTTTCTTTTGAACCGTTAGGTTGCACATTGGTTATAATCATGTTGAGGCGACATTGAAACACTAGTCACCTTTGCAGGGACATCATTTGTTTAAAAAGATCGATCGCTTAAGTCAAGAGGATGAATATGTCTGACGCTCATCACTTCCGTGGCACTAATATCGAGATCCGGCAGAAACAGACAAACCATTACAAAAAAAAATCGATCAAGAGAAACTATTCGTCTAATAACTTGACTAAGTTCTGACAAAGTCCCCATAAGCTATATTGGAAATAATTTTATTTAAGATTCTTAAGTAGTATTTGTAGATAATGTTTGTTTTTTTAATTAATCATATTCCAACTTCTTCAATCATGACACAAAGTTATTTCTGACCAGTTGTTGGAGTCTGACCAGGTGCTTGACCCATACCGTAATCTTAACCATAAGAGTTATCTATCCCTAATCTTAACCATAAGAGTTATCTATCCCTAATCTTAACAATAAGAGTTACCTAATCCCTAATCTTAACCATAAGAGTTATCTAACCTTAATCTTAACAATAAGAGTTTTCTACCCTATCAAAACTAGAACCAAATCATTTAATTAAAAATATACTTCCATTAAATGACAGTTTATAAAAAATAATAATCAGTTCTTGTCCGTTCTTATCAACTTTATTTTGTTCGTCTTTATCTTACGTTTCATTGTTTTTATGTTTTTTTCAAATTTACACGACACCCTCTGATGTTTTTCTCCGTTGATTTTTTTTCTTTTAGAAACTCCCTCATCGCTGGTCACTGTAGTTTCAACAGAAACAAATTCAGAGCTTCTCATCTGACCTAGCAATGCTGATTGAACGTAGTGTACATCAGTGACCAAAGTCTATCAAATTATCATTGGCATGTTGACCCTGGACTAAAAACAAGTTTACAGGAGGCCCAGAAAAAGGTCAACAAACCAAACACACAAAGAGGCCCACAAACCAAACACACAAAGAGGCCCACAAACCAAACACACAAAGAGGCCCACAAACCAAACACACGGGTAGGTTCAGTAAGTAATGTCCATTAAGACTGGGAGAAAATTCTCTAATACAACTGGGAATAATGGTTTTGTAATGACCCCCGAACCCGATAAGTCCACAAGACGTTGGCAAGGTGTAAGATGGCCATACAATACCCCCACCACGAGTCCACATTCGTTAGGAGGGGTCAGGCGTCAAACAATAACCCCTTTTCCCTCGAGCCCCCCCCCCTCACCCCCTCACCCATCGCTTTCATTCCAACATCTCCCTTGCTGCTCACGATCTCCCAGGGAGGCAGGGCAAACAAGTTGTTTGGTGTGGAGCTCTTCGCGGTCTTTGGAATAGGTCACGTGACCAGAATGCCAGGTAAGGCTTGGCGCTGATGGGTTGTCTCCTGCAGCCGAAGCTGTAACTAGTGTAACTATATTTAGGTTTCACATCTCTAACCGTAAACATATCGAAAAACTTCTTTCATCAACTTGCAATCACAATTTTTTTGTCCTGTTATTTTTCCTTCAACATCAAAAGTCATCTGCGTAGAACGAGAGCATGATTGAAAAGTAAAAACCCCTTTTATGGGTTCTGCCAAAAATAATAAAACAGCAGATTTAATCAATGCTATCACGTACATAATTATTTGACCAAGACAATCATAGACATTTGTGTCCAATTCAATGACATACAAATCTAGTTTGACCAATTCAATCGCTGACATATCTATAAGACCAATTCAATGACATGCATCTCTGTATGACCAGTGCAGTAAATTTCAATGACCCCAAGTCATGGAAAGTTTGTACATTAAAATATACTGAGATCAATCTTACAAGTGTCACGTGAGCTCAAACTTCCCCTCTAAATATAACTAATTTATCATGGAAATCCCTCTTTGACGGATCTTTGTGAAACTGTCAGGGGATTAGACTCCATTCGTGGAGGAGAATCAATATCTGGTGGAAGATTTAATATTTCCCATCAAGTACATCAAAAGGACACTAATTGCATGCCATATTACACTTACGTTTCATCCTAACCAGTGGCGGTTTTTTTCTTCATTTTTTAAAAGGGGATTGAAACCGAAAACTGCACAAGTTGAAGAAGGTTTTAGAGGCTGATCCGTGTTCGAACCAAAACATCTCTCCACTGAACAGCTATCTCAGGGAAAGATAACGCGTCAGGCATAGACCTGTCGGTGTCGTAGTCAGCTTATAAAAAGCCTCAGCAGACTCCAGTCGAGAGTGATCCGCCCTTGACACGTGAGTTTCATTTGAACATCCAAGATTTTAAACAATGAAACGTGAGGAGATTCGGGTGAACTCTATAGAATGTTGAGATAAATGTTGTGTTATCAAACCTAGGGCATAAAGATACTATTGGCTTATGGTGTGATAGATGTGGTGTTACCAAACATAGGGCATAAAGATGCTATTGGCTTATGGTGTGATAGATGTGGTGTTACCAAACATAGGGCATAAAGATGCTATTGGCTTATGGTGTGATAGATGTGGTCTTATCAAACCTAGGACATAAAGATGCTATTGGCTTATGGTGTGATAGATGTGGTGTTATCAAACCTAGGACATAAAGATGCTATTGGCTTATGGTGTGATAGAGGTGGTGTTATCAAACCTAGGACATAAAGATGCTATTGGCTTATGGTGGGATAGATGTGGTGTTATCAAACCTAGGACATAAAGATGCTATTGGCTTATGGTGTGATAGATGTGGTGTTATCACACCTAGGACATAAAGATGCTATTGGCTTATGGTGTGATAGATGTGGTGTTACCAAACATAGGGCATAAAGATGGTATTGGCGTATGGTGTGATAGATGTGGTGTTATCAAAGCTAGGACATAAAGATGCTATTGGCTTATGGTGTGATAGATGTGGTGTTATCAAACCTAGGACATAAAGATGCTATTTGCTTATGGTGTGATAGATGTGGTGTTATCAAACCTAGGACATAAAGATGCTATTTGCTTATGGTGTGATAGATGTTGTGTTACCAAAGCTAGGACATAAAGATGCTATTTGCTTATGGTGTGATAGATGTTGTGTTACCAAAGCTAGGACATAAAGATGCTATTTGCTTATGGTGTGATAGATGTTGTGTTACCAAAGCTAGGACATAAAGATGCTATTTGCTTATGGTGTGATAGATGTTGTGTTACCAAAGCTAGGACATAAAGATGCTATTTGCTTATGGTGTGATAGATGTTGTGTTACCAAAGCTAGGACATAAAGATGCTATTTGCTTATGGTGTGATAGATGTTGTGTTACCAAAGCTAGGACATAAAGATGTTATTTGCTTATGGTGTGATAGATGTTGTGTTACCAAAGCTAGGACATAAAGATGCTATTTGCTTATGGTGTGATAGATGTTGTGTTACCAAAGCTAGGACATAAAGATGCTATTTGCGTATGGCGTGATAGATGTTGTGTTACCAAAGCTAGGACATAAAGATGTTATTGGCTTATGGTGTGATAGATGTGGTGTTATCAAAGCTAGGGCATAAAGATGCTATTGGCTTATGGTGTGATAGATGTTGTGTTACCAAAGCTAGGACATAAAGATGCTATTTGCTTATGGTGTGATAGATGTTGTGTTACCAAAGCTAGGACATAAAGATGCTATTTGCGTATGGCGTGATAGATGTTGTGTTACCAAAGCTAGGACATAAAGATGTTATTGGCTTATGGTGTGATAGATGTGGTGTTATCAAAGCTAGGACATAAAGATGCTATTGGCTTATGGTGTGATAGATGTGGTGTTATCAAAGCTAGGACATAAAGATGCTATTGGCTTATGTGACAGATTTAATGCTTTAGAAAAATAAAGTCTATACATGAGTTTGATTCATGTGCCATATGCAGGGACATAAAACCTTGTCCATATATGAGTTTGATTGCGTGACACGAAATATTGCCATTAAATCTAGGCCAAACACGAGAATGGCCAATGTTCCAGATCTAGTGCTATAAATTCTTGGCCAAAAATGAGGTTGGATTATGATAGATAAAACCTTATATAAAACCTGAGCCATATAGATTGAGCTATTAAGTGATATGTATGTATGTATATGTGTGTTTACTTATGTGTAGCTGTACGTGTGTGTGTGTGTGTGTGGAGGATGTGGTTTTGCGGCGGTTTCAGAATTTATGTTTTTAAAAGATTACATAGATTATATTTTATGATATGAAAAGGAGACTATACGTTGGAAGTGAAAGAGTGTGAAATACCATCTCGTTGCTTAAACTCACTCTAGCTTATTATGTATTGCCGGTGAATGTCCATAAACAATTATCTCAATTGGATAATAGCAAACAAGATTTGTATAATATTTGGTCTTACACATAAAATTAATCCTATTGTGTAGTTTTTTTAAAAATTTATTTGTCATTTATGATTCATAATCTGAAATGTTTGATTTTTTCAGTTTATAGAGTAAGGATCGTCAAGGTAATGACACAAAAATATTGTAACTATCTCAATAATTGTTTCTCTGATTAGTTATTACAACCACATCCCAGTGTGCACCCCAAGAGTGACTTCCCTTTATTTTATGACGATGTTTACAATTTAACCCTGTAAAATGACGATTTATTAAAACGATAAAAACAACAAAAACTATTCATTAGCCCATAGGTTACTTCATTCATTAATGGCCCGGCCATACAAAACTATTCATTAGCCCATAGGTTACTTCAGTCATTAATGGCCCGGCCATACAAAACTATTCATTAGCCCATAGGTTACTTCAGTCATTAATGGCCCGGCCATACAAAACTATTCATTAGCCCATAGGTTACTTCATTCATTAATGGCCCGGCCATACAAAACTATTCATTAGCCCATAGGTTACTTCATTCATTAATGACCCGGCCATACAAAACTATTCATTAGCCCATAGGTTACTTCAGTCATTAATGGCCCGGCCATACAAAACTATTCATTAGCCCATAGGTTACTTCATTCATTAATGGCCCGGCCATACAAAACTATTCATTAGCCCATAGGTTACTTCAGTCATTAATGGCCCGGCCATACAAAACTATTCATTAGCCCATAGGTTACTTCAGTCATTAATGGCCCGGCCATACAAAACTATTCATTAGCCCATAGGTTACTTCAGTCATTAATGGCCCGGCCATACAAAACTATTCATTAGCCCATAGGTTACTTCAGTCATTAATGGCCCGGCCATACAAAACTATTCATTAGCCCATAGGTTACTTCAGTCATTAATGGCCCGGCCATACAAAACTATTCATTAGCCCATAGGTTACTTCAGTCATTAATGGCCCGGCCATACAAAACTATTCATTAGCCCATAGGTTACTTCAGTCATTAATGGCCCGGCCATACAAAACTATTCATTAGCCCATAGGTTACTTCAGTCATTAATGGCCCGGCCATACAAAACTATTCATTAGCCCATAGGTTACTTCATTCATTAATGGCCCGGCCATACAAAACTATTCATTAGCCCATAGGTTACTTCATTCATTAATGACCCGGCCATACAAAACTATTCATTAGCCCATAGGTTACTTCAGTCATTAATGGCCCGGCCATACAAAACTATTCATTAGCCCATAGGTTACTTCAGTCATTAATGGCCCGGCCATACAAAACTATTCATTAGCCCATAGGTTACTTCAGTCATTAATGGCCCGGCCATACAAAACTATTCATTAGCCCATAGGTTACTTCAGTCATTAATGGCCCGGCCATACAAAACTATTCATTAGCCCATAGGTTACTTCAGTCATTAATGGCCCGGCCATACAAAACTATTCATTAGCCCATAGGTTACTTCAGTCATTAATGGCCCGGCCATACAAAACTATTCATTAGCCCATAGGTTACTTCATTCATTAATGGCCCGGCCATACAAAACTATTCATTAGCCCATAGGTTACTTCATTCATTAATGGCCCGGCCATACAAAACTATTCATTAGCCCATAGGTTACTTCATTCATTAATGACCCGGCCATACAAAACTATTCATTAGCCCATAGGTTACTTCAGTCATTAATGGCCCGGCCATACAAAACTATTCATTAGCCCATAGGTTACTTCAGTCATTAATGGCCCGGCCATACAAAACTATTCATTAGCCCATAGGTTACTTCAGTCATTAATGGCCCGGCCATACAAAACTATTCATTAGCCCATAGGTTACTTCAGTCATTAATGGCCCGGCCATACAAAACTATTCATTAGCCCATAGGTTACTTCAGTCTGTAATGGCCCGGCCACAATAACACTATTCATTAGCCCATATGTTACTTCAGCCGGCCATAACAAAGTCCACTATTTATTCTTGCTTTGGTTCCTCGCGATGCCCCCAAATCTAATTTCATTCATTCCAGAGTTGTGCAATTATCCGGCTGTGAACATTATTACAACAACGTGCACAAATTACCACCAGGAGGCCCGCAATGCGCAGTGATGTACGTTTTCACGGTCACGTGATGTACGTTTTCACGGTCACGTCAAGAGAGCTAACTCACGGACCCCTCGAAACATAATCATCCGTTACGGAACTTGAACAATGGCTTGACGCGTAATGCCATTGTGCATGGGCTTGACCTATTTATTAATTAGCCCCTATTTCCAGCCACACTTGCGAGAACGATGACTTACAAGGGGTTCGATCTGCGCCGATAGAAGCCGAGCACGACAGCTAGAGATCAGGTCTGTGAGAGTGAGTGCTCCCACACGACAGCTAAAGATCGGGTCTGTGAGAGTGAGTGCTCCCACACAACAGCTAGAGATCGGGTCTGTGCGAGTGAGTGCTCCCACACGACAGCTAGAGATCGGGTCTGTGAGAGTGAGTGCCACACGACAGCTATAGATCAGGTCTGTGAGAGTGAGTGCTGACCCACACGACAGCTAGAGATCGGGTCTGTGAGAGTGAGTGCTGCCCACACGACAGCTAGAGATCGGGTCTGTGAGAGTGAGTGCTCCCACACGACAGCTAGAGATCGGGTCTGTGAGAGTGAGTGCTCCCACACGACAGCTAGAGATCAGGTCGTTGAGAGTGAGTGCTCCCACACGACAGCTAGAGATCGGGTCTGTGAGAGTGAGTGCTCCCAAACCTCTTATCTCCTGACGGGTGAGTCACTGTTGACGTGGAGATTTCTGTCTGTTTGTGTTGCAAGTCTGTCGGCTGCAGCATGTTACAAATATCCGGAGTTGTCATTATAAATTACTGAATGTGAGTTTCTTTCAAAGCGACAAATACAGTGACATATCAAGACACATTCGATACAACAGAGATGTGTGCTGGATGGAGGCTGTGTGTGTTGGATAGAGTCTGTGTGTGCTGGATGGAGTATGTGTGTGCTGGATGGAGTCTGTGTATGCTGGATGGAGTCTGTGTGTGATGGATGGAGTCTGTGTGTGATGGATGGAGTCTATGTGTGCTGGATGGAGTCTGTGTGTGATGGATGGAGTCTGTGTGTGATGGATGGAGTCTATGTGTGCTGGATGGAGTCTGTGTGTGCTGGATGGAGTCTGTGTGTATGGATGGAGTCTGTGTGTGATGGATGGAGTCTGTGTGTGATGGATGGAGTCTGTGTGTGATGGATGGAGTCTGTGTGTGCTGATGGAGTCTGTGTGTATGGATGGAGTCTGTGTGTGCTGGATGGAGTCTGTGTGTGATGGATGGAGTCTGTGTGTGCTGGATGGAGTCTGTGTGTGCTGGATGGAGTCTGTATGTGCTGGATGGAGTCTGTGTGTGCTGGATGGAGTCTGTGTGTGATGGATGGAGTCTGTGTGTGCTGGATGGAGTCTGTTGTGCTGGATGGAGTCTGTGTGTGCTGGATGGAGTCTGTGTGTGATGGATGGAGTCTGTGTGTGCTGGATGGAGTCTGTGTGTGATGGATGGAGTCTGTGTGTGCTGGATGAGTCTGTGTGTGATGGATGGAGCTGTGTGTGATGGATGGAGTCTGTGTGTGATGGATGAGTCTGTGTGTGCTGGATGGAGTCTGTGTTTGATGGATGGAGTCTGTGTGTGCTGGATGGAGCTGTGTGTGATGGATGGAGTCTGTGTGTGATGGATGAGTCTGTGTGTGCTGGATGGAGTCTGTGTTTGATGGATGAGTCTGTGTGTGCTGGATGGAGTCTGTGTGTGATGGATGGAGTCTGTGTGTGATGGATGGAGTCTGTGTGTGATGGATGAGTCTGTGTGTGATGGATGGAGTCTGTGTGTGATGGATGGAGTCTGTGTGTGATGGATAGAGTCTGTGTGTGCTGGATGGAGTATGTGTGTGATGGATGGAGTCTGTGTGTGCTGGATGGAGTCTGTGTGTGATGGATGGAGTCTGTGTGTGCTGGATGAAGTCTGTGTGTGATGGATGGAGCCTGTGTGTGATGGATGGAGTCTGTGTGTGATGGATAGAGTCTGTGTGTGCTGGATGGAGTCTGTGTTTGATGGATGAAGTCTGTGTGTGCTGGATGGAGTCTGTGTGTGATGGATGGAGTCTGTGTGTGATGGATGGAGTCTGTGTGTGATGGATAGAGTCTGTGTGTGATGGATGGAGTCTGTGTGTGATGGATGGAGTCTGTGTGTGATGGATAGAGTCTGTGTGTGCTGGATGGAGTATGTGTGTGATGGATGGAGTCTGTGTGTGCTGGATGGAGTCTGTGTGTGATGGATGGAGTCTGTGTGTGCTGGATGAAGTCTGTGTGTGATGGATGGAGCCTGTGTGTGATGGATGGAGTCTGTGTGTGATGGATAGAGTCTGTGTGTGCTGGATGGAGTATGTCTGTGATGGATGGAGTCTGTGTGTGCTGGATGGAGTCTGTGTGTGATGGATGGAGTCTGTGTGTGCTGGATGAAGTCTGTGTGTGATGGATGGAGTCTGTTTGTATTTTCATTGAAACAACAACTGGGGGACGTCAAGTGTGACAACAGCAGTACAACCTTCTTACTGTCGGTCACAACCTTTATGTTGAAGATAAACTAGTTCTTATATGACTGTCTTTGTTATACCGGCATCAAAATAAGTATATTCTTTCTAAAGTCTGCCCATACAATGATGAACAACCTTACATAAAACTGCATCGATTCTCAGAAAAAAGAATTTATTTAAATTTCAACAATCCATGAGATGAAAACCTGTTTTCAGCCTTGAAATATTGTGACTTCGATAGCTGTAAAATATCGCAGTATATTCTAAGAAAGATGCAGACAAAAAGGAAACAGACCTGAAGTTGGATGACTTGAATGATGCTATATACAACTTCAAACACAACCTGATAATTCAACTTTTAAAGAAGACACAATTAAACTATACATCGTTGCTATCACTAACCCAATCCCTTACCCTATCCCTAACCCTATCCCAAACCCTAACCCTAACACTAATCCCTTAGCGGTCGATGAAAGGTGAATCTTTTAACCCCTCTGATTCACATAGCAACATACTTGATACACCAGATGAATATAATCTTTGCAATGTTTCTTCCACATGGAAACACATTTGGTTGACTAGTTGTGCAATTATAGTTAAACTCTTTTATATAGATTGAAGAAAGCTGATTTACACATATGTACTTATATATGACAATTTCGTACACATGGAAAGATTATAGGTGTACACACTTGATGTACAATATGGATAATCACAGAACTTTGACGTAACAGATGGATAATCACAGAACTTTGACGTAACAGATGGATAAGTCACAGAACTTTGATCTACTAGATGGATAATCACAGAACTTTGACGTAACATATGGATAAGTCACAGAACTTTGATCTACTAGATGGATAATCACAGAACTTTGACGTAACAGATGGATAAGTCACAGAACTTTGATCTACTAGATGGATAATCACAGAACTTTGACGTAACAGATGGATAAGTCACAGAACTTTGATCTACTAGATGGATAATCACAGAACTTTGACGTAACAGATGGATAAGTCACAGAACTTTGACGTAACAGATGGATAAGTCACAGAACTTTGACGTAACAGATGGATAAGTCACAGAACTTTGATGACGGCAGCCATACAGAACGCCACCTAGCCAATCGATTACGTCACGTATCATAAACCGTTTTATCTGAGAGCCAACGGCTCGAAGCGAATTTGAGCTCCCCGGGCGCTGGATTTATGTGTGTACAGGATGCAGGCCAAAGCAGGGGCGTACCAAAATATGGCACCCTGCCAAACGCCTCACAGCTAAACGTAAAAGTAAAGCGCCAGGGAGTTATATGACAACATAGAGACGCCATAATCATTAAAATATAGATCAGATTGAACGTTTTTAATAGGTTTGTTGTCAGTTGTTCTGGTCGCACTCTAACGCGGGTTTTATTGATCAAATCATTTATACGGAGAGTTTTAATATTAGCTCCCACAGGGTCAATAACTCGGGTTATATTCTGATGGGATTTCCTTAAAAAAAACATCAACAAATACATTAACAAATACATTAATAAATACATTAACAAATACATTAACAAATGCATTAACAAATACGTTAATAAATACATTAACAAATACATTAACAAATGCATGCAACGTCTGGCAGGGAATGTCTTAACCGGATCACGCACATGTTTAAAAGGTAACACAAACGCTGAAAGAGGCAGTGCAATCATCAAGATATGAAACTATCGATATTCATTTCAATATCTATTAAAAACGATAATCCTGAACAAAGTACAACGAAATAAAGTAGACATGCGTGGAGACGCAGCACAAAACTGATCGAACAAAACTGAAATCAATGTGACATCATCGGATATGTAAGGAAGGGAGGTAAATAATGGGTGTTACTTTATTGTTTACGGAGGCAGATATGCGACTCTAGTCCAAGAAAAACTTGTTTAAAAGAAGAGAACTTTGAAAGACATTTAAAGTATTCAGTTTTGAGAAGGGAAAAATACACGTTACTTTCAAACACCATTGAACGGCTGGGTCCACACACAATATTATCTTAGAAATATCTTTCTCCACAATGTCTTTCTCCACAATGTCTTTCTCCACAATGTCTTTCTCCACAATGTCTTTCTGAACAATGTCTTTCTCCACAATGTCTTTCTCAACAATGTCTTTCTCCACAATGTCTTCCTCAACAATGTCTTTCTCCACAATGTCTTTCTCCACAATGTCTTTCTCAACAATGTCTTTCTCAACAATGTCTTTCTCAACAATGTCTTTCTCAACAATGTCTTTCTCAACAATGTCTTACTCCACAATGTCTTTCTCCACAATGTCTTTCCCCTCAGTCTTCGCCAACACTACTTCTCCCTACAATGTCTTTCACATAGAATGTCCTCATCGAAAATCAAAAACGATGAAAACATAATGCCTATAAATATCTTTCATCGCAACACGACTACGCCCCTGCATTTTCATCAATGTTATCTGATCGAGTACACATACTTTTGTCGACAGATAAAAAATGATGGTAACATGTGTTGGTATAGTCAGCAGAGACATATCAGACAAACTCGCAGATATTTATCTAGATGTTCAATATAAAATGAACAATGAAGAAAAGTCCTTCAGATATAGAAGAAGTAGAAATACATCTCATGTATATTATTTGCATTTCAAACGCATTAAAGAAATCGAACATAACAACAAGGGTTTACATAAAATTGGTTTTATGTTTATTTTTATGACTTCAGTTTAATGAAAAATTATTTTAGGAAAACAGTTCACCTGGCTTGGACTAACACAGTCTACAGACAACAATTAAAACACGACCTGGAATTTGGTTGGTATGTAATAAGTGGTTTTAATTTAAAAAATTAATAAGCTCAAGAAGAGTTTTTTTTTAAATAGAAATTTTCAATCATATTGGTTCGATTCAAACAATCGCTTCGATCACATAGGACCATAGCAAACATATTAAACAAATAAGTAATAAAAACGCGAATTAGTATTTAAATGCAATTTTTCACAAAGAACTTCCGTTTTTTTATTCAAGGGAAATTATTCTAGATTACATTTCAAGTCATTTCAAATCAATAATTCTGAAACTAAACAAAACAATTGCTATCTAAAATAGCTGCTAAAAAAATTTCAGGAGTCGAACGAAAAGAGATTTTTAAAAAATTCATTCTCCAACATTGTTCTAAATATTATTAGCTATCGTTTGGCATTTGTTTTAACCCGATAGATGTTATGGTTGGCGACAAATTGACAAAAACTTTTCTTTTTTTTCTTCTTTTTTTTTCTTTTTTTTCCCCCAAGAAATTTAGAAAACCTTTTCGGTATATTTTTGCCCATGCACATCCTTGGGACCCCCTTTAACATATTAGCAAAGACCCGAAACCTCTATCTGGTATGGTTCAAGAGGAGTTGAATGATCAAACTCGAAAAGACAGCACAGACATTTCTAATATATAAACGCAATTTTTCCCATAAGGAAATTGCCTTAAAACTCGATTTCGATTTTTATGGAAGTTCCACATTTTTAAATGTTTGTTCATCTTGTAGGAACCAGATTGACGTCATCAACATTTCACCTAATCGGATTGCTATCCAAGCTAATCATCTTAGTATAGTGACTTGCAGATATTTATTTCTTTTGGAACATATTTTCTTAAGTTCATTTATACAATGCCTTGCCAAACACTTTCTTTCTAATATGTCAGCTTGCCTAATACGTTAATTATATTGCACCGTAGTTCCTATATAACAGGGGCGTCCAAAGTCCAGCCCGCGAGCCAAAAGCGGCCCGCGCTGCAATTTTAACTGGCCTGGGGCCTCATCTGAAATAATTAATTGACTGAAGTATTATTTATGTAACGCCATTATATTATACGAAAAGTATACATTTTGAACTATTTTGAGTACGTCAAATGATTGTCAAAATCGATGACGTCTTATTTTTTAATAATGTGAAAATGGCTTTTAAAAACAAAACCGACGAAGTTATGTGCTGATAAGTCTACGAAATTCCTTGACAGCCTATGGTAAATATCGATGACGTCATTTTCATTATATTTTTTTCACCGATGACGAAGCGCGCCGCTACAAAGGGGCCGTCCATAAAGTACGTCATGCTATTTTTGACCATTTTACCCCCCCTCCCCCTGTCACAAACTATCACACTTTCTTACACCCCACCCCCCTTTTTGGAGCGTGACGTACTTTATGGACGGCCCCAAAGAAAATTGGAAAAATGAGATTTTTTTCCATTGAGCGCCATAACAAGTGTAAGTGTTTGATTTGTTTAGAGTGTGTGGCTGTTTTAAAGGAATTCAATATCAAGAGGCACTACCAGACCAACCATGCTAACTATGACGAGCTGATTGAAACTGAACGAACTGAGAAGATGAAGCAACTGGAAGCTGGACTAATCTCACAGCAAAGCTGATTTTCAAGAATTGGTCGGGCAAATGAAAATTCCTCAAATGCAAGTTACGAGGCGGCAACACTAATAGCGAAACACAGCAAATCATTTACTGATGACGAGTTTAAAAAAAATAATATTTGATGAAAATTGTTGGAAATATCTAACCCAAGAAAAAGCTGGAGTTTTCCCAATGTTTGCCTGTCACGCAAAACTGTGGCTCACAGAATTGAAGAAATCTCATGTGACATTGAGAGACATCTAGAGGCAAAGGCAGAAAAAAGTGTCTTTTTTCGGTAGCCTTTGATGAAAACACTGATGCATCTGACGTGCCCAACTTCTTATTTTTTAGAGGATTTAATGATGACATGTGTGTGAGTGAAGAATTACTTGACCTTCATGGTCTTAAAGACCAGACAAGGGGAAAGATTTATTTGCTTCCGTTTGTTCTACTGTCAATGACCAATGGCATTAAAGTACTATGGGGAAAATGCCTGGAATTATAACTGATGGTTCTCCTGCCATGATTGGTGAACATAGTGGACTAGCAACACTTGTCTGTAACATAGTGGACTAGCAACACTTGTCTGTAACATAGTGGACTAGCAACACTTGTCTGTAACATAGTGGACTAGCAACAATTGTCTGTAACATAGTGGACTAGCAACACTTGTCTGTAACATAGTAGACTAGCAACACTTGTCTGTAACATAGTGGACTAGCAACACTGTCTGTAACATAGTGGACTAGCAACACTTGTCTGTAACATAGTGTACTAGCAACACTTGTCTGTAACATAGTGGACTAGCAACACTTGTCTGTAACATAGTGGACTAGCAACACTTGTCTGTAACATAGTGGACTAGCAACACTTGTCTGTAACATAGTGGACTAGCAACACTTGTCTGTAACATAGTGGACTAGCAACACTTGTCTGTAACATAGTGGACTAGCAACACTGTCTGTAACATAGTGGACTAGCAACACTTGTCTGTAACATAATGGACTAGCAACACTTGTCTGTAACATAATGGACTAGCAACACTTGTCTGTAACATAGTGGACTAGCAATACTTGTCTGTAACATAATGGACTAGCAACACTTGTCTGTAACATAATGGACTAGCAACACTTGTCTGTAACATAGTGGACTAGCAACACTTGTCTATAACATAGTGGACTAGCAACACTTGTCTGTAACATAGTGGACTAGCAACACTTGTCTGTAACATAGTGGACTAGCAACACTTGTCTGTAACATAATGGACTAGCAACACTTGCCTGTAACATAGTGGACTAGCAACACTTGTCTGTAACATAGTGGACTAGCAACACTTGTCTGTAACATAATGGACTAGCAACACTTGTCTGTAACATAGTGGACTAGCAACACTTGTCTGTAACATAGTTGACTAGCAACACTTGTCTGTAACATAGTGGACTAGCAACACTTGTCTGTAACATAGTGGACTAGCAACACTTGTCTGTAACATAGTGGACTAGCAACACTTGTCTGTAACATAATGGACTAGCAACACTTGTCTGTAAACATAGTGGACTAGCAACACTTGTCTGTAACATAGTGGACTAGCAACACTTGTCAGTAACAAAGTGGACTAGCAACACTTGTCAGAAACATAGTGGACTAGCAACACTTGACAGAAACAAAGTGGACTAGCAACACTTGTCAGAAACAAAGTGGACTAGCAACACTTGTCTGTAACATAGTGGACTAGCAACAGTTGTCAGAAACAATGTGGACTAGCAACACTTGTCAGAAACAAAGTGGACTAGCAACACTTGTCAGAAACAAAGTGGACTAGCAACACTTGTCAGAAACAAAGTGGACTAGCAACACTTGTCAGAAACAATGTGGACTAGCAACACTTGTCAGAAACAAAGTCAGCGAAGAGCATTGCAAAGCTTTTAAAGTTCACTGTATCATTCACCAACAAGTTCTTTGTGCCAAACATCTTAGATGTCATTAAGCCAGTGATAAAAGCGAACAACTAAGTTCTTTCTAAAGCCTTGTTTCACCGCGAGTAACGGCAGTCTCTTTTTGACTTCCAGGGAGAATACGGAGATGTGCATCACATTGATGTAAGATGGCTCAGTCGGAGGAAAGCTCTTCAGAAAATGAAATCCATGAAAGATAAGGAGAAACCAATTCCAGAACTATCTGATACTGCTTCGGTTGCAGCTTTTGCATTTTTAATTGACATGGCAATACATCGAATGGTCTTAACACAAATCTTCAACGGCATAATGCAGTGGTAAGTAAGCCAATTTTATTCTAATATCAAAGCCTTTAGGGACAAGCTACATCTTTTTCAAAGGCATCTGTCTCAAATGCAGCTTAATACCTCAAATTCCCTCTCACTACAGGAAATCTTGAAAAGTTTTCCAGAAAGAAGCGTAAATACTCAAATGCAGAAGCATATTGCAGATACCACATCCCTCGCTGATGAGTTTTAAAGACACTTTCAGGAATTTGCAACTATTGAAAAGGAAATCATGTTTTTTTTCTTCGCTTTTCTCTGTTGACCCTGATAATGCTCCAGGCAATCTGCAGCTGGAACTCATTGAGTTACAAAGTGATGCTGAATGCCGCAGCAGACACAACAACAACTTTCTCTCATGGAATTTTACCCTCAGTTAGAAAAAGGGAGATTGAAAAAGATTCGAACATTTGCTAAGAAATGCTCAAAAGACATTTTCAGTTATGAATTTTAACAAGAACCGTGTGAGGACGAGAGTGAGGAGCTATCACCTGTGTGATATCATACGTATCAAAACCAGTGGCATTGAGCCTGGCCTCTGACCTCACCTATTTACTGCATTCAAGATCTCAGTTTCATCCTTCACATTAAACATTTTCAATAAAAACTTCTCAACCATGTCATTTTTGTTTATTATTTGAATCTGGCCCCCGAATATCTTGACTTCAAGCAATATGGCCGCCATGCAAAAAGTTTGGATGCCCCTGCTACATAAAGTACTGGCAGACTAAAGCCTTGCTAATATTTGATTGTATTCGGCCACAGTTTGGACGCCCCTGTTACATAAAGTACTGGCAGACTAAAGCCTTTGCTAATATTTGATTGTATTCGGCCACAGTTTGGACGCCCCTGTTACATAAAGTACTGGCAGACTAAAGCTTTGCTAATATTTGATTGTATTCGGCCACAGTTTCTGCACTGCAGGTAAAAACAATGTTCTATCTTCAGGTGTCAATGAATGACACACAGTGTTTACTACACAGTTTCAAGGTCAAGGGCACTGTTCAATAACGCTTTAGTTAGCGGCTATGTAAAGCTTTTTCAAATAAATGATTTTATGTTCATTGTTCGTTTGGAAGAATGGACTCGTGTATTATTATGTTTTGTGACAAGTTTCAATTGTCATTTGACTAGATCTGCTGGTCAGTTTATATAAGATGGACAACGGTAAGTCGTTCATTGAAAACGGGAACAGGATTTGAGCTAGAAATTAACATTCGTTTGTAGCCTTGCCAGATATACGAATAAAAGTTTTTTAGTCTTGCATGTATGCCACTCATTGGTGTAGATAATATGTTTTTTTTAATATTTTTTTTAAAAAATGTTTTAGACAATGCAAAAAGTAACTGTGAATTCCCTTCTGAAAACATAAAGCGGTACATTCATAAAAGAGGACTGAATTCATTTGAAAAAATAATTGTAATGTAAAACTTCTTTTTAAGAAACCTGTATTTCCGATGTCCGTTTTTTTAAAACCATTAAACTCAAACAAATAATCGCACTGAAAGAACTGCAGATTTTGAGCGACTGCATAAAAACTTTTGAGTCCGCCTCTTGATTTTGAGTATGAACGTATGTACGAGCAGCGTCCGCTTCAGACGCTTTTGGGTTTGGGGTGAAAATACGCAGTTGTCTCCCTTTGTGAAATGTTCCGAAAAAATAGTTGTTCGCACCTGTGTTATGATTGTACCCCATACTGAATCCCGCCCCTGGATTATACAAGACTGATTTTTTGTTGGACTATTTTCGAACTAAAAGTTCATGGCGGAATTTGTGTCTTTTGCTCTATAAATAAATAGTCGCTTGTTACTGATATTTTTAAAAAAAGGATCTGTCATTCGAACTAAAATATAACTTTCCCAGCGAGCCTCCAGTTTTGATAACGAATTGTGCAATTCATCAAACGCTTACATTCGTATAAAAGAGACATCTTTATGGAAGTCTAGTGACCACGCGTAAGGTCAGATCTGGACACTTACAAGCCCATGCCGCACACACACACTCAATGTTGCTGGTCTCTCGGTGATTGATTACTCTTATGTCAGTAAGTCTCACAGATATCAGTCGGAGAGGAGAAATACGAAAGATAAGGGGGTGTAATATCGATTTGATCCGGCTGCCTGACAGTTGTCTTATCTTGACGAGATCTCCATAAAAACTGTAATACCCTGGTAGGAGAAGAATGAATTGTGTCCCCTTGTTTGTTGACAAAAGGGGACCTGCTGCTTTCTTACTTTGTCTCTCAGCGCCACCTAGGGGATTACTGGACCCGATCCTCGTGTAAAGTCTGTGTCTTACTAAGACTTTCTTCAGAGACCAGTACGACTCTTTGGGTTTTAGTTTCGTCCGTGTCTAACGAGGAGTTGATTTATTCGGGAGTGTTGCAATAGATTATTGCGGATTTTTTTTTGGTGTTTAGAATTTATTTAGTGAAGATAGCAAATGTTCTGAATACCTTTTTCGCACTACACACATCTCTTGTGTTGAGTTTGGGTCTATTTATTAACATTTAGTAATTTTAAGACGACAATTATTTTAAGACTAGTGTATCACCCATAAAAAAATGACGGAAGCTTTTCAAAATAAATCACATCAGATTAAAAAATAATGTAATACAGAACTTTCATTTATTTTATTTATTTATATTTTATTCATTTATTTCCATGTTATGCGGACGTCGAAAAGAGTTATTTTTTGGTGCAGTAATTTGGTGCGCTGATTTCTAAAATTAGTAGCGTCACGGACAGACAGACGGGACGTGACATACATTGCAAATTATGTATATTGATGATAAGGTAACACTTAACACACATTTGACGATTGCATCTTTTTTCCTGCATTCATTAATTTAATGCTAGATTAACTTCATTAATTTCAAGGCTAGGTTTGGGATCATTAATTTTATTCTAGAACTAGCGTATCACCCGTCAAAAATGACTGAAGTTTTCAAAATAAATACACATCAGATTAAAAAATAACGTAATACAGAACTTTCATTTATTTATTTATTTTTAGTTGATTCATTTATTATCTATGGTGAACAATTTTTATGCGGAACGTTCGAAAAGAGTTATATTTGGTGCAGTAATTTTTGGTGCGCACTATGGAACAAATCAGCATTACATCCAAGAAGCATTAAATCCATTACGGGTATTATATATTTTGATGACTGATGAATGTTCATCAATTTTCAGGCTATACTGAGTTAATTAAATTTATGGCTAGATTTATGTTTGACTAGATTGAGTTCATTAAATAGTATGTATAGATAGAGTTAATTAAATATTATGTCTTAATTGAGTTCATTAAATATTATGTCAAGATAGAGTTAATTAAATATTATGTCTATATAGAGTTCATTAAATATTATGTCTAGATAGAGTTCATTAAATATTATGTCTAGATAGAGTTCATTAAATATTATGTCCAGATAGAGTTCATTAAATATTATGTCTAGATAGAGTTCATGGTGTGTTACGTAAGTATGAACTCATTAATGTTATTGTGTGGGTTAACAAGTTTGTTAAACAAGTTAATTAAAAGACAAATAGACTCTATACAATAGACTCTATAAAATAGACTCTATGCAATAGACTCTATACGATAGCCTCTACACATAGACTATACAATAGACTCTATACAATATACTCTATACAATAGACTGTATACAATAGACTCTATACAATAGACTTATACAATAGACTCTATACAATAGACTCTATACAATAGACTCTATACAATAGACTCTATACAATAGACTCTATACAATAGACTATACACTAGACTCTATACAATAGACTCTATACAATAGACTCTATACAATAGACTAAATTTTAAAAAAACATTAGCAGCCACATTAACGTTCTGGTTAAACTGCATCCCAATACAAATTCTAAGAATTTTTTTTCCATTTATAATTGAGGGGTTTTACGCGTTCAAAGCGCACCAACAACATTCGCACCAACAATGGCACAATGCACTGGTTTCATCCCGTGCATCCACTTGTCAATATTCATTGAACATTTCAACGTTCACTGATGTTCATTAAAGTAGAACTTCCACCAGGGTAAGGGCTTCACTCTAGCGGAAGCTGTTCGATTGTATCCATTTCAAATGTAACCCCAAGCTAAGATTTTCATCTGCTTTCATTTCTTGCCAAAGATTGGCAAAACCTTTTATAATTTATTCTACACGATTCGTTTCTTCATCATTTGCTTGATCGCATTAAACACCGCCTTAATGCCGCACAGAATTTCTATCACAGGACTCGGGTGAGCTGGGACGTAAAACACGATTGAGATCTGTTGAGCTGGCGATGGAACAAGGGAACAAGGGAACAAGCAAGAAGTTAAAATAATCAACTTGATATCAAGTGCTATTTTTTTTCCCAAACAACTTCTTTTCTTTAGTTTAAAAATGTTTGATCCACGCAATGAGGACTTTGACATGAAGTGGAGACAGCTAAGGTACAGTGGCATGACGAAGGTCTTGACTCTATGCCCACTGAGTACAATTTCGCTGATGATTAATGGATGGCTTTGATCACAACTGGTGGGCATCCATCACTGTTGCGTTAAAAAAACCGCTAGTCTTATATGGGATGAGTACATGTGTTAGTTTCGTGTGCGTTTAAATTTATCATTGTTCTCATTTAGAATTGATATTTTATATTATTGCTTGAAAATACAAGAAAAAAAAATGAAGTAAAAATTGCGCCTGGTCAATCCCTAAGGTTTTGACCCCATCTTCTTGGGATCAAAGATATTAGCGAGGGAAGGACAGTAATCTATGACCAATAACACTTGTGTTAATCTTTGACCGGACCGAACAGATCGGGGCGGGATACTGGTGATAGTTCATCGCTTACCGGCTTAAGTGCGCCTGCGACATCACTTATCAAACGTCGAGGCGGGTTGTTTTCGCTTTCAATAACCAGCGGCATTTTCTTATCAGCAGTTCATCTCCAAGGAACCCTTCTGGACTTTGGCGGAAGTGACGTCAGATCAGCGTTGTATTCCAATGAAGGGAGGCTCGCCTTATAGGATCTACAAATAATTGGTGGAAGAACCAGTTGACTAGGTGATTGAACTTGGTGGAAGAACCAGTTGACTAGGTGATTGAACTTGGTGGAAGAACCAGTTGAATAGTTTATTTTACTTGGTGGAAGAACCAGTTGACAAGTTGATTGTACTTGGTGGAAGAACCAGTTGACTAGGTGATTGAACTTGGTGGAAGAACCAGTTGACTAGGTGATTGAACTTGGTGGAAGAACCAGTTGACTAGGAGATTGAACTTGGTGGAAGAACCAGTTGAATAGTTTATTTTACTGGTGGAGAACCAGTTGACAAGTTGATTGTACTTGGTGGAAGAACCAGTTGACTAGGGGATTGAACTGGTGGAAGAACCAGTTGACTAGGTGATTGAACTTGGTGGAAGAACCAGTTGAATAGTTTATTTTACTTGGTGGAAGAACCAGTTGACAAGTTGATTGTACTTGGTGGAAGAACCAGTTGACTAGGGGATTGTACTTGGTGGAAGAACCAGTTGACAAGTTGATTGTACTTGGTTGAAGAACTACTTGGCTGGGTGACTGAACTACTTGGCTGGGTGACTGAACTACTTGGCAGGGTGACTGTACTACTTGGCTGGTTGACTGAACTACTTGGCTGGGTGACTGAACTACTTGGCTGGGTGACTGAACTACTTGGCTGGGTGACTGAACTACTTGGCTGGTTGACTGAACTACTTGGCTGGTTGACTGAACTAGGTTTTGGTGGGGGTATGGAAGGATTAACCTATGTTCTGTTGGTAATATTTCAGTGTGTTGTAATGTCTTTGATGCTAATGATGTGGTATTACACATGGTATATCAACACAATTAATGATGTGGTATTACAAATGGTATATCAACACAATTAATGATGTGGTATTACAAATGGTATATCAACACAATTAATGATGTGGTATTACACATGGTATATCAACACAATTAATGATGTGGTATTACACATGGTATATCAACACAATTAATGATGTGGTATTACACATGCTATATCAACACAATTAATGATGTGGTATTACACATGTATATCAACACAATTAATGATGTGGTATTACACATGGTATATCAACACAATTAATGATGTGGTATTACACATGCTATATCAACACAATTAATGATGTGGTATTACACATGGTATATCAACACAATTAATGATGTGGTATTACACATGGTATATCAACACAATTAATGATGTGGTATTACACATGGTATATCAACACAATTAATGATGTGGTATTACACATGGTATATCAACACAATTAATGATGTGGTATTACACATGGTATATCAACACAATTAATGATGTGGTATTACACATGGTATATCAACACAATTAATGATGTGGTATTACACATGGTATATCAACACAATTAATGATGTGGTATTACACATGGTATATCAACACAATTAATGATGTGGTATTACACATGGTATATCAACACAATTAATGATGTGGTATTACACATGGTATATCAACACAATTAATGATGTGGTATTACACATGGTATATCAACACAATTAATGATGTGGTATTACACATGGTATATCAACACAATTAATGATGTGGTATTACACATGGTATATCAACACAATTAATGATGTGGTATTACACATGGTATATCAACACAATTAATGATGTGGTATTACACATGGTATATCAACACAATTAATGATGTGGTATTACACATGGTATATCAACACAATTAATGATGTGGTATTACACATGGTATATCAACACAATTAATGATGTGGTATTACACATGGTATATCAACACAATTAATGATGTGGTATTACACATGGTATATCAACACAATTAATGATGTGGTATTACACATGGTATATCAACACAATTAATGATGTGGTATTACACATGGTATATCAACACAATTAATGATGTGGTATTACACATGGTATATCAACACAATTAATGATGTGGTATTACACATGGTATATCAACACAATTAATGATGTGGTATTACACATGGTATATCAACACAATTAATGATGTGGTATTACACATGTATATCAACACAATTAATGATGTGGTATTACACATGGTATATCAACACAATTAATGATGTGGTATTACACATGGTATATCAACACAATTAATGATGTGGTATTACACATGGTATATCAACACAATTAATGATGTGGTATTACACATGGTATATCAACACAATTAATGATGTGGTATTACACATGGTATATCAACACAATTAATGATGTGGTATTACACATGGTATATCAACACAATTAATGATGTGGTATTAAACATGGTATATCAACACAATTAATGATGTGTATTACATGGTATATCACACAATTAATGATGTGGTATTACACATGGTATATCAACACAATTAATGATGTGGTATTACACATGGTATATCAACACAATTAATGATGTGGTATTACAAATGGTATATCAACACAATTAATGATGTGGTATTACACATGGTATATCAACACAATTAATGATGTGGTATTACACATGCTATATCAACACAATTAATGATGTGGTATTACAAATGGTATATCAACACAATTAATGATGTGGTATTACACATGGTATATCAACACAATTAATGATGTGGTATTACACATGGTATATCAACACAATTAATGATGTGGTATTAAACATGGTATATCAACACAATTAATGATGTGGTATTAAACATGGTATATCAACACAATTAATGATGTGGTATTACACATGGTATATCAACACAATTAATGATGTGGTATTAAACATGGTATATCAACACAATTAATGATGTGGTATTAAACATGGTATATCAACACAATTAATGATGTGGTATTAAACATGGTATATCAACACAATTAATGATGTGGTATTAAACATGGTATATCAACACAATTAATGATGTGGTATTACACATGCTATATCAACACAATTAATGATGTGGTATTACACATGCTATGTCAACACAATTAATGATGTGGTATTACACATGGTATATCAACACAATTAATGATGTGGTATTACACATGGTATATCAACACAATTAATGATGTGGTATTACACATGGTATATCAACACAATTAATGATGTGGTATTACACATGCTATATCAACACAATTAATGATGTGGTATTACACATGCTATATCAACACAATTAATGATGTGGTATTACACATGGTATATCAACACAATTAATGATGTGGTATTACACATGGTATATCAACACAATTAATGATGTGGTATTACAAATGGTATATCAACACAATTAATGATGTGGTATTACACATGGTATATCAACACAATTAATGATGTGGTATTACACATGGTATATCAACACAATTAATGATGTGGTATTACACATGCTATATCAACACAATTAATGATGTGGTATTACAAATGGTATATCAACACAATTAATGATGTGGTATTACACATGGTATATCAACACAATTAATGATGTGGTATTACACATGGTATATCAACACAATTAATGATGTGGTATTACAAATGGTATATCAACACAATTAATGATGTGGTATTACACATGGTATATCAACACAATTAATGATGTGGTATTACACATGGTATATCAACACAATTAATGATGTGGTATTACAAATGGTATATCAACACAATTAATGATGTGGTATTACACATGGTATATCAACACAATTAATGATGTGGTATTACACATGCTATATCAACACAATTAATGATGTGGTATTACAAATGGTATATCAACACAATTAATGATGTGGTATTACACATGGTATATCAACACAATTAATGATGTGGTATTACACATGGTATATCAACACAATTAATGATGTGGTATTACACATGGTATATCAACACAATTAATGATGTGGTATTACACATGGTATATCAACACAATTAATGATGTGGTATTACACATGGTATATCAACACAATTAATGATGTGGTATTACACATGGTATATCAACACAATTAATGATGTGGTATTACACATGGTATATCAACACAATTAATGATGTGGTATTACACATGGTATATCAACACAATTAATGATGTGGTATTACACATGGTATATCAACACAATTAATGATGTGGTATTACACATGGTATATCAACACAATTAATGATGTGGTATTACACATGGTATATCAACACAATTAATGATGTGGTATTACACATGGTATATCAACACAATTAATGATGTGGTATTACACATGGTATATCAACACAATTAATGATGTGGTATTACACATGGTATATCAACACAATTAATGATGTGGTATTACACATGGTATATCAACACAATTAATGATGTGGTATTACACATGGTATATCAACACAATTAATGATGTGGTATTACACATGGTATATCAACACAATTAATGATGTGGTATTACACATGGTATATCAACACAATTAATGATGTGGTATTACACATGGTATATCAACACAATTAATGATGTGGTATTACACATGGTATATCAACACAATTAATGATGTGGTATTACACATGGTATATCAACACAATTAATGATGTGGTATTACACATGGTATATCAACACAATTAATGATGTGGTATTACACATGGTATATCAACACAATTAATGATGTGGTATTACACATGGTATATCAACACAATTAATGATGTGGTATTACACATGGTATATCAACACAATTAATGATGTGGTATTACACATGGTATATCAACACAATTAATGATGTGGTATTACACATGGTATATCAACACAATTAATGATGTGGTATTACACATGGTATATCAACACAATTAATGATGTGGTATTACAAATGGTATATCAACACAATTAATGATGTGGTATTACACATGGTATATCAACACAATTAATGATGTGGTATTACACATGGTATATCAACACAATTAATGATGTGGTATTACACATGGTATATCAACACAATTAATGATGTGGTATTACACATGGTATATCAACACAATTAATGATGTGGTATCGTATTCAACACATGAGTGGTATACATGATCAACACAATTAATGATGTGGTATTACACATGGTATATCAACACAATTAATGATGTGGTATTACACATGGTATATCAACACAATTAATGATGTGGTATTACACATGTATATCAACACAATTAATGATGTGGTATTACACATGGTATATCAACACAATTAATGATGTGGTATTACACATGGTATATCAACACAATTAATGATGTGGTATTACACATGCTATATCAACACAATTAATGATGTGGTATTACACATGGTATATCAACACAATTAATGATGTGGTATTACACATGCTATATCAACACAATTAATGATGTGGTATTACACATGGTATATCAACACAATTAATGATGTGGTATTACACATGGTATATCAACACAATTCTAGTACACACTTCATTGAGTAAATACGTTCAGTAATCAGTAAAGCAAACAAAGAATGAAAGCAAAAATAATCATTGGCAAATCGTTGCACTGAGGCAGTTGATATAAGAGGAAACCAAGCCAGTAGGATGTAGTCATGCAGGTAAATATTTAACCATCATTAGCTCAGACATCCTGGAAGGGGAGACCAATAGCATTGTAAGAGTACTTCAAACAGAGGAGGGATAGACACTGCCCATTTATGTCCATGGGCTTCGGGTGGTTTAGCAACTACATCTCCATCAACAAAACCAACACTCTAAGCTAAACCAACAACACCGACTACAAAAAAAAACATCTATTACAACAAACACTATGAACTAAACGAACAACATCTACGACACATTGAAAGTAAACTAAACCATCACTATCTACCGCCTCCACAACATCTACCACACAACTCAATGTATCAAAGTAACAAATGCATTGTGCATTAGATTACATAGAAGTAAAATTATTTCCAGACCATTTGTCATGGAATTCTAAGAATGCTAATGTGATGGAATTGTAAGAATGCTAATGTGATGGAATTCTAAGAATAATAATGTGATGGAATTCTAAGAATAATAATGTGATGGAATTCTAAGAATAATAATGTGATGGAATTCTAAGAATAATAATGTGATGGAATTCTAAGAATGCTAATGTGATGGAATTGTAATAATGCTAATGTGATGGAATTCTAAGAATGATAATGTGATGGAATTCTAAGAATAATAATGTGATGGAATTCTAAGAATAATAATGTGATGGAATTCTAAGAATAATAATGTGATGGAATTCTAAGAATGCTAATGTGATGGAATTGTAAGAATGCTAATGTGATGGAATTCTAAGAATGATAATGTGATGGAATTCTAAGAATAATAATGTGATGGAATTCTAAGAATAATAATGTGATGGAATTCTAAGAATGCTAAGGTGATGGAATTCTAAGAATGCTGATGTGATAGGTACAATCTAGAGGTAGCTATCTAATGGTAGCAATGTTATGATAAGCAAATGTTGGTATCTATCTAATGGTAGTAATCACACGATCTCATAGTTCAGCCATTCTCATCTTGAGACAGACCATTGTAGATTATCTCCTTTAGTATTATTACTATTTTTAAATCCTTTATATTAACTCGTGGTGGCTGGTTGCTTGCTTGCTTGTCTGTAGCCAAATTGGTTCGATTTTTAACCCACTTCCTCGTAAGCTAGCGATCTGAATTTTTGCAGGCAGTTTTGTACCGATTGTAAAAACTATGTATCAAAATTTCAGATCGATCGCATGTACTGTAATTTAATTATTGTATTTTTAGATTATTTTATTTATCTTTTTGTACCATGTTATTTTTTGAGATAGAGTGTCGCGGTGCGTATTATATTGAACAACCTTTCTGTCACGCAATAAGTTGCGTATTTATTGACAACACTTTTCATAAACATATTCCTGATCGGTGCGCATTATGTTAATCATGTTTTACGACACAACTGCAATTTTGTATTTTTGGATGGTCTTGCGCTGCGTATTATAATGAACATTCTTTTAGTTACGTCTCGTACATACAGGATTTATAGTGAAAAACTTGGTTTTTTACGGTTTTTTTTAAATTACAAATTAAATAATGTCTGAAATTTGAAGGGGAATAAATTCCTGACAGTTTTACAAAGATGGAATTTTAAATGTTATTGTCACTAGCTAACTAGCTGTCTGTTACAGGGATTAAAGACAAAATTCCATGTGTTTGTGAGTCTGAAATAAACTAACTGGCTTTGTGTGATATTAAATCTAAGACGATGACGTCATGTGTTTGTGAGTCTGAAATAAACTAACTGGCTTTTTGTGATATTAAATCTAAGACGATGACGTCATGTGTTTGTGAGTCTGAAATGAAAGGTATATACAGGTCCGCCCTCCTCAACTGGACCCCAACCTCCTCAACTGGACCCCAACCTCCTCAACTTGAATTAACCCTACTCAACTTTACTCCGTTATACTCCCAGTTTTTACTCCCACCCACTCTCTCAACTTTGACCTTAACTGTCCGCTAGGCAAAGGTTTACGATAATTCTTCCCCACGGGGGATTTGTTTATGCTCTTCTCAGAGCAATAATATTTGGCGCTCCATTGTTGTAGTTATCGTTGTTTCCATAAATAAACCCTCTTCGCTGCCGTTGTCTTCACGCACAGCAATAAAGGTAAAGATTACGTTCATACAGTATTGATTATTGTACTAGAGATTCGCTAACGAGTGTATTCCAGCAAGTGTACTCAAGAAACACATTCTGAATGCAGCATTGATAGCATTAACGCAAAGATATCACATAGCTACAACAAGATCATTTTATCGGGATACCGTATTGATAGCATTAACGTAAAGATATCACATAGCTACAACAAGATCATTTTATCGGGATATCGTATTGATAGCATTAACGTAAAGATATCACATAGCTACAACAAGCTCATTTGATCGGGATACCGTATTGATAGCATTAACGTAAAGATATCATATAGCTACAACAAGATCATTTGATCGGGATACCGTATTGATAGCATTAACGCAAAGATATCAAATAGCTACAACAAGATCATTTTATCGGGATATAGCATTGATAGCATTAACCCAAAAATATCAAGATGTTACAACAAGAACATTTTCTAGATAATGCAATGATAGTTTCTGGAAACCGCAATGATAGTTTCTGATAGCATTAACTCAAAAAGAGCTGACAGATGGGATACAACATAAACATACACAACCACAAAATGATGTTACAACTAACATAACACATATTTCTTGACAATGCACATATAGAGCATATACTTTAATGTTAATTTTAAATACCAGTTGTACACATTGTATTAATGCTTTCAGTTCTTGACATATATATATCAGCGTTTAAACCGTTCACAAATTAGATGCGTTTCAACAAGCTGTCTATTGCGATTACTTGAATAGCTGTCACATATGATATACTTAAAGCATCAGTCATATGTTATGTGTTTTAACCAGCTGTCACCAGTGGTCTACTTAAATCCAGTGCTTCTCAAACTTTTTGGTATGGGAGCACCGGTAGACATTTTTCCATTGCTCCAGGGACCGGTGTACTCTTTTTCCCTGTAGTGACGTATTAGCGAAATGAATTTATTTCATTTTGTTTGTTTCATTTGATGTATTTATTGTAGAAAAATTGACATATTCTATAGGATTAGTATTACGTGTTGTAGATGGTGGATTATAATTAGATTTTTTCTCTTAATTTCTTGATAACTTCTGCGGACCGGCGGCGGATGGCCCATGGACCGGCGGTGGATGGCCCACGGACCGGCGGTGGATGGCCCACGGACCGGCGGTGGATGGCCCACGGACCGGCGGTGGATGGCCCACGGACCGGCGGTGGATGGCCCACGGACCGGCGGTGGATGGCCCACGGACCGGCGGTGGATGGCCCACGGACCGGCGGTGGATGGCCCACGGACCGGCGGTAGATGGCCCACGGACCGGCGGTGGATGGACCACGGACCGGCGGTGGATGGCCCACGGACCGGCACCCGTCCATGGACCACCACTTTGAGGAGCACTGCTTTAACCGTTAGGAACCTTTCTGTGTATCAATAGTTAATTCAGAAATGTACACACAAAAAGTTGAAATCAAACAAATGTGTAGCTTACAGCCACATCCGAATATGACGGCGCAGCGTTAGACCAAAATAGGACACTCCATATATATAAGCATAAATTTCCTTTCCGAACACCCCATAGTTATGACGAAATAGTTCATCCTAGGACGCCCACCATTAATGAATGGACTTTTCGCCTGATTGGTTTCAATTTGAAGACTTTCCTTTTGTTTAAAGATATTCGCCGTCTGTCTGCGCTAAAGGATCCTCCGGCCGAATTTGACTGCTGGGGCAACACGAATAAAAGCACTCGGTCTGTCCTCAACAAATGATGGTCTCATCACGTTTTTACCCTAGTCAAAATGTTAATGCCTTTAAATTAAGATTGTATGTAGTCAAGAATAAACAACGCGGATTTAACTGGCACCCCCGATGCAATTAGTTAAATGACTTGTAAAATGGACAAGATGGTTTGAATATAAAGACGTGAGGCTGGTTTACGTTATTCAAAGGTGCTGGTTTACGTTATTCAAAGGTGCTGGTTTACGTTATTCAAAGGTGCTGGTTTACGTTATTCAAAGGTGCTGGTTTACGTTATTCAAAGGTGCTGGTTTACGTTATTCAAAGGTGGTTAGTTCTATCGAAATAATTGTGTTATATTATGTGAGCAACAATCAATTTTAAAAATCCGTTTTTTCTTTGTTGTTTTTTATTTTTTATTTTACAAAGTAATTAGACGATTTATAGAATTTTTACAATAAAGGATTGCTTGACATAGTTGACTTCATTATCTATTTTTAACAAGCGTAACTTTACAATGTGTTATTTGCTTTTTACAACGATTGAATATACGATGACGTCATTGACGTCACATGACGTAGACACGAATATAACAAACTTGAATTAACGGCAATTATTTTCATTTCACCATCCGGTAACAAAAAAATTTGACTCCATTTGCATTTTTTCTGTCGCTGAATGATTTCCCCCCTACAAACGATTTCTCTCTGCGAACGATTTCTTCCTGGGGCTAAAACAGCTCCCAACCGCCCCCCATCCAAAAAAAAATAGGCGGAGGGATGATCTTGACCCCCGGGGAGGGGTGGTGTTTATTTCAGTCATCTCGGGAATGCAAGTAGAAATAACACAGAGAGATAGCCGCCATGATCTTAGAGCTAACACTAACATAGCATGGCATACAGAGATAGCCACCATGACCTTAGAGCTAACACTAACCTAGCATGGCATACAGAGATAGCTAACACTAACCTAGCATGGCATACAGAGATAGCTAACACTAACATAGCATGGCATACAGAGATAGCTAACACTAACCTAGCATGGCATACAGAGATAGCTAACACTAACCTAGCATGGCATACAGAGATAGCTAAGACTAACCTAGCATGGCATACAGAGATAGCTAACCCTAACACTAACCTAGCATGGCATACAGAGATAGCTAACACTAACCTAGCATGGCATACAGAGATAGCTAACCCTAACACTAACCTAGCATGGCATACAGAGATAGCTAACCCTAACACTAACCTAGCATGGCATACAGAGATAGCTAACACTAACCTAGCATGGCATACAGAGATAGCTAACACTAACCTAGCATGGCATACAGCGATAGCTAACACTAACCTAGCATGGCATACAGAGATAGCTAACACTAACCTAGCATGGCATACAGCGATAGCTAACCCTAACACTAACCTAGCATGGCATACAGAGATAGCTAACCTTAACACTAACCTAGCATGGCATACAGAGATAGCTAACTCTAACGCTAAACTATGATGTCATTTAGAGATAGCTCAACTTATTCTAATCTAACAAGTTAATATGGTAATAGTTAGCCTAACATGACATTTCTTTCGGAGATAACTAACCTGACCCTAACCTAACCATAAAAGTAACCTTACATGTCATGTGCACATAGCTAACCTAACCATAAAGTGTCAAAAAGTAGATATATACAGAGAAGAACCTTTGGAAAGAGTTGTTAGACGTATTGTAACCAATTCACCTAGAACCTCCGACATGTCTAATATTGACAATGAAATCGCCAAAGGTGAACATGAGTTTTAAAACTTTACACAACATGTTGAGGTGAAAGAATGGACTCTGATAGTCTGAAAACTAATTTGATGTGAAAGTGAACGAATGGATTCTGAGAGTTAGTTGCTTTTGGAAACAAAATAAATAAAGGTCGACTTAGGACCAATTTCCCATATTAACATCAGATGCGTCACTAATGGTGGTGTCACAAAGTGAGGTAGCTCTGTCACCCCCTCACGGCTTACCCCATAGACCTTCGCCGACATAAAACGGGAGCATTTAAAAGTTTAGATTTTGGTGTCACCCCTTGTGATGATGTCACCGCTTTTGATTGTGTCACCAGATGTGGTCCACCACCCCACACCCTTCCAGTGACGCCTCTGATCAAAATAGAACAAATGCCACTGACCGCAATAATGCCATAGAACTAATGCCACAATTCAGATAAACATAGAACAAGTGCCACAACTTACTTCAAGAAGTTCAGTAGCTATTTAAATGACCCGCCTATAATGTGAACAAAGTCGTTTACCAACCAACAAAGGACAATAATTGTATTGGCTGTACCCATCATGCTTTGTTTGTGCAGTTTGCAAAGCTAATAGTTTTGTTAGTTCCTTCATAACAATTTCATTTTCAAACCAACACATCAAGCAGTTACAGCGATATTAAAAAAGTTTCAGTTTTATGTACAGTACATCTTTCAGCTGATTTGACCTAATGGAACACTTCAATAGTGTATTTATCTACAGCACATCTTCCAGCTGATTTGACCTAATGGAACACTACAATAGTGTATTTATCTACAGTACATCTTCCAGCTGATTTGACCTAATGGAACACTACAATCGTGTATTTATCTACAGCTCATCTACCAACTGATTTGACTTAATTAAAAACTACAATATTGAAAATGGTTTCAGTTTTATCTCCATCACATCTATCAACTGGTGGGATCTAATTTTACACTATCATGCTTATTAAAAAAATTAGGTTTAACTTTTAATTTTCATCTACTTTTTCCTATAATGAAGGTTCTTCCCCCACAGTTAAAAAAAAGGAATGATCTTATCTGAATGAATGACGCACGGAGACTGGCGACTAGGAAGTCTGCCTGAAAGACAGTGATCATTTACTGAAGGCCATCTGTGCATGGGGTAGGAGATCTTTCTAACCAGTTTCCGGTACAATGGCGGAATGTGGCCTAATAGGAAGATATTATGGTATTTTATTTTGTTATACTAACTAAAACAGCATGATCACCATCCTAGCTTTTGGATATGTTCATTTTGAGTGTTTCAAATTTTGGCAGCGTCCCGACGATAAACATTGAACAAAATATCGACAGTATTGGAGGTTGGGCCATTAACAGAGTTTAATCTTCCTGTTTAAGAATACAGCTGTTTGTTCAGAATAACACCATTAGTTAAATCACTGAACATTGAAACACTAGAAGATAGACGAAGCAAGAGTAAAGTAGTAATAATACATATAGCTATTAATTCTAATTTAGAAATACAACACAAAGATAACTTAATACAACCCTCAGATAGACATAAGGATAAAAACAACTTTCTTATTCCGTATGCAAGAACAAACACATACAAATTCTCGTTTTTCCCGTCCGGATTTCGGGTGTGGAAAGGGTTGCCTGAAGAAACTAGGAAAACCAACACTTTATCAACATTTAAATCTCTAATAAGATTGCAGGACTGGACACAAACCATAGGTAAGGGTAGGACGCAATAATCTTAATAAATAAACGCAATAATATAGAAGGAGCGTCTGTATAAGATAAAATAAGATAAGATAAGTTAAGATAAGACGTCCAGGAAAGTCTCCAGGCTTGGATACAAGTCACAGACCTTGACGAGTGTGTGTTGTAACATTATCTTCACAAAATGTTTGAGCCATTTTTTACCCCTCCAATACCCGGCCCTACTACGAACCCTTTACCAGAGCCATACGCCTGAGCCACCAAACTGAGCCAACAAACTGAGCCACCAAACGGAGCCACCAAATTGAGCCACCAAATTGAGTCACCAAATTGAGCCACCAAATTGAGCCACCAAACTGAGCCACCAAATTGAGCCACCAAATTGAGTCACCGAATTGAGCCACCCAATTGAGCCACCAAACTGAGCCACCAAATTGAGCCACCAAACTGAGCCACCAAACTGAGCCACCAAATTGAGCCACCAAACTGAGCCACCAAATTGAGCCACTCAATTGAGCCACCAAATTGAGCCACTCAATTGAGTCACCGAATTGAGCCAACACAAACTGAGCCAACAAACTGAGCCGCCCCCCCCCCTCTTTCACCAACTATTATATTTACCTCACAATTGAAGTCTCATTTCAACAATAAAAACTTTGCACGCCCAAAAATATTTACTTTTTTTTTGTTGTGCTTTCAACCATTAAAAAGCGTGATGCCGTCCTTTTCCAGTTAAACTTTGACCTCGGCAAAGATGGCGTTTTCCCCTTGAGAATTCTAAAGGAGCAAATGTTGAGATGACGAGTCGGACTCCGGAGCCCTGGAAATAGCCGATAAGTTGGGGCAGGCCGGCCACTGAAAAGGTCATCTGTTCTGCTGAGCGGCTCTTCACTTGAAAAGGAAAAGTCATTTCGTGTTTGGAAAAGAAACAACTTTACGCTTAGAACGTCTGGGGTTTGAACAAATACCATGGAGCGCATTAACTCCCTTTGGTCGGTGGTGGACCAACGTTGACACTACATTGACACAACCCAAGGGCGATAACCGAGGGATCCTTAGTTGCAAAAATAGCGATGTAGAAATGAGGGGCGGGTAAGGCATGTCGACTATCATCAGGGACACAGAGACAGAAAGAGAGGGGAGAGATAAAGAGTGAGAGAGACCGCGGGAGAGAGAGAGAGACAGAGAGAGAGAGACAGAGAGAGAGACAGAGAGAGAGAGAGAGAGAGAGAGAGGCAGAGACAGAGAAAGAGAGAGAGAGAGAGTGAGAGAGAAAGGGTGAGTGACAGAAAAAAGTGCTACAAATTAGAGTGACAAACTAGAATAATAAACGTATCCTTTATTTTTTTGGGGGGTTAGGCGGATGGTTGGAGTGGGTAATCCGGAAGTGACGTCGATGTTTAAGGACGAGTTAATGACCCCTCAATTTTCTTTACCAGCAAAAAATTGTCTGCATTGGAGAAAAAAAAATATCGTAAAAAATCAAAGCTTCTTGTGTGCACCAGTCGGATGATTGTTTACATTATTATCTAGATAGTGCCTGTAATTTTATGTTTATATAGATAGTGGCTGTAATTTTATGTTCATATAGATAGTGTCTGTAATTTTATGTTTATATAGATAGTGGCTGTAATTTTATGTTTATATAGATAGTGTCTGTAATTTTATGTTTATATAGATAGTGTCTGTAATTTTATGTTTATATAGATAGTGTCTGTAATTTTATGTTCATATAGATAGTGTCAGTAATTTTATGTTTATATAGATAGTGTCTGTAATTTTATGTTTATATAGATAGTGTCTGTAATTTTATGTTTATATAGATAGTGTCTGTAATTTTATGTTTATATAGATAGTGTCTGTAATTTTATGTTTATATAGATAGTGGCTGTAATTTTATGTTTATATAGATAGTGTCTGTAATTTTATGTTTATATAGATAGTGTCTGTAATTTTATGTTTATATAGATAGTGTCTGTAATTTTATGTTTATATAGATAGTGTCTGTAATTTTATGTTTATATAGATAGTGTCTGTAATTTTATGTTTATATAGATAGTGGCTGTAATTTTATGTTTATATAGATAGTGTCTGTAATTTTATGTTTATATAGATAGTGTCTGTAATTTTATGTTTATATAGATAGTTGCTGTAATTTTATGTTTATATAGATAGTGTCTGTAATTTTATGTTTATATAGATAGTGTCTGTAATTTTATGTTTATATAGATAGTGTCTGTAATTTTATGTTTATATAGATAGTGTCTGTAATTTTATGTTTATATAGATAGTGGCTGTAATTTTATGTTTATATAGATAGTGTCTGTAATTTTATGTTTATATAGATAGTGGCTGTAATTTTATGTTTATATAGATAGTGGCTGTAATTTTATGTTTATTTAGATAGTGTCTGTAATTTTATGTTTATATAGATAGTGGCTGTAATTTTATGTTTATATAGATAGTGTCTGTAATTTTATGTTTATATAGATAGTGTCTGTAATTTTATGTTTATATAGATAGTGGCTGTAATTTTATGTTTATATAGATAGTTGCTGTAATTTTATATTTATATAGATAGTGTCTGTAATTTTATGTTCATATAGCTAGTGTCTGTAATTTTATGTTCATATAGATAGTTGCTGTAATTTTATGTTTATATAGATAGTTGCTGTAATTTTATGTTTATATAGATAGTGTCTGTAATTTTATGTTTATATAGATAGTGACTGTAATTTTATGTTCATATAGATAGTGGCTGTAATTTTATGTTTATATAGATAGTGTCTGTAATTTTATGTTTATATAGATAGTGGCTGTAATTTTATGTTTATATAGATAGTGGCTGTAATTTTATGTTTATATAGATAGTTGCTGTAATTTTATGTTTATATAGATAGTGTCTGTAATTTTATGTTCATATAGATAGTGTCTGTAATTTTATGTTCATATAGATAGTTGCTGTAATTTTATGTTTATATAGATAGTTGCTGTAATTTTATGTTTATATAGATAGTGTCTGTAATTTTATGTTTATATAGATAGTGTCTGTAATTTTATGTTTATATAGATAGTGTCTGTAATTTTATGTTTATATAGATAGTGGCTGTAATTTTATGTTTATATAGATAGTGTCTGTAATTTTATGTTTATATAGATAGTGTCTGTAATTTTATGTTTATATAGATAGTGTCTGTAATTTTATGTTTATATAGATAGTGTCTGTAATTTTATGTTTATATAGATAGTGTCTGTAATTTTATGTTTATATAGATAGTGTCTGTAATTTTATGTTTATATAGATAGTGGCTGTAATTTTATGTTTATATAGATAGTGTCTGTAATTTTATGTTTATATAGATAGTGTCTGTAATTTTATGTTTATATAGATAGTGGCTGTAATTTTATGTTTATATAGATAGTGGCTGTAATTTTATGTTTATATAGATAGTGTCTGTAATTTTATGTTTATATAGATAGTGGCTGTAATTTTATGTTTATATAGATAGTGGCTGTAATTTTATGTTTATATAGATAGTGGCTGTAATTTTATGTTTATATAGATAGTGGCTGTAATTTTATGTTTATATAGATAGTGGCTGTAATTTTATGTTTCATATAGATAGTGTCTGTAATTTTATGTTTATATAGATAGTGGCTGTAATTTTATGATTAAATAGATAGTGTCTGTAATTTTATGTTTATATAGATAGTGGCTGTAATTTTATGATTAAATAGATAGTGTCTGTATTTTATGTTCATATAGATAGTGTCTGTAATTTTATGTTTATATAGATAGTGTCTGTAATTTTATGTTTATATAGATAGTGTCTGTAATTTTATGTTCATATAGATAGTGTCTGTAATTTTATGTTTATATAGATAGTGTCTGTAATTTTATGTTTATATAGATAGTGTCTGTAATTTTATGTTCATATAGATAGTGTCTGTAATTTTATGTTTATATAGATAGTGTCTGTAATTTTATGTTTATATAGATAGTGTCTGTAATTTTATGTTTATATAGATAGTGTCTGTAATTTTATGATTAAATAGATAGTGTCTGTAATTTTATGTTTTTATAGATAGTGTCTGTAATTTTATGTTTATATAGATAGTGTCTGTAATTTTATGATTAAATAGATAGTGGCTGTACTTTTATGTTTATATAGATAGTGCCTGTAATTTTATGTTTATATAGATAGTTGCTGTAATTTTATGTTTATATAGATAGTTGCTGTAATTTTATGTTTATATAGATAGTGGCTGCAATTTTATGTTTATATAGATATAGTCCCAGTAGCTCTATGTCTATTCAGATCATGCTAGTAATTTTCGGATCAGTTAAATTCTTCCAATAATTGTCTATGTGAACTATATTATTTGCCTTCTCTATGTGAACTATATTATTTGCCTTCTCTATGTGAACTATATTATTTGCCTTCTCTATTTGAACTATATTATTTGCCTTCTCTATGTGAACTATATTATTTGCCTTCTCTATGTGAACTATATTATTTGCCTTCTCTATGTGAACTATATTATTTGCCTTCTCTATGTGAACTATATTATTTGCCTTCTCTATGTGAACTATATTATTTGCCTTCTCTATGTGAACTATATTATTTGCTTTCTCTATGTGAACTATATTATTTGCCTTCTCTATGTGAACTATATTATTTACCTTCTCTATGTGAACTATATTATTTGCCTTCTCTATGTGAACTATATTATTTGCCTTCTCTATGTGAACTATATTATTTGCCTTCTCTATGTGAACTATATAATTTGCCTTCTCTATGTGAACTATATTATTTGCCTTCTCTTTGTGAACTATATAATTTGCCTTCTCTATGTGAACTATATTATTTGCCTTCTCTATGTGAACTATATTATTTGCCTTCTCTATGTGAACTATATTATTTGCCTTCTCTATGTGAACTATATTATTTGCCTTCTCTATGTGAACTATATTATTTGCCTTCTCTATGTGAACTATATTATTTGCCTTCTCTATGTGAACTATATTATTTGCCTTCTCTATGTGAACTATATTATTTGCCTTCTCTATGTGAACTATATTATTTGCCTTCTTTATGTGAACTATATTATTTGCCTTCTCTATGTGAACTATATTATTTGCCTTCTCTATGTTAACTATATTATTTGCCTTCTCTATGTGAACTATATTATTTGCCTTCTCTATGTGAACTATATTATTTGCCTTCTCTATGTGAACTATATTATTTGCCTTCTCTATGTGAACTATATTATTTGCCTTCTCTATGTGAACTATATTATTTGCCTTCTCTATGTGAACTATATTATTTGCCTTCTCTATGTGAACTATATAATTTGCCTTCTCTATGTGAACTATATTATTTGCCTTCTCTATGTGAACTATATTATTTGCCTTCTCTATGTGAACTATATTATTTGCCTTCTCTATGTGAACTATATTATTTGCCTTCTCTATGTGAACTATATTATTTGCCTTCTCTATGTGAACTATATTATTTGCCTTCTCTATGTGAACTATATTATTTGCCTTCTCTATGTGAACTATATTATTTGCCTTCTCTATGTGAACTATATTATTTGCCTTCTCTATGTGAACTATATTATTTGCCTTCTCTATGTGAACTATATTATTTGTCTTCTCTATGTGAACTATATTATTTGCCTTCTCTATGTGAACTATATTATTTGCCTTCTCTATGTGAACTATATTATTTGCCTTCTCTATGTGAACTATATTATTTGCCTTCTCTATGTGAACTATATTATTTGCCTTCTCTATGTGAACTATATTATTTGCCTTCTCTATGTGAAATATATTATTTGTCTTCTCTATGTGAACTATATTATTTGCCTTCTCTATGTGAACTATATTATTTGACTTCTCTATGTGAACTATATTATTTGCCTTCTCTATGTGAACTATATTATTTGCCTTCTCTGTGTGAACTATATTATTTGCCTTCTCTATGTGAACTATATTATTTGCCTTCTCTATGTGAACTATATTATTTGCCTTCTCTATGTGAACTATATTATTTGCCTTCTCTATGTGAACTATATTATTTGCCTTCTCTATGTGAACTATATTATTTGCCTTCTCTATGTGAACTATATAATTTGCCTTCTCTATGTGAACTATATTATTTGCCTTCTCTATGTGAACTATATTATTTGCCTTCCCTATGTGAACTATATAATTTGCCTTCTCTATGTGAACTATATTATTTGCCTTCTCTATGTGAACTATATTATTTGCCTTCTCTATGTGAACTATATTATTTGCCTTCTCTATGTGAACTATATTATTTGCCTTCTCTATGTGAACTATATTATTTGCCTTCTCTATGTGAACTATATTATTTACCTTCTCTATGTGAACTATATTATTTGCCTTCTCTATGTGAACTATATTATTTGCCTTTTCTATGTGAACTATATAATTTGCCTTCTCTATGTGAACTATATTATTTCCTTCTCTATGTGAACTATTTTATTTGCCTTCTCTATGTGAACTATATTATTTGCCTTCTCTATGTGAACTATATTATTTGCCTTCTCTATGTGAACTATATTATTTGCCTTCTCTATGTGAACTATATTATTTGCCTTCTCTATGTGAACTATATTATTTGCCTTCTCTATGTGAACTATATTATTTGCCTTCTCTATGTGAACTATATTATTTGTCTTCTCTATGTGAACTATATTATTTGCCTTCTCTATGTGAACTATATTATTTGCCTTCTCTATGTTAACTATATTATTTGCCTTCTCTATGTTAACTATATTATTTGCCTTCTCTATGTGAACTATATTATTTGCCTTCTCTATGTGAACTATATTATCTGCCTTCTCTATGTGAACTATATTATTTGCCTTCTCTATGTGAACTATATAATTTGCCTTCTCTATGTGAACTATATTATTTGCCTTCTCTATGTGAACTATATTATTTGCCTTCTCTATGTGAACTATATTATTTGCCTTCTCTATGTGACCTATGTGGTGAGGCTCACATTATCTGATTTTATATTATCTGTTACAGACGATTATCATATACAGAAGATTATTGCGTCCTACGTTTATATAACATTTGTGTCTAGTCTTGCTTTTTTTTTAAGAGTTTTAAATTTTTGACAAAGTTTTGGTATTTTCTGATTTCTTCAGACTGCCCATATCACATCCGAATTCCGGATGGGAAGAAACAGAACTTTGTATGTGTTTGTTCTTGCATACAGAATAAGAAAAGTGTTTTATCCTTATTTCTATTTACGGGTTCTACTAAGTTATCTTTGTGTTTTATTTCACAGTTAGATAAAATGACTTTTGTGTTATTACTACTTTGCTCTTGGTTCTTCTATCCTCTAGTGCAGTGCTTCTCAAACTTTTTAGTATGGCGGATCGGCGGGAATTTTTTCCATTGCACCAGGGACCGTTGCACTATTTCCCCTGCACTGACAATTTTTTCGGTACTTTTTTTTAGAACATCTGCGGACCGGCAGCGGATGGCCCAAGGACCGGCACCGGTCCGCGGACCACCACTTTGAGAAGCACTGCTCTAGTGTTTCAAGGTTTAATGATTTAACTAATGGTGGCATTCTTGTCAGTTTTGAATATTCTCCAGTAATGAAGCTGGCAGCTAATTTTTGAATCTGTTCTAGTTTATCAATGTTTTCTCTTTATCCTAATCGTGATCATCACCTTCCCGTTAAATTCTCCTGTTCGGTAACAACACTACCGATGAACATCCTTCTCTCAGGAACACCGCCTCTCCCAGGAACACCAACTCTCCCAGGAACACCGCCTCTCCCAGGAACACCACCTCTCAGGAACACCACCTCTCCCAGGAACACCGCCTCTCCCAGGAACACCGCCTCTCCTAGGAACACCGCCTCTCCAAGGAACACCGCCTCTCTCAGGAACACCGCCTCTCACAGGAACACCGCCTCTCACAGGAACAGCCCCTGTGCAGAAACACCCCCTCCCCTCACCCAGGACCACCCCTCCCACCACCACAACTATCGATCAGTTAACAACGGCCCAGAAAAATCTGATCACGGTCGATAACCCCTTACCGACAATCTAATTACATCATGTTTATAATTACCGGCCGTGGAAACTTCATGTATTGGGTACAGGGCTCTAGGTCTGGCCAAAACATGAACACGACAATTTCAAAGTCTGGCCAAAACATAAACACGACAATCTCAAAGTCTGGCCAAAACATGAACTCTGAAGATAAACAAATAATAAGACTAATAATTTATATTGATAATGAACAAAATTGGATTCAATAACTATTTTTTTCTGGGATAAACATATTTTCTAGTTGATACAATAAAAAGTGTTTTAAATTAAGTTACTTTATGAGTTTATTGAAAACGAGCAACAAAGCCCGCCCAATGACGTTCTGCCACCGTTCAGTGGCATGTTGTAACTCCCCTTCAACAGCCGTCTCGACCGGCATTACATGTGCATCGCGTCAAAAATACTATTCATTACAGTTAAAATAAATAACTCGTAAAAACAGAGCTTTGGACTATAAATCCCAACGCGAATAACTCAAAATAAAGTCTTGGAAGAAATACTGCACCAAAAATAACTCGTTTTGAACGTCCACGTAAAATGCGTAAACGTGTTCAATTTGGTTGGCTATAGGAGTCATATGTGTTTGAGGGACCAATCGCTATAGATGACCGGACAGAACGGACAGAAAGGACAGAAACGTGCCTTTTATTATATAGGATTAACCAAACTTATTGCACAAAAATGTTTCCAAAACCCAAAACTTCTGATTGCCAAATTTCGGTTGGTCTTTGCCAAAGTCTTGGGGCCACAATCCATTCCTATGAGACGGAAACGCAAATACAATCTTTGAAAAATAAAAACAAATTAAGTTAATAACTTTTGGACCAAGTTCTAATGATAAATTTACCTATTGCGTATAGTTCTAAAGATAAATGTAACCTCTTTAACAAACAAAAAAAAATTAAAATAACAACGTTTTGAGAAAAGCCAAGACTTTTTTTGTGGTGTAAATTGGCGCAGGTGTAGATGGCATTAGGATTTCTGTTCCAACACCTGTTTCCTGCAAATGTAATTGTCAACAAAAAATGAGCGCTGCCAGAATCGCTCAAGTACGAAAACGTATCTCGAGTTAATTGTTAGCTGGGCGGTGTATTACTGTTGGTGTCCATAGTTTTATGTTAGCTGGGCGATGTATTACTGTTGGTGTCCATAGTTTTATGTTAGCTGGGCGATGTATTACTGTTGGTGTCCATAGTTTCATGTTAGCTGGGCGATGTATTACTGTTGGTGTCCATATTTTCATGTTAGCTGGGCGGTGTATTACTGTTGGTGTCCATAGTTTCATGTTAGCTGGGCGGTGTATTACTGTTGGTGTCCATAGTTTTATGTTAGCTGGGCGATGTATTACTGTTGGGGTCCATAGTTTCATGTTAGCTGGGCGGTGTATTACTGTTGGTGTCCATAGTTTCATGTTAGCTGGGCGGTGTATTACTGTTGGTGTCCATAGTTTCATGTTAGCTGGGCGGTGTATTACTGTTGGTGTCCATAGTTTCATGTTAGCTGGGCGATGTATTACTGTTGGTGTCCATAGTTTCATGTTAGCTGGGTGATGTATTACTGTTGGTGTCCATAGTTTCATGTTAGCTGGGCGATGTATTACTGTTGGTGTCCATAGTTTCATGTTAGCTGGGCGATGTATTACTGTTGGTGTCCATAGTTTCATGTTAGCTGGGCGGTATATTACTGTTGGTGTCCATAGTTTCATGTTAGCTGGGCGATGTATCACAATTGTTATCTAGAATTTCATGTTAGCTGGGCGATGTATCACAATTTTTATCTAGAATTTCATGTTAGCTGGGCGATGTATCACAATTTTTATCTAGAATTTCATGTTAGCTGGGCGATGCAACACAATTGTTATCTAGAATTTCATGTTAGCTGGGCGATGTATCATAATTTTTATCTAGAATTTCATGTTAGCTGGGCGATGTATCACAATTGTTATCTAGAATTTCATGTTAGCTGGGCGATGTATCACAATTTTTATCTAGAATTTCATGTTAGCTGGCCGATGTATCACAATTGTTATCTAGAATTTCATGTTAGCTCGGCGATGTACACAATTTTTATCTAGAATTTCATGTTAGCTGGGCGATGTAACACAATTGTTATCTAGAATTTCATGTTAGCTGGGCGATGTATCACAATTGTTATCTAGAATTTCATGTTAGCTCGGCGATGTACACAATTTTTATCTAGAATTTCATGTTAGCTGGGCGATGTAACACAATTGTTATCTAGAATTTCATGTTAACTGGGCGATGTATCACAATTTTTATCTAGAATTTCATGTTAGCTGGGCGATGTTACACAATTGTTATCTAGAATTTCATGTTAGCTGGGCGATGTATCACAATTGTTATCTATAATTTCCTGTTAGCTGGGCGGTAGATTACTCTTAGCGCTACAAATGTTTCCATTTCGAAGTGTTTGCATTAACTCGTCAAATCAATGGTGCAGCACGTACTTGCGTTTAAACATATCCGAATGTCGAATGGCAAATACAGAACGACATTAATTATTGACTCTTTCATGACAGTTTCCCTTTTAATTCTCATACTATATCTTTTTTCAAATGTTTTAACCGTTGGGATTTTTTAACTCAGAAAATAAAACTCACTAGTTTAACGACAGCGATTAGGGCAGGGCCTATAGCTAGACGCGTGTGTTTCTTTTCATCTGATAGAGTTTTGGAAACGGGGCTTTTCCATTAAAACAAACAAACAACTACAACTGCTAAATATATTTACATTTGTCTAAATTAGGGCGATCACTTTGATTTTGATACTGATACAAGGCACGACTAGATGAACGTACAAACACTGTCACACATGGTCAGCATGTACAAACACTGTCACACGTGGTCAGCATGTACAAACACTGTCACACGTGGTCAGCATGTACAAACGCTGTCACACGTGGTCAGCCCTAACGATAGAATCTCTTGTGGTTATTAAATAACTAGCTCCCCTAACAGAGCAACTCACAACTTATTGTCTCGCTTCAGTGACCGTCGGCGTGAAGACTAACTCTTAAATAGTTCTTATATTGTTCTTATATTGTTCTTGTATTGTTTTATTGTTCTTATATTGTTCTTTTATTGTTCTTATATTGTTCGTATATTGTTCTTTAGTTCATCCCCTTTCCAGGCTAAAACAAATGTAATATTCTGCCATTAATGGTGTTACCACGAGCCCCAGGTTAACTGTAACAAATTCAAAGCAAATTTTTAACACGCAATATCCGAAGCCATGTTAGGTTTAGTGTTAGGTTTAGTGTTAGGTTTAGTGTTAGGTTTAGTGTTAGGTTTAGTGTTAGGTTTAGTGCTAGGTTTAGTGTTAGGTTTAGTGTTAGGTTTAGTGTTAGGTTTAGTGTTAGGTTTAGTGTTAGGTTTAGTGTTAGGTTTAGTGTTACCGGATGGGTTAGTGTTAGCGTTAGGTGGGTTGGTGGGTTAAATTTAGGTGGGTAGGTGGGCAGTGGCATTTAGAGACCCAAAACGACGCTGAGGGATGAAGTTAAATGACATTTAATGACCACCAGTTTGACGAGGTCAAGTATTGACCCCCCCAGCACGTGATAAAGCAGATAGTTGACACGCTCAATTAGATCCATTGCTACAGTCATCCGCATAGCGGGACCTTGTGATAAGACCAAAATAACAAAAACTGCAAAAATCCAAGGTGTCAACAATTAGTGTTTCTCTAAATGTATCCACACACACCTACATATCCACACACACCTACATATCCACACACACCTACATATCCACACACACCTACATATCCACACACCCCTACATATCCACACACCCCTACATATCCACACACCCCTACATATCCACACACCCCTACATATCCCCACACACGTACATATCCACACACACCTACATATCCACACACCCCTACATATCCACACACCCCTACATATCCACACACTCCTACATATCCACACACCCCTACATATCCCAACACACGTACATATCCACACACACCTACATATCCACACACCCCTACATATCCACACACCCCTACATATCCACACACCCCTACATATCCACACACCCCTACATATCCACACACCCCTACATATCCCACACACGTACATATCCACACACACCTACATATCCACACACCCCTACATATCCACACACACCTACATATCCACACACACCTACATATCCACACACCCTACATATCCACACACCCCTACATATCCACACACACCTACATATCCAAACACACCTACATATCCACACACACACCTACATATCCACACACCCTACATATCCACACACACCCTACATATCCACACACACCTACATATCCACACACCCCTACATATCCACACACACCTACATATCCACACACACCTACATATCCACACACCCTACATATCCACACACCCCTACATATCCACACACCCCTACATATCCACACACCCTTACATATCCACACACCCCTACATATCCACACACCCTACATATCCACACACCCCTACATATCCACACACCCCTACATATCCACACACCCCTACATATCCACACACACACCTACATATCCACACACACCCTACATATCCACACACCACCTACATATCCACACACACCTACATATCCACACACACCTACATATCCACACACCCCTACATATCCACACACACACCACCTACATATCCACACACACCTTCATATCCACACACACCTATATATCCACACACACCTACATATCCACACACACCTACATATCCACACACACCTACATATCCACACACACCTACATATCCACACACACCTACATATCCACACACACCTACATATCCACACACACCTACATATCCACACACACCTACATATCCACACACACCTACATATCCACACACACCTACATATCCACACACACCTACATATCCACACACACCTACATATCCACACACACCTACATATCCACACACACCTACATATCCACACACACCTACATATCCACACACACCTATATATCCACACACACCGACATATCCACACACCCTTACATATCCACACACTGGCCAACAGTTGGGTGGTCCCCAATTGTATCCACACACACACCTACATATCCACACACACCTATATATCCACACACACCTACATATCCACACACCCTTACATATCCACACACACCTTTATATCCACACACACCTACATATCCACACACACATATATATCCACACACACCTACATATCCACACACTCCTACATATCCACACACACCTATATATCCACACACACCTATATATCCACACACACCTACATATCCACACACCCCTACATATCCACACACTGGCCAAAGTTGGGTGGTCATCCAATTGTATCCACACACACCTACATATCCACACACACCTACATATCCACACACCCCTACATATCCACACACACCTACATATCCACACACTGGCCAACAGTTGGGTGGTCCCCAATTGTATCCACACACACCTACATATCCACACACCACTGCATATCCACATCAGGGCCCAGCATATCAACTGTGTCACAGTTGTTCACATGCTATTTTGCACTGTTTACAAGATTCTAAAGAAATAGACACAGATTCACACAGTCAGTACAGGCGGACAATAATTTATAACAGATGTTTTTAAATAATAAATGGCAAGGGAACAATAATTACACTTGAAGGTTGAAAAGCAATTACAGTATTCGCTCGCTATTCGCTGGGGTTTGGTTCTTTATCCCCCCCCCCTCCCACCACGAATGGCGAAAGCCGCGAATATTGGATTCTGTTTTAAGACGCCTTTGTATGAGATTATATACGGTAATAAAATGAACAACATTTTCTAAAGACACCCGTACACATTAATACAGTAATGATGAATTAATATTGCGTGCAGTTATATATTTCACTAACATACAATAGTTATTTTATTTTTGTACAGCAACAATATTTCAATAAAAAAGAAGCACAAGTCCAGGAGGAGAGTAACAAAGCTTAGCAGAGTAACCCATACTGTATTACTAACCCGCGAACATGCAGGCCCGCGAATGGGGAACCCCGAATAGGTGGTGGTATACTGTATAGTTTTTGAATTCTTTCGAACTGAATTACAACAATTTTCAATTTATAGACAATGCGCGTATATTCTTATTAAATATTAGTAGTGTCTTTAAAATTAATATTAGTATGTCTTTGCTCTCTCACAAAAACGCACATACAATGATGTATGCTATTGATCATACTCTTCACAGTAGCATAAATTAGATAGCACCTCTAAGAATTTTCTAAATATTTTAACTTGGATTCAGTAGGAGTGACGTTTGCTTGCATTATACGTCAAATAAAAATATCTCACTATAAAAAAATATAGTTTAGTTGATGGTTACTGAATATGTACAAATTATTTTTAAAAGTAAAAATGTGTAACATACTTTAACGTGACCACCTATTACCACACGGCGCTTAAAAATAGTAAACATGTGTAACATACTTTAACGTGACCACCTATTACCACATGGCGCGTACAAATAGTAAAAATGCGTAACTAACTTTAATGTGACCACCTATTACCACATGGCGCGTACAAATAGTAAACATGTGTAACATACTTTAATGTGACCACCTATTACCACATGGCGCGTACAAATAGTAAAAATGCGTAACTAACTTTAATGTGACCACCTATTACCACATGGCGCGTACAAATAGTAAAAATGCGTAACTTACTTTAATGTGACCACCTATTACCACATGGCGCGTACAAATAGTAAAAATGCGTAACTAACTTTAATGTGACCACCTATTACCACATGGCGCGTACAAATAGTAAACATGTGTAACATACTTTAATGTGACCACCTATTACCACATGGCGCGTACAAATAGTAAAAATGCGTAACTAACTTTAATTTGACCACCTATTACCACATGGCGCATACAAATAGTAAAAATGCGTAACTTACTTTAATGTGACCACCTATTACCACATGGCGCGTACAAATAGTAAAAATGCGTAACTTACTTTAATGTGACCACCTATTACCACATGGCGCGTACAAATAGTAAAAATGCGTAACTTACTTTAATGTGACCACCTATTACCACATGGCGCGTACAAATAGTAAAAATGCGTAACTTACTTTAATGTGACCACCTATTACCACATGGTGCGTACAAATAGTAAACATGTGTAACTTACTTTAATGTGACCACCTATTACCACATGGCGCGTACAAATAGTAAAAATGAGTAACTTACTTTAATGTGACCAAGTATTACCACATGGCGCCTACAAAGCCCTGGCAACAAAATCCACAAGTTCAAGACAATGTTTTGAGACCACCCAAAGCTGACCAGATCATGAGGTCGTTGTCGTTACTCCAAGTTTAAAGTCCAACAATTCCAAGATCATATTTCCTTTTTAAAAAATGTGTTTGTTTTAAACTTCGAAATGAAATCTTTACACGTGTCAACACGTTAATATCGTTACTCGGTGATCTGAAAATGATTACAGATATTATTTATATCCACATCTGGTTTGGTCCCAACACCGGTCAAAGAGCGGCTTTAGAGCAGTCATACATTTACAATAAGATCGTTGACGCTTGCGTGCGCAACGTGCGTTGAAATACCTTTCAGGCTTCAGACAACTAGCGATCTTGGCTCCAAGTCGTGTTTTCTGAACGTCAAGTCAGTTGTCAGACTTCACCACAACGAAGTTACTTGCAAAGACCAAACCACTAGCCACAAGATCTTGTGGCTTTCTAGATCTTCTTTGTTTTTCTTATTTTCCTAAAAAAACTTTTATTGTTTTTTTTTCCTATTCATTTCACCAAAACCCAATCTCACTCTCTCACTCTTTCTCACTCTTGGTTTGTTCATTCTCCCCTCGTCGCCTGGCTCTCAACACTGGCCTCTCTCTGCGGCTAGCGAGGCGTGAGCTGTGGAGTCACGCGACAGACAGGCGTCGTGAGAACGTGAATGGAGTTGGTGAGTGCCCCGTGCGCCACACAACCACACAGCCACACAGACCAGTGAGACGCGGGGGAGGGAGTGGACGGTCAGAGGACTTAAGCACAAGTTGAAGTTTGCCAAGATACTTGGTAGTAAACTATTTCCACACTGATATCTCACTATTCGTTGTTGATGTTTCGCTGAGTTTACATTGAGTGACAATTCAACAATAGTTGGTCTTTTAAAAATTTGGGGTTATAATTCTATATTTAAAACATGATATTCTTTTTTTCGTGATCGAGTCAAACATATGGTACAAGATCCATTAAATATACGGCTGCGGAAATTAGCGATTAATTAATTAATAAATCGTTAAAAATTGTTATCGATTTAAATTAGTTTCATCGATTAAAATTCGATTAAAATTTAATAAAATATTTTTCTGTTTTTTTTTCAATTTATTAATTTATATATATAAAAATCAATGTATGTATGTTTGCATGTCTGTTATAGGTGACTAAACCATGCATCCGATCGCCATGAACATTTTGGAGACTTTTGAGTACGCTCCCGGGATGGAAATAGACTACTTTGTTTTCAAAATTTAACACTCATGGGACGCCGGGGGCCCATAATGAGAGTTTTTTTTCTTATATAAGCTATATAAAAATTAGTTTAAGGCTTAGCTGCTTGGAAAATGAATGGATCTTGACCAAACTTGGTACATAACAACTTGATAGCCTATATTAAAATACTATAGAGCACAAATTTCCTAATGTCCATTTATTCGGGGCTGGTGGCCTAAAATGTCTTTTTTCATAAACGTTTAAGATTTTATTCCCAATTCAATTATTAAAGATCTTGAGAAATATAGATAAATATATCCACTATAAAATTGATTGAAATAAATAGGTGTTTTGAACTTGATATCTTGCACTAATTGGGCCTTGGGGCCCTTAATGTCGTTTTTTTCCTTTTATGAGCTATATAAAATTCGTTTATGCAATAGCTACTGAGTAAATGATTGGATCTTAACCAAACTTTCTATATAAATACTTGGTAGCCCATATTAAAATAACAAATGGCACTGCACTTCTAATGTCCAATTTTTCAGGGCCGGAGGCCTCAAATGTCTTTTTTTGTTTTTGTATACTCTAAGATATTATTTCCCACTCAGTTTTTAACGGTCTTGAGAAATATATCCATGAGGAAACTGAATTTAAATGAACAGGTTTTCAAAATGTACATCTTGAACCGAATAGGTCCGGGGGCCCCTTAAAGTATTTTTTCATTATATTAGCTATATAAAAATTAGTTTAAGTGTTATATAATGAGAAAATAACTGGATTTTGACCAAACTCGGTATATAAAAACTTAAAAGCCTAAATTAAATTACTATAGGGCACAGAACTGCTCATTTCCATTTCCTCGGGACTGGGGGCCCTAAATGTGTTTTTTTTACCAACTTTTAATATTGTATTCCCCATTCAATTTTACACGATATTGATAAATATAGATAAATATATTTATATATTTTTTATGAAATTGATTGAAATGAACAGATTTTAAACTTCATATGTTAAACTGATAGGCCCGGTTACCCTTAATGTAATTCCTTTTTTATCTATATGTATTCCTTTTTACTGAGATCGTTGCACCGCACGACGGGTCTGCTAGTAATTTATATTTTTTGTTACTTACACACTTTTCCCTCGTACTATTTTTTAAAATTATTTATTTAGAAGTGCATACGTAAACAAAAAGGTCTTGAGTCTTAATTTCTTATTTCTTGCATAGCGACACGAATTCGCTGTGTTATGTCACGAAATTAGGGAGCCATTGAATTACCGCGAACTATCCGATTTCGCTCAATAACGAATAGCAACTTAAGAGAATCTATATAACTTGTTATGAAAATATAATTAATCGAAATTAGTCGATTAAATTTTTCCCGATTAATCGAACAAAATTGTCACTAATCAGTACCAGCCCTAATTAAAACGTATTTTAATTTTCTTGAAGTTATGTGTTTTCGAAATGGTTTTGAAAGTAAAATGTACAATGACATAAATGTGGTTTTTAAAGATCAAAGAAAAGCTAATCCTTAAACTAGGTATATACAGTGGAAGTGTGTGCAGTAAGCCTTGATGGTATCTACTTCTAGGCTCCTAGCGCCCACTCAGGTAAACTCGTCAAAGTACACATAATATTTTGTTCAAAAACACCGGTTTAAAAAAAAGTTGTTCCACAATCGTACTTATATATGAGGTTTCTCTGTAAATCTTCCGAAATATGAGATTTCTCAATAAATGATTCCGAATATCAGATCTGTAATAACTTTTCCCAAACATGAGCTTTATCAATAAATATACACAATATGACATTTTCAATATATGTTCTAAATATGAAATTAGTCAAAGAATGTTCCCAATTATGAGATTAGTCAAAGAATGTTCCCAAATATGAGATTTCTAAAAAAAAATTTTATTCCTTATGAGATTTTTCAAAAGCTGGAAACTTGAGATGTTTCAATAAATGTACCCAAATATGAGATGTTTCAATAAAATGTTCCAAATATGATCTAAAAACTTAGCTGACACTGATAATCAATATACATAATTCCCGTTGTCTGTATGTATGGTTGTAATGTAATGTAATGCTGTTAGGTGGCGCTGCGATCGATTTTGTTTTATACTGCGCACCAAATTACTGCACCGAAAATAACACTTTTCGAACGTTCCGCATAAAATTGTTCAATATGATAATAAATTATTCAAATAAAAATAAATAAAAGAAAAGAAAGTTCTGTATTACGTTATTTTTTAATCTGATGTGTATTTATTTTGAAAACTTCCATCATTTTTGACGGGTGATACACTGGTCAGTATACATAATTCCTTGTCTGTATGTATGGATGTAATTATAATGCTGTCAGGTGGCGCTGCGAAATTTGTAATGCTGTTAGGTGGCACTGCGATCGATTTTGTTTTATAGTGCTGCACCAAAAATAACACTTTTCGAACGTTCCGCATAAAATTGTTCAATATAATAATAAATTAATCAAATAATAAAAAAACCCGTATTAAACAAGTTTTTGACTATAATTAGGGCTGCGGAATGTAACGATTAATTTCTCGATTAATAGTTTTTAAAAAATTGATCGATTAAAATTATTTTAATCTATAAAAATTTGATTAAAATTAAAGAAAATATTTATAATATTTTTTAATTTTTTTAATTAATAAATAATTAATTATTAATAATTAAAAATAATTTATATATTTTTTACGTACAAACTTCTCCCGCGTAATATTATAATTTATTTTATTACATGGACGTGGACCCGCAGACGTCAACTAAAAAATGGCTGACAGCATCAGCGCAGATAAATTTAAACATATAGCTAGAAAGTTGATCAAAAATTTTGTTTTTAAGCTAACTGCGGATGGCAAAGTCGAAGATGGTGGAAAGGTTTACAGTTTACTGTGTTCACTGCCATAAACAATTCTCTTTTAAGGATCAAATACATCGCTGAAGTACCACCTTCCGCACAAACATCCAATCAAGTATCAACACATTGTCATAAAATTTAGTAAAAAATATTCTTATTTTTCAATATCCGGTTTCAATGTTCAGTTTAATGACGTCATAAATTTCTATTTCTGGCTTTAATCGAAATTATCGATTAATTAATCGATAATTTTTCAAAAGTTAATGATTAAATTTAAATTAATCGATAACAGCCCTTAATATATATATATATATACATATATATATATATACAAACTCTCGGAAAATACTCATTCTTCCTAATAAATTAAGACTTCTTTGAATCTCATTTACAATGCTGAAGATGTGTAACTTTATTTAAATGTGTTAACAGTAGTTGGATGTTTGTGGGTGAATTAAAATTGTGAGCTATTAAGGTATTGTTAAGACAAATAATCCCTCTGGTGTTCCTTGGACCGTGTGAAAGTCAACAAACTAATGCGCTAAGCTGCACAGCATCCATTTCATATGAAAAATGTTACACCCCACAAACACAGATCTTATTTTATCCTCATCAAAATTTACAGCTTGGGTATTCTAAACTGCTGCATTGTGCCGGTCAGTTATCTTATTGGCCTTTCAGCCGCGCAGCTCAACGGACACATCGGTTGAGACTGTACAAAGTTAAACTCCAAAGATTTCTTGATTAGCTTGTCACACAATGAGAACTCTCCAAAAATGTAGAGAAATATTATATTTTATGTTTGTATAAATTCTATACTAATCTAGGCTAGAGGGATTAGTCTGGTCTGGTTAGCTTCAAATACAATGAGAACATTCAAAACATGTAGAGAAATATTTTAATTTATGTTTGTTTACATGTTATTCTAATCTGGGCTGGTGGGAATATTCTGGTCGGATGAAGTAATTTTCTACGTGGTGTATAGTTTTACCCAGTCACAGACACTATGCGTAGAATCTGGACAAAGAGTCAATCTAGTGTGTTATACTAAAATAGCATTAGAAAAAAAAGTGTTAATATAAAGGATTTAAAAACAATATAATTTCCAATAAAGCGGGCCCAAATTTAAGGTGTAAACAGTATGTTTTCCTCATAGTCTCCTCTTTGTCCAACATGATTTCATACTCATACACAAAACACATACACAGATAAAACACACACAAATAAATGTATGATCGTTTGCATTAGGGAACAGACGGAAATGGGTTTTTACTATTTGTCAGTTCCGTATAGTTTGGCCCTAATATTTGCCGGTTCCGGATCCGGATATCTCCACATTTAAGTGTAAGAGCCAAGAGGGTGCACTTTACTACTTTATATCTAGTATTTAATACTATTTATTAAAATATTTATTATCCAACAAATGTTGAGTATCTGCTATCTACAATCACGGATTGTGACACTGTCCGCGTCAACGATGAATTCAATAAGACTAGATGATAGATATAACAGGTGAGACCAGGAACATTTTCATTTTTATTCGCAAATCAAATCACAATAGCAACTGCCATTCAAAGGAAAAAAACAACATAGAATATACAATTATTGCAATGATATAACTTATATATCATATAAGTAAACTTTTAAAATGGTAATTATTAAATTGAAAGTATTGAATGATTGACTACTTACAGCGTACTAGTCAATGACAAAGTTAAAAACTATAGCTAACACTCTGCCTGTCCCAGTTTCCAAGGATCCTGTTTAGCTATATAGTTTATAGTATAAACTAATAATTACAAATTCAACTTAAAATTCTACATTTTTAACGTAAAATTTGTATTTATCATAAAATTAATATATCAGGTATAAGAATGAAAATAATTTAGTGACATCAGTAAATAAAATAGTTACTAGTTACTAGTAAGTTGTGACATGGTACTCATCAGTAATTGTTACCTTTAAGTTTGTAGTTTGTTTCTTCAATTTTTAAGTTTCTACAAATTAAGTGTTTGTCATACCAAAATTCTTTTTTAAGAACAATAACTTCAAAAGTTTGTTCGGCGACAAGCGAGAACGCTTATCATCATTTATCTTCCCCGATGTGCTGAATGCTTTCTCACTATCCAACTTAATTCTTATTAAATGTACTGATTTCTGGTTATTGTTTTTTTTAAATCTTTCTATATGTTTATAAACTTATTAATATTAATTTCATTTCATTTCAAAAGTTATTTACTACATTGATACCCGGATACTATCTGGATCTGCCATAAGTATTTGCCGAATCCGGATAGTGGCCAAAATCCCGATATCCGGAACCGATAATCGGCATGCCGGATATCCAGCTGTCCCCCAGTTTGTATATATGTATACATGTATGTATGTATGCATGTATGTGTGTTTGTATGTATGTATGTATGTATGCATGTATGTGTGTTTGTATGTAAGTATGTATGTGAGTATGTTCATGTTTTTGTATGTATGTATAACTCTATTATTATGATTCAATTCCAAACACTATTTCGTGTCATCATTGATATTAGAATAAACAAACACTGTAGCAAAATTGTGTTACGAAAATTATGTTGCATTGGATAATTATTTAACAATGCTATTTTCGTAACAATTTTGGGATTGTCCACTTTGCTTTTCTTTAAACGTTTGTCGCATCATTGGGTTTAAATGTTAAATATTCACAATTGTGAGGAGACGGAGCGGCGGTTTCATTGAACTAAAATTGTAATCTCAGTGAGACATCTGTTCACAAACGTCAAATATGTACAGTTATTACAAGCTTACATGCAAATTTGTGAAGTTACGCATTCTTNTAGAGTTTCAAAATAGCTGTAATTGGAATTATCAAATTATATCATTAAAGAAAACATAAGTATAAGGCTTTTACCACTGTATTTTAAGGCCTACCATTACTGTAGTATATAGTGTCTATCGACCAACGATGGACAGACGGCGGCTTGAGAACCACATGTGGCTATCCTGTGTTCGCATTGCGTGTCGCATTAAAGTTATGAAAATTTGCTACAAGGGTAACTGGAAAATTTCCAAACTAGATTTAATGACTCATTATGATTCAACGCAGTCCTCAACAAATTTTACAAAAATGTTTAATGGCTGTTATTGCCTAAAGGTCTAGCCATCCATGCAATAGACTAAACTGTGACGTTATACATTAGGCAGTATGTTATTTTAATTAAATATTTATTTGCAAATATGTATATGGTAATCAAATTGTACAACTAAAATAAATTATATCATCAATATACATAATTTGCAATCTGACACGTCTGTATTGTTTGTCCGTGGCGTTACTAATTTTAGAAAGCAGCGCACCAAATTACGGCACCAATGCATCAAAAAGTGTGCTAATTAAAGATGCGCTGTAAAAAAATATTATATGACGTCATTGTTTTAGCTCATATTTTAATTTTGGAAAATGGAACAATGTAAAAAGAGGATTTGATGATGGTTAATTATAAAATCAAAAAACAGGGGCGCCGTAGGCACCCTAAAACCCCTATTATAAAATACTTTGTGTACATTTCAGACAGTTTAATATTTCATATTTATCAAACAAGGACAAGTTAGTTGAGCTTTTTTTAAAAGTCGACCACGTAGGCGTCCTAAAAAAAGTGCATTTTTTCAAAATAAATAGATTTCAGCTGATAACTTCCGTCATTTTTTACGGGTGATATGCTAGTACAGGTCTATTGTCAGTGACAGTGCTACTCACTACTACCACGAATCCAGGTCATACTTATAGTCAAAGTTTATTTGGTTCTATAACTGTGACTTAAATTAAACCTTCATTATTTAGTGTTTAACTTAAATTTATCGTTGTTTAAATAAGGTTTATATCAAAAGGTATTTATTTCATTCACTCATCACTAATTTTCCATAATAGCTAGAAACATGAAACTTTGGGAATTAGTTCTGAAAAATCCCTCGATGGGGATTTTTTTTAAATTTACATCTCGCTGGGTGACAGTGCCCGCAATGTAGATTATTTTTCTTAATATGAACTACATACACATTTTTTAAGACTTTGACTACTGTGTAAATCGATGCACCTTGACCAAACTAGGTAAATAAAAACTTAATGGTCCACATTAAACTCGTTATTTCCATTCCTTCGGAGCAATCTCGTTTTCTTAAATGTTTAAGACATTTTCCGTATTTGATTTCACACGATCTTTACAAACATATCCATCATGATCGAGATGAACTCAACAGTTGCTTTGGGCTTGCAAATAGTAGTTTTTTATTTCTTATTCAAGCTGTATAAATATAATTTTATTCATCGGTTTGCCATGAAACTTTAGACGGTTATTGCATGCGCTTCTACACAAAAAAAAATAAGAAAAAAAAATGGTTTCTTGCATAATTTTTTTACGATAGAAAGATATTCGGTGGCGGGGACCAAAAATTAAATTTTTTATCATGAGCTAAATAAAAATAATTAACCTTAAAAACACTTTTAAAAAACTAGTCTTATATTAAAAATGCACTAATGTTCTATTTTTTAGTCTACGCATTTTACAGTAAGTTCGAAGCCAGCTTACCTTTTGACTATAAATCCCTTATATATGAGACATAACTAAAAGTAGTGATTATGTTCAAACGTGACATTTACAGACTGAAACAGAATTATCTCCCCTGGTTTTTTTCTCCCCTGGGCGCAGGGACGGTAGGGGGTGTGAACAGTGACGGTCGGCGTCAACGCGTGAACTGGGCAAGTGAAAAATTTATAAACAAATAGTTTGACGGACGGTTCCGATTAAACTTACAAAGCAAGCTAATATAAGACTAGTAAATAAAACAAACCCGTAAAAACAAAGTTTTTGACTATAAATCCCTTATATATGAGACGTAACTAACAGTATTGATTATTTTCAAACACGACAAACATACAGACTGAATCTGTCTTAACTCAACTTTGCTTCATAACCCTGAGAGGGGGAGAGGGGAAAAGTCTGGTCACCGATTTGCTTGACCGAGCTCAGCGCGACACGTAAAATGTAAACAAAAGTACCCCGGATCTTCGATGGGTCGCCTCAAAGCGTCAACTCAAACTTTCACGTGGGAAAAAAACAATAACAAACCGTGAAATTGAATTAAATACGTTATATAAGGAAAAACTAAAAATGCATTAATTTAATTACGATACAATCGATAGATCTGAAATTTTAATACGATGCATTGTTAGGTGAGACGGGTCCGTGTGCCAAATTTCAGCTCGATCGGATCACTGAAAGTGGGTCATTTTTGACTTTTGTTTTTCCGCCCGCCCATCCCATGAGACGGCCGCGAAGTTAATATAAGGGATTTAAAAAGGTTATTTTTTAGTCTGCCTTGTTTCCCCTTGTCCTTCGATAGCCATAATAGTCTCCATCAAGGTAGTCTCAAGACGTCCAAGCCAAGTGCATTGCCTGTGAATGACCATCTTCTTTTTTTTAATGGATGTTTGATTTTATGCTATATATTCATGTACAGACTTTTCCCTTACTGCTGCAGCTGACGTGAAATCGGAAACTCCTATGAGTAAGACATTTCGAAATATTTGTTTTTTTTTCATCATCATTGAGTTTTAGGTATATTGGCTTTGTATAACGCAGACGTTGTAGACCTTCACTTTTGGTAATCTGCAGATTGTCTTGAGTTCAAGATTTTTAAAAAAAACTTTGTTAAGGGCGTTTGATCCATGGCCATATGTATTTTAAATCCGTTATATTAAATTCGCCGTCTTGTCTCTCTGCTGTCATGCTATCGCCGGTCCGCGGTAAAAAAAAAGTAAAAAATGACCCACTTTCCATGATTCTATCGAGCTGAAATTTTTCAAATAGACTTGTGTCACCTAACAATGCATTGTATTAAATTTCAGATCGATCGAATGTACCGTAATTAAATTCATCAATTTTTAGTTTATCTCTATGTAGCATGTGTAGCCGTCTGCCATAGTTGACCCCACGGGTCACTGGAGCTCTTGATGTCACAGGGGTCTGTCGCTCATTGCGTATAATATATTGAAGATAATCAATATTTTTAGTTATGTCTCATATATAAGGTATTTATAGTCAAAAACTCTGTTTTTACCGGTTGTTTATATTATTTATGTTGTTGGGTCTACTGAGGATGACATATTACCTCCTATGTATGTATAGTGGGAGACTTTTTCCCGAGCGTGGATATTTATACATGTTTTCTTTGGTACCCTTAGGGTCGATACTTTTAGTCTTTTATTTGTTATTCAACTGACCAATTTAGTGAAATAGGAGTTGAAAGTGTTCACTTTGGTCTGCCTATCTGAGTGTGAAATACTATCTCGTTTTATGTGGTCTGCTAAGTCCAGTCTTCTAGACCTTTATTTCTGACCAGTGTTATTGAATTTCACATTGTGTTATTTTTTTTAGCTTTGGTGCATGGCCCTGTCAGTTGTGATGCCAAACAGTATTGAAGATAAGAGAAAATTATTGCTTGACTCCATCTTGACTGGGAATCAATCAGTCAGCCATACTTGTTTGTATAAAGCTAGAGCCTTCTCTGAATAAGCCAGTCCGTATTTCAATTCCGAGTTCTGATGTGTAATCCGAATGTATAGTGTTTATCGAAGCCTTGCGGCATGTGTTATGTGTTCTGAGGTTCGACAAGATTAGGTGCTCCTGACGGTACCTCATTTAGTGTTTATACCGAGCGTATTGTGCGGTGGTCGAGTGGCAGCGCACTGGACTGTCGTACCGATGGTCACGGGTTCGAATCCGTGTGAAGGCAAGGGTTTGTTCCTGAGGCCTAGGGCGTCCCTGAGTCACCCCGCTCCGAATGGGTACCTAACATTCATGTAGTTAGGCGGCTGGGTAATGCGTGGAACCCACAAAGCCGTGGCCTGTGATTGCTGCATCACTTTCCAACAGATCATCTGTCATGGTCTGTGGACACAACTATCTTCTGCATAGAAGGAGCGTCTGTATAGATAAGATAAGATAGTATTACATACCCCGCACTCATGGTGTGTCTTGTGTAATATGACTTTGTACAAAAATCTTCAAAACAAGTTATCGGCATAGATTTGGTATTTGTATGCTTATATATGTCACATATCAATAAAGCCGATTTTTCATCTCGAGTTTATTGTTTCTAGTTCTAAATACTAGGTACCCACACATGGTTTATTCGCCTGGCGACAGACAAATTAAGTAATACGTGGCATTCTATTTTGTGGTCGACTCAAACTCTTTTCGGCATAGCATTCTAGCTAGGGGACAGCCGGGGATCCGGAATGCCGGATATCCGGATCGGATATCGCAATTTTTTGCCACTATCCGGATTCGGCAAATGCTTATGGCAGATCCGAACAGTTTCTGGATATTAATGTAGTAAAGGATTTATGAATTCCGAATTAAATTATAAAAAGGAACTTTAACAAATGTAATAGAGATATAAAACTAAAATGCTACCTCACTTTGGTGAGACCTGTACTAGAATATGCATCTTCTGTATGGGACCCATCCACCAAAGAAAACATTGATAAACTAGAACAAATTCAAAAAAGAGCTGCCAGATTCATTACTGGAGAATATTCGAAACTGACAAGAATAACACCATTAGTTAAATCATTAAACCTTGAAACACTAGAGGATAGAAGAACCAAGAGCAAAGTAGTAATCATACATAAAGCAATTAATTCTAATTTAGAAATACAACACAAAGATAACTTAATACAACCCTCAGATAGACATAAGGATAAAAATACCTTTCTTATTCCGTATGCAAGAACAAACACATACAAGTTTTCCTTCTTCCCGTCCGGAATTCGGGCGTGCAATGGGTTGCCTGAAGAATCCAGGAAAACCAACACTTTATCAACATTTAAATCTCTAATAAAAATGCAAGACTAAACACAAACCATAGATAAGAGTAGGACGCAATAATCTTCTGTATAGAAGGAGCGTCTGTAAACAGATAAGATAAGATAAGATAAATTAATATTTCGGAGTTTATAAACAAATATATAAAAAGTAAAAAAAAATAAACAGAAATCAGTACATTTAACAAGAATGTATAGTTGGACTGCATTGAGCACAGCGGGGAAGATAAATGTTGCTTTACGTTCTCGCTTGTCGCCGAACATACTTAGAATGTTATTGTTCTTGAAAAAGAATTTGGGTATGACAAACAGTTAATTTTTCGAAACTTAAAAATTGTAGAATCAAACTAAAAACTTAAAGGTAACAAGTACTGCTATCTTCTTATCTTATCTGTTTACAGACGCTCCTTCGATACAGAAGATTACTGCGTCCTATGCTTATCTATGGTTTGTGTTTAGTCCTGCATTCTTATTAGAGTTTTAAATGTTGATAAAGTGTTAGCTTTCCTGGTTTCTTCAGGCAACCCAATCCACGCCCCGAATTCCGGACGGGAAGAACGAAAATTTGTATGAGTTTGTTCTCGCATACAGAATAAGAAAGGTGTTTTTATCCTTATGTCTATCTGAGGGTTGTATTAAGTTATCTTTCTGTTGTATTTCTAAATTAGAGTTAATTGCTTTATGTATGATTACTACTTTGCTCTTGGTCCTTCTATCCTCTAGTGTTTCAAGGTTTAATGATTTAACTAATGGTGTTATCCTAGTCAGTTTTGAATATTCTCCAGTGATGAATCTGGCAGCTCTTTTTTGGATTTGTTCTAGTTTATCAATGTTTTCTTTGGTGGATGGGTCCCATACAGAAGATGCATATTCTAGTACAGGTCTCACCAAAGTGAGATAGCATTTTATTTTTATATCTTTATTACATTTGTAAAGGTTTCTTTTTATAAAGCCTAAGGTTTTGTTTGATTTTTTAATAACTTCATTGACATGGGGATTCCATGATAATTTCTCATTTATTATGACTCCTACGTATTTTGCATCTTTAGTTTGGGTTAATTCCTTTCCATGAATGAAATATTTTGAATTTATGTGTTTCTTTTTTTTTGTTACTCTTAACAGTTGACACTTTTCTGGGTGGAAACTCATACTCCAGTTAGTTTCCCATTTTATCAATTCATCTAGGTCTTTTTGTAAAATTTTGCTATCTTGTTCTGATTTAATTGTTCTATAGATTATACAATCATCAGCAAACAACCTAACTTTTGTTCCTGTTGAGATGTTGTTGGGTAAATCATTTATATATATTAAAAAGAGTAAGGGACCTAGCACAGTTCCTTGTGGAACTCCTGAGTTAACCTTTATTGGTGCAGATTTAGATCCATTAATTATTACAGTTTGCTCCCTGCCCAAAAGGAAGTCTTGGATCCAGTGATGTAAGGAACTGAGTACTATGTTACTACTTACCACTAACTACTAATTTGTTACTATTTTATTTACTCATGTCATTAAATTATGTTCATTGTTATGGCTGATATATTAATTTTATGTTTTAAAAATATTAATTTTATGTTAAAAATAATAATTCTAAGTTTAATTTGTAAGTATTAGTTTATACTATAAACTTTATAGTTAATCAGGAGCCTTGGAAACTGGGACAGGCTGGCTGTTGGCTACACACTCAGTACAACCCTGTCTGTTCACTTGGCACACGCTGCAAAGTTCGTTGAACTTCTTTCAAGTTCGTTCATTCAATTCATTGTAAAATGTTCATCGCTGATGTTGACAGTGTCACAAACCGTCATTTAAGATATCAGCTACAATAGATTTTTAAAAATAAATATTTTAATAAATAATATTACATACTAGATATAAATTAGTAAAGTACACCTTCTTAGCTCTTACACTTAAATGTGGAGATATTCGGAATTCTGGATCCGGCAAATATTAGTGCCAAACTATGCGGATCCGGCAAATAGTAAAAAACCCTATCCGGCTGTTCAATAGTTCTAGCCTCAGAAAAATAGTGCATCTATTGACATTTTTATGGCCAAATGTCATCACCAATGAGGACCTCTGGCAACGCACACAACAAGAGCCAGTGGATGAGCTTTTACGCCAGCGCAGATGGAGATGGATTGGCCACACTGTCAGAAAGCCTACATCCAGCATTGTGAGACAAGCCCTCACATGCAACCCCCAAGGCAAGAGAAAAAGTGGTCGTCCCAAAATTACCTGGAGAAGGGAACAGGAGGCAGACACCAAAATGAACGGGCACAGCTGGGGGCAGATTGAGATACTGGCGCAGGACCGGGATGCCTGGAGAGCCTTTGTTCATGGCCTATGCCCCAGATGGGACGAAGGGCGATGATGATTGACATTGTTATACATACTGGGAATACTTTGGTATGCTAGGGCGATGGAAGAGTCCTACGTTCGACAATGTTCTATGACACTGTTTAACAGACGGAGTTTTATGCCAAGGTGTTAACCAAAACCTCAAGACAGTCTCAATATGTCAGAATTTGAAATTATATTTATAGTTATATTAGTTCTAACCTCCATATAAAGACAACAATGCCAACCAGATGGCAGCTGATAAGTACAGACTAGTTAATTCAAAGATCAGGAAGGAGATAAGGCAGGCCAAAGAGGACTGGGTAGATAACGAGTGTTGGGCAAGTAGATAACGAGAGACTTGGGCAAGTTATTTAAAAGTTTCAACATTGAAGAAGGGCTGGTAAAGTTGTTTGCAGAACTTTACCGCCAGGGAAGCATTGCATTCCTGTGTAGGGGATTTCAATATGTCGATTGGAGTTTGCCAGCGGTTCATTTTCTAATATTTCCTGTTCAATATCTTGCTAGAAAAATCATGCTAAAAACCGTGATGACCTCACATCCATCTCTATTAGGGGAAGACCTTTGTGCAACATAAGATTTGCTGACGATATAGATCTTCTTGCTTAAAACAATAAAGAACTACATGAGCTCACTTACAAACTATCGTAAAGATCAAGGGGCATATGGAATAGGATCAATGAAAAGAAAGATATTGATTAACATCTAAGTTGAGAGAGAGCTGAAAGGGAACCCTCCCAGATGGTTTTGCAAAGGGCCAACAAACCAGCCATGTAAAAAGAAGATTGTTACTGAAACCGAAAGCAAAGCAAACACACATAACACAGTCAGAGGCGAGAGTAGAGCTCCGCAAAGGAGACTAATGAAGCCTTGTGGGGAAAGTCAACAGAATCCCACAAGACCGACCACCCTACTAAAACCCATGAAAAAGAAAAATTACCTCATCCACAAGGCACCTCTCATCTTGGGAACATGGAATGTCCTCACACTGCTAGAACCAGGCAGATGCGCCCAAGTCGCCAAAGAGATGGTAAAGTACAAAGTACAAATTCTGGGACTAAGTGAAGTACGGTGGAACACATTTGGAGAAACTAGACTTCAATCGGGTGAAATCCTGCTATTCTCTGGAAAAGAAAATGAAGAAGACACTCATGAAAATGGGGTATCACTCCTATTGAACAAAGACGCATTTAAGAGCCTCCTTGAATGGGAGCCAATTTCAGACAGAATAATCAGAGCCCAATTCCTGTCCAGGTTCAAAAATGTCCATATCATTATGTGCTATGCTCCAACCAACCTTGCACCTGAGGAAGATAAATTTGCATTCTATGAACAACTTCAAAGTATAATGGATAAAATACCGAAAAGAGACATACTGGTCGTCATGGGCGATATGAATGCTAAAGTTGGCAATGACAACATAGAGAGAGAGAAGGTAATGGGCATACTTGGACTGGGCAACATGAATGAAAATGGAGAAATGTTTGCAAACTTCTGCACATTCAATGAGCTGGTGATTGGAGGCACCATCTTCCCACACAAAAATTGCCACAAAGTAACGTGGGTCTCACCAGACACAAAACAGAGAATCAAATAGACCACATCACTATAGGCCGCACCTGGAGGAGCACATTGCAGGATGTACGAACAAAAAGAGGAGCAGACATTGGATCAGACCACCATCTGGTTGTTGCCAAGCGAAAAATAAAGCTAGCCAACCAAAGGCCAAAAACAGACAGACGAATCAGATTTGACCTGGACAAGCTCCGAAACCCACGGGAAAAGAACGAACTACAGCTAACTCTTAAAAACCGATTTGCTGCACTGCAACTAGACGATGATAATGAAGGAAACATAGACAAAACCTGGGATAACTTCAAAGAAATTATTACAGTATCTTGCAAGGAAATACTGAAACCTGCCCCGGAAAACAAAAAACACTGGATCAGCGATGAGACATGGCAAAGAATTGAAGATAGGAAACATGCAAAACAAAAAGTGAATCAAGCCAAAACAAGATAACTTAAACAACTTACTCAACAAGAGAACCATACAATTTCAAAAGAGGTCACAAAAATGCTTAGAAATGACAAACGAATATTTTATAATAAGCTAGCTGAACAAGCAGAAGAAGCAGCAGGAAAAGGAGATCTAAAACAGTATACTAACTACAATGTACCAGTCCGAGATAAACAAGGTAAAGTCATTTCCTCCATAGATGACCAGCTTAGAAGATGGAAAGAATATTTCCAGGAAGTCCTAAACAGACCGACCCCTCTGAACCCACCCGTTTTGACCACAGGAGAAACATTGGACATAAATATGGAAGCGATATCCAAAGAAGAAATATGGACGGCCATCAATCAAATGAAGACAGGGAAAGCAGCAGGTGTAGACAACATACCAACCCGAGGTCCTAAAAGAAGGAGGAGCTGAAATCATCAACCAACTCCACGGTATCATCAACAAAATTTGGTCAACTGAAACCCCTCCTGCAGAATGGAAAAGGGGCTTACTGATTAAAATTCCAAAGAATGGGGATCTGTCACAATGTGAGAAATGGCGAGGAATTACTCTACTATCAGTACCAAGCAAGGTCTTTAGCAGAACAAAACTAAACAGAATAAAAGATGCCTGCAATGATCTCCTGAGAGAAGAACAAGCTGGGTTCAGAAAAGGAAGATCATGCATTGACCAAATAGCAACACTCCGGATAATTATAGAAATAGAACAATCTATTGAATGGAAATCTCCATTCTATGCCACATTTGTGGACTTTGAAAAGGCCTTTGATAGCATAAATAGAGAAACTATATGGTCAATAATGAGGCACTATGGAATACCAAATAAAATAACTAACATCATCCGAAATCTGTACGAAAACTTCACGTGCCAAGTAGTACATAATGGTAGACTAACAGATGAATTCCATGTCACAACTGGAGTCAAACAAGGATGCCTCCTTTCACAACTTCTGTTCCTTCTTGTGTTAGACTGGGTCACAAAAGAAGCTAATGCAAGCTCAGGAAAAAGAATCCAGTGGAACCTAATGCAAAAACTAGAAGATTTGGAGTTTGCGGATGACTTGGCCATTCTGTTCCACAGACTTCAAGACATGCAAGACAAAATCACTGCCTTGAGCGAGACTGGGAAAAGAGTAGGACTAAATATAAACATTCAAAAAAACAAAAATTTTTGAAAATAAACTTCCTACAAGATGGAGTCATCCAAGTAGAAAACCTTAACCTTGAACAAGTAAACAACTTTGTATACCTTGGGAGTGTGGTCAGTGTATCAGGGGGAACAGATGAGGACATCGAACGAAGAATAAATTAGGCGTGACAGGCTTTTGCCAATCTGAAACAGGTCTGGAGATCTACACACATCTCTGTCAAAACAAAAGTAAGGATCTTTAACACCAATGTTAAAACGGTCCTACTTTATGGATCCGAAACATGGCGGACGACAGAGACAACAAAAAATAGACTCCAGACCTTTGTTAACAGATGCCTCAGAAATATCCTGAAAATAAAATGGTTCGATAAGGTCAAAAACTCCAAGCTGTGGGAGAGGTGTGGACAAAGAACAGTAGAACAACAAATCATGGAAAGAAAGTGGAGATTGATTGGACACACCCTCAGGAAAGATAACAGCAGGGCTAGGCAGGCCTTAGATTGGAACCCCCAGGGCAAACGACAACGAGGAAGACCCAAACGTACATTGAGACGGAGTATGTTGGACGAGGCTGGAATGACTGGGAAGAGCTGGGGAGAACTGAAGCGACTGGCAAGGGACCGTGTAGAGTGGCGAGCTTCGACAGAGGCCCTATGTTCCACAAGGAACTCAAAGGACAAATGATGATGATGATGACCTCACATCCATCTCTATTAGGGGAAGACCCTTGTGCAACATAAGATTTGCTGACGATATAGATCTTCTTGCTTAAAACAATAAAGAACTACAGGAGCTCACTTACAAACTATCGTAAAGATCAAGGGGCATATGGAATAGGATCAATGAAAAGAAAGATATTGATTAACATCTAAGTTGACAGTATGGCAAACATCATAATGAACCAAGAAAAGCTGGGAGATGTACAGAACTTCAAATACCTGGGAGCAATCATATCTAGATATGGTACATGTGAAGTTTAATTCGAGCTAGAATGGGGTCGTCACTATCTAGAGATGGTACATGTGAAGTTAAATTCGAGCTAGAATGGGGTCATCACTATCTAGAGATGGTACATGTGAAGTTAAATTCGAGCTAGAATTGGTTCATCACTATCTAGAGATGGTACATGTGAAGTTAAATTCGAGCTAGAATGGGGTCATCACTATCTAGAGATGGTACATGTGAAGTTAAATTCGAGCTAGAATGTGGTCATCACTATCTAGAGATGGTACATGTGAAGTTAAATTCGAGCTAGAATGGGGTCATCACTATCTAGAGATGGTACATGTGAAGTTAAATTCGAGCTAGAATGGGGTCATCACTATCTAGAGATGGTACATGTGAAGTTAAATTCGAGCTAGAATGGGGTCATCACTATCTAGAGATGGTACATGTGAAGTTAAATTCGAGCTAGAATGGGGTCATCACTATCTAGAGATGGTACATGTGAAGTTAAATTCGAGCTATAAAGGGGTCATCACTATCTAGAGATGGTACATGTGAAGTTAAATTCGAGCTAGAACGGGGTCATCACTATCTAGAGATGGTACATGTGAAGTTAAATTCGAGCTAGAACGGGGTCATCACTATCTAGAGATGGTACATGTGAAGTTAAATTCGAGCTAGAAAGGGGTCATCACTATCTAGAGATGGTACATGTGAAGTTAAATTCGAGCTAGAATGGGGTCATCACTATCTAGAGATGGTACATGTGAAGTTAAATTCGAGCTAGAATGGGGTCATCACTATCTAGAGATGGTACATGTGAAGTTAAATTCGAGCTAGAATGGGGTCATCACTATCTAGAGATGGTACATGTGAAGTTAAATTCGAGCTAGAATGGGGTCATCACTATCTAGAGATGGTACATGTGAAGTTAAATTCGAGCTAGAATGGGGTCATCACTATCTAGAGATGGTACATGTGAAGTTAAATTCGAGCTAGAATGGGGTCATCACTATCTAGAGATGGTACATGTGAAGTTAAATTCGAGCTAGAATGGGGTCATCACTATCTAGAGATGGTACATGTGAAGTTAAATTCGAGCTAGAACGGGGTCATCACTATCTAGAGATGGTACATGTGAAGTTAAATTCGAGCTAGAACGGGGTAATCACTATCTAGAGATGGTACATGTGAAGTTAAATTCGAGCTAGAAAGGGGTCATCACTATCTAGAGATGGTACATGTGAAGTTAAATTCGAGCTAGAATGGGGTCATAACTATCTAGAGATGGTACATGTGAAGTTAAATTCGAGCTAGAATTGGGGTCATCACTATCTAGAGATGGTACATGTGAAGTTAAATTCGAGCTAGAACGGGGTCATCACTATCTAGAGATGGTACATGTGAAGTTAAATTCGAGCTAGAATGGGGTCATCACTATCTAGAGATGGTACATGTGAAGTTAAATTCGAGCTAGAAAGGGGTCATCACTATCTAGAGATGGTACATGTGAAGTTAAATTCGAGCTAGAATGGGGTCATCACTATCTAGAGATGGTACATGTGAAGTTAAATTCGAGCTAGAATTGGGTCATCACTATCTAGAGATGGTACATGTGAAGTTAAATTCGAGCTAGAATGGGGTCATCACTATCTAGAGATGGTACATGTGAAGTTAAATTCGAGCTAGAATGGGGTCATCACTATCTAGAGATGGTACATGTGAAGTTAAATTCGAGCTAGAATGGGGTCATCACTATCTAGAGATGGTAAATGTGAAGTTAAATTCGAGCTAGAATGGGGTCATCACTATCTAGAGATGGTACATGTGAAGTTAAATTCGAGCTAGAATGGGGTCATCACTATCTAGAGATGGTACATGTGAAGTTAAATTCGAGCTAGAATGGGGTCATCACTATCTAGAGATGGTACATGTGAAGTTAAATTCGAGCTAGAATGGGGTCATCACTATCTAGAGATGGTACATGTGAAGTTAAATTCGAGCTAGAATGGGGTCTTCATTGGCAACAATGCCAATATTAATTAAAATATGGACCAGCAATAACATTATCCTCGCAACGAAGCTCAGGTTATACAGAACTCTCGTTAAAACCATTGTCGTATATGAACGTGAGACCTGGACACTACTGGTTTCTATTTAAAGCGAGCTGCAGGCATTTGAACAAAATGCATGTGAAAAATTCTCCAGATGTTTTGTATAGTACACAAAACCAATGCGTATGTCTGTGACAAAATAACCTCCATTTGCGGGTAGTCAAGAAATCATTATAGCGACAATAAAGTGACGCAAGATGGCAAGTTTCGGTCAATGGCTGCAACCATAAATGCGTATTTTAAAAATTCCTCTTTTTACCACTTTAATGTACACACTTTTTCATTTAAAATTTGTTAAAATGTATTTTATATGTCTCATTCTTTTCCATGTTTTAACAATTATAATCGACTACAAAGGGAATATTGTATTTTTTTAAAAGAAAATATTGTTTCATTTCTTAAAAGTGTTGGCTCTTGTGTTTTTTAAAGGAATTTTTTTTTAAAAACTATATTTTATCCCTTTGAAAACTATTGAGTTAATTGTGAAAATAAATGTTGCACCAAAATGCTAATAACTTGACAGACAGCCGACTGAGGAAATTGAATGAAATTTTAGACTACTTTTTAGTCACTGCTGATACAGGTCTCTGTCGAATTTCATCTCAATCTCAAAGCAATGTCAAAATAACATTGCTAGATTTAAAGCATGAAACAGGAGTTGAAACATTCACAATTTAAATATATAATGGAATATGGATTTCTAAAAAATGTGATGATCTATCATAGATCAATGGGTTGTTCTTAAGACAAAGATCTCTTAAAGCATCAATAATATATTCCGAAAAAACTGCATAACGATTTGAACATTCTACAAAATACTGTTTTATTATTCACTTAGTTTATTTTTAGATAAGAGTTTAAAAGAAAGACGTGCTCTAGAAATAATGCTTCGATATGAAAAAATTGTCTTGGCATACATTCTAACATATTTGTAAGCTCAACGAGAAATTATAGACAGTTACAATGAAATTCAGAAAATATAAAACTATAATTGAATAATATCTTTTATTATATGAATAAGATGCATTTGAGATCTGAAAATTTTGAATAAAGCTATTAATTATTTTATAAGCATATGCCTATAAGCACACAGAGCAGTACATACAATGTGTATATTAAAATTCAACAACCTGAGCAGGAAATTATTTCTATTTTAATACGATCCAGGAAAACCAACACTTTATCAACATTTAAATCTCTAATAAAAATGCAGGACTAAACACAAACCATAGATAAGCGTAGGACGCAATAATCTTCTGTATAGAAGGAGCGTCTGTAAACAGATAAGATAAGATAAGATAAGACGATCGAATTAAGATTAAATTTAAATTATTCTACAGATTAGTCATATATGTTTTTAATTTTCTATAAATTCAAATCTTTGTTGAGAAAATTTCGTTGGACAGTTGCTTTGCTAGAATCTATGCGTTTAATGAGTTAAATTAAATTTTGCAACATAATAACACATATTTCTCTGGTCAGTTGTGATGTGGGACGATTTTTAGTTATTTCATTATCAGTTAAATTAAAATCAGGTTTTTGTCGTATCTATGTTCTTGTTAGTAACTTCCCTTTACAGATATCCAGTCGATGAATTTAATTTTTTGGTATTGTTAGAAAGTAAAATATATTATTAAATATAATGCATGCTTTTGCTTTCTACTTAACAAGAATTAATTAGGCATTACCTTTTTATTCGAATTATTAACTAGTTTAAAATTGTAAGAACCTGCAATTTGCTGAGCACTAACAACACGATGTCCGGCAGCAATGCTACTACACATGCCTCATAGTCCGTCGTGGACTGGAAAGGCGGTTGTTATTATTACTTGCAGTTGATACGCCTGTCAACGGGTACGCCGGAACCCGGGTACCTGTTTCCGAGCAATTACCCGGGTAGTAAAATTGCACCCTGGTACGCGTGAAAATGTTACTACAATGTCTATACCAAGGTGGTTGAACTGCGGCTCTTCTCTGTTCACATTTCGGCTCACGAATAATTTAACAAATTATAACTTTTCGTTTGAAATATAAACTGTGAAATACGTTTAACATGAATAAGCTTTAAAAAAAACAATCAACCAGAAATAGAACACGGTCCCGACAAAACCATACTGTATTTTGATACACTTTTTTTCTTGGAACATGAAGCAAAAATCATTGAACACAAAAAAAAAGTTTTGGTACCTTTAATTGTTTAAGTACGGTAAATAGAACACAACACCAATAATTATGAAGGGAAGGAAATGACCTTGACTTTGCCTTTGAAATACGCCGCACATCTATGTTACCGAATTAGACGAGCCAATGTTTTATATCTAATCCCCCCCCCCACTCACACATGTCCCCACTCCTATCCCCACCATACTTTTTTAAAAAAACGAACACCTGCCGTATTTTTATTTTTAAAAAAATATTTTAATCGTTGAAGGATCTTCACTATAATAATGAAAAATAAATGCTTGGGGAATGGCCCACTAAATAAGGGCAAGTCCCGGAAAGTTTGGTTTATTACAAAAGTTTCCAGCTGTGAACTAGAAATAACCCGCCTTGTCGTCATAGAAATATGCAACCTAAGACTTTGTTTAGCCCCCTCCCCCCACCTTTTCCAAAAAAAAATAATAAGTGAACTTTAGCACCCCTCTGCTTATTGTTTTTACACCACAGTACTATAGTATTGTTTCAATGTCATTTTTACATCGCTGATTCATTACATATAAATTTGTATTCCTATAATAAACAAAGAAGTTAGTATAAGGCGAATAGCGGGAATGACAGCGAAAATTTTGAGGCATTTCGAACGGTTAGCCGATAAAACGGCCCAGGACAAAACGGCCCTGGTCAAAACGGCCCTGGTCAACAACATCACCAGAAAAAATGTAATAATAACAGTCACTCCGTATGGTACCAAGTCACGGATGTTTGTTCGGAAGAAATAATATAATAAGATCACAATAAATAATTTTACAATTTGACCTCTTTCTTAAAAGGTGAAAAAATGATAGAAGGTTAAAATGCAAAAAATGTAAATTTTTTGTAAAAATAAATGTTAACAATTTTTTCTGGGGTCGTTTTGACCGTGAACGTTTGGACCAGGGCCGTTTTGAGAGGGGCTGTTTTGACCGGGGCCGTTTTATTGGTCGCCATTTCAAAAGGGTAACCCGGGTATCCGTTCAAATTTTGGACTGGTACCGTGGCAGCTTTTTCAACAATATTGACAGCCCTAGCAGCGCGAACGAAACCGATTTTTTTAATAACAAAAAATACCCAACGCAAATATATCGAACCGTGACAGAACTGATTACTGATAATGACAAACTGCTAGCTAAGCTAGAAAGGCTTACGATTATACAATTGTAATCTTGAAATTGTTTCAGACAAAAACGACTCATAATTATTCTTCTTTGTATTGGCAACAGCATTTCGCGCGATCGTTTAAACCTGTTAAAAAGAGTGAAAAGCTAAACAGGAATACGTATGTGACTCATTAATCTTCCAAACCTAAAATTAAAATGAGATGCGGGAAAGGTATCATGTTTACTTAGCACAAAATACAATCACTACTGACAAACAAAAAACTTGAACCGGAACTCATATATCGAGAATTAAATTAGAAATAATTATATATATATATATATATATATATATATATATATATATATATATATATATATATATTTATATATATATATATATATATATATATATATATATATATATATATATATATATCCTATATAATAAAAGGCAAAGTTCTGTCCGTTCTGTCCCGTCATCTATAGCGATTGGTCCCTCAAACACATATGACTCCTACAGCCAATCACTAGTGGAGAAAAATTTACATATTACGCGGAGGTTCAAAACGAGTTATTTTTGGTGCAGTTTTGTGGTCATAATTCAGTATTTTGTTCCCATTTTGAAGTGATGTCTGCCGCTTATTTCAATGACAGTTCTGTTAAATGCTTTTTCCTTGATGGTCCTGGGGGGTAGTGGCAAGAGTTTTAAGTGTTGTTTGTTTTTTGTTGTTGTTTTGTGGTTGTTGTTGTTTTTGTTGCTGTTGTTGTTTTTGTTGTTTTTGCTGTTGTTGTTGTTGCTGTTGTTGCTGTTGCTGCTGTTGTTGCTGTTGTTGCTTTTGTTGTTGTTGTCCACATCCCTTGCCCTGCGACGACAATGTCCTGCAAACGCTTCAGCATAACAACTACCAAAACATAGCGTCCATGAACTTCACAGGTCACCCTACACTTATTCCCGTCCTTGGGTGGGCTTTGTTACTAGTATATATATATCCTCCTATATAAAAAAGGCTAAGTTCTGTCCCGTCATTTACAGCGATTGGTCTCTCAAACACACATAACTCATACAGCCAATCATATCAAGTTTACGCGGACGTTCAAAACGAGTTATTTTTGGTGCAGTATTTCTTCCAAGACTTTATTTTGAGTTATGTGCGTTGGGATTTATAGTCAAAAGCTCTGTTTTTACGAGTTATTTATTTTAACTATAATGAATAGTATTTTTGACGTGATGCACATATATGCCAGTCGAGACGGCTGTTGAAGGGGAGTCGGAAGGTCCTTGGACGGGCTTGGTTGCTCGTATATATATATATATATATATATATATATATATATATATATATATATATATATATATATATATATATATATATATGTATGGCACCTGTCCGTCTACGAAAGATGATAGATTTATCTTTATTATCTGCAGCTCTTGGTGTGGCTGATGAGACCAATCCTTGAGTGGCAGTCTCTTCTGCATGACACACACACGAAAGCAGTGGGGCAGTGTTTCCTGGCCTTTCTCCTCGCTCTTTTCCCGACTGCTTCTGCCCTAGTTTGCTCCTCTGCTCCTAGGGATCCTTCTTTCAATATAGCCCGCCACATGTACCTATCCTCTGCCAGGTTTTCCAAGTTTTGTATATCAATGTTGGCTACTTTCATGTCTCTCTTGCATATGTCCACGTATCTGAGACATGGCCGACCAACCGACCTTTTCCCTGTCGCCAGCTCGCTGTAGAGCACATCCTTGGGTATGCGACCACTTTGCATCCTCTTGACGTGTCCAAGCCAACGGAGGCGTCTTTGGCTTAATATTGCTGCAATACTACTCATGCTTGCTTGAGCCAGGACCTCTGTGTTGGGGACTTTCTCTTGCCATTTGATGTCTAGGATGCGGCGCAGGCATCTGAGGTGGAAGCTATTGAGCCTTCTTTCATGCCTGGTATAGGTGGTCCAAGACTCGCATCCATAGAGGAGTGTGCTCAGTACGCAGGCCTGGTATACCTGCAGCTTAGTCCTTGCTGTGAGTTTAGCATTGGACCAGACTCTTTTGTACAGTCTAGCCATAACAGTTGCTGCCTTCACCATTGACGACTGCAACCTGGATGCTGTTGACAGTTTTACTTATCTGGGATCAAACATCTCGAGCACCCTCTCACTGGAAGATGAGATAAGTAGTAGGAATAGGGAAGGCAGCAACTGTTATGGCTAGACTGTACAAAAGAGTCTGGTCCAATGCCAAACTCATATATATATATATATATATATATATATATATATATATATATATATATATATATATATATATATATATATATATATATATATATATATATATATACTAGGGTATTACCCTTCAAAAATAACGGAAGTACAAAAATACACATCAGGATAGAAAAAAATAATGTAATACAGAACTTTCATTTATTTTATTCATTTATTTTCTTATTGAACAATTTTATGCGGAGCGTTTGAAAAGAGTTATTTTTTGGTGCATTCATTTGGTGCGCTGCTTTCTAAAATTAGTAGCGTCACGGATGGGACGGAATTAGGGTATGGACGGACGGGACATACATTGCAAATTATGTTTGTTGATGATATATATATACTAGTGTATTACCCGTCAAACTGACGGACGTTTTCAAAATGGATATATTTCAGTTTTTGTAATTGTCCCTTTGCCTGAAAGCCGCATAGTAAATAATCAGAAAATGTAGAGACCAAGAGAGAAAAATTAAATCTCTTTTCCATATTGAACAATTTTATGCGGAAGTTTGAAAATAGCGTTTTTTCTGGGCTTTGTTTGTTTTGTTTTTTTTTGTCAGTATTTTTTAAGCGTTAATTTTTTTTTAGCGGTGAGCTTTCTAAATTCTAGCGTTACGAACGGACATAGCAGAGTATATATTTTTTATTATATATACGAATATATGTGCTATGAGAAGTTTGAAGTTCGAAGTATTAACAAATATTGCTGAGGAGTCAGCTGGACGTTAACTTGTGGCATTGAATAGTGCGCACCAATCATGAGTGCACCAATAATACAGCACAGAGCGTTAAAAATAAATTATGTGACTTAAATGTGATCCACATCAAGGACATCTGTGATTTGAAGCAGTTTAAGCTTCATTGATGATTAAGACTTGTTAGTTTATTCGCCCATTTGTCCATACATTATTGCCACAACATTACCAAAACATATAAAAAATAAAATGTAAATTTTACACATGTTAATAACAAAGAAATATTCATTTTGCATGAAACGTAGTAAGCAATGTTTGTTACAGGATAACAGAAAAGATTAAATTATCAACTGTTAATCATATTTACAATTTAATATAAACTTGTTAGTAATTCACATAAACGTTTTTATTATTGTCAAGTCAGCACCTTTTCAAGATCAATTATGACTTGTCAGTTTATGCGCCCATTGGTCCATACTTTATTACCTTTACATTATCAATAACATGTAAATAAAAAATTGTAACTATTTTCAAATCTGAATAACAAAGAACTATTTATTTTGCATGAAACCTTTGAAGTAATATATTAATTACTGGATAAAAGAAAATATTAAAGTATCAACAGATAATCGTATAAAACATTTAATTTACACGTTTTAGGAATTCTAATAAACGTTTTCATTATTGTCAAGTCAGAAACCCTTCCAGTTCTATATTAAAAGCTAAGATTTTTTAAATTCCAAATTATTCTAAGACGCATTAAAATATTACATGTAAATAACAATAGAAAAAAAAACTATTGTAGGGAGGAATCGGATTTTTAAATATGTTATTTTATTAAACATACAAATATGCAATCTCAAAGTGTGTAAAAGAAAAACAAACGCTAAACTGAAGCATAAGTTGTCAAATTTCATTTGCAGTATTAATAATGGCTTTGAAGTTCAAATCACATCGAAACTTGACAACCAAACGAAAACCAATTGTAAATTTCATAAACCGAAAAACGAATGTTGTATATTAATATAGAAAATTAAATTTATAATTACGTACGTAATATTGACATGGACATATACACAAAAACGGACATTTAATAAAAAAAAAGAATAATATTAATCAAATAAAACATGGCTCTTTTTACTTCGTTCCCTTCACACATTAATAAAAGCTCAAATAATGACATCAGGTCACAATATTTTATGGCTAGAAACACATTTTGTTAATCTCGAATGCAACATTTTTACTCCTATAATTCCATTTTTTTATTGGGAGTTACCTTGCATAGCGTCACGGACAGACACTACGTGACATTGCAAATTATATTGTTTAATATTTTAGGGCTGCGGAAATTAACGATTAATTTCTCGATTAATCGTTAAATTTTTTTATCGATTAAAATTATTTTAATCGATAAAAATTCGATTAAAATTAAAGAGAATATTTATAATATTTTTAAAAAATTTTTATTAATCAATAATTAATTATTAATAATTAGTAATAATTTATATATTTTTTTAAGTACAAATTTCTCCCGCGTAATGTTATAATTTATTTTATTACTCTATGTGGACCGGCAGACGTCAACTAAAAAATGGCTGACAGGATCAACGCAGTTAAATTTAAACATATAACTAGAAAGTTGAGCAAAATTTTTGTTTTTAAGCTAACTGCGGATGGTAAAGTGGAAGATGGTGAAAAAGTTTAATGTGTTCACTGCCATAAACAATTCTCTTATAAATGATCAAATGCATCGCTGACGTTAACTGACGTACCACCTTCAGCACAAACATCCGATCAAGTATCAACACATTGTCATAAAATTTAATAAAAAATATTCTTAATTTTCAATGTCCGCCTTCAATGTTCAGTTTAACAACGTCATAAATTTCTATTTTTGGCTTTAATCGAAATTATCGATTGATTAATCGATAATTTTTCAAAATTAACGATTAAAATTAAATTAATCGATAACAGCCCTACTATAAATCCTTAATGTCAATATAATACGCACCGCGATACTCTATCTCAAAAAATAACATGCTACATAGATTAAATAAAATAATATACACATTTAATAATTTAATTACAGTACATGCGATCGATCTGAAATTTTGACACATCGTTTTTATCATCGGTACAAAACTGCCTGCTAAATTTCAGCTCACTAGCTTAAGAGGAATTTGGTTAAAAATCGATCCAAAGTTTTGTCGACAAGCGAGCAAGCAAGCAAGCAAGGGTTCAAACAGACACCACGAGTTAATATAAAGGATTAAAAAAATTTTAAAAACGTAACAAAAAACAAGCTTTTGACTATAAATCCTTTATGTACGAGACATAACTAAAAGAATAGATCATAATAATAGCCCAAGTCACAAGTTGGAAGGAAGGTTCCGTAGCGCTATGACGTCATTTTTGGAGCTTATATTTAAGTATATTCAAGGCGCGCATCAGGAGGTGTGCAAAATTCTAAAAATTCAAAAATATTCTTTAAAAAAATATTATGTGACGTCATAGTTTTAGCTTATATTTTAATTTTGGAAAAGAGAGTGATGCAAAAAGAGAATTTGATGATTTATAATTATAAAATACTTTGTGAGTGTACTTTTCAGGAAGTTTAATATTTCGTATTTATCGAACAAGGATAAGTTACTTGGGCGTTTTACCCCCCAAAAAAGTGGGTTCCATGGGCGCCCTAAAACCCTTAGTGCTCATTATAATTATAATACAATCCAAAAATACAAAATTATAGTTATGTGTCGTAAAACATGTTTAATATAATGCGCACAGATAAGAAATTAAACAATATAATTTGCAATGTCTGTCCGTGACGCTACTAATTTTAGAAAGCATGGAAAACACAATTACTACACCAGTGCATCAAAAGGTGTGCAAATTAAAGAAGCGCTGTAAAAAATATTATATGACGTCATTGTTTCCCTCATACATGTATTTTAATTTTGGAAAAGGGATCAATCTAAAAAGAGGATTTGATGATGGTTAATTATAAAATATAAAAAAACAAAGGGGGCGCCGTAGGCGCCCTACAACCTTTAGCCCTATTATGAAATACTTTGTGTACATTTCAGAAAGTTTAATATTTCGTATTTATCAAACAAGGACAAGTTAGTTGGGCTTTTGAAAACGTCAGCGCCGTAGGCGCCCAAAAAAGGTGCATTTTTTATAAAATAAATAGATTTCAGCTGAAAACGTCCGTCATTTTTGACGGGTGATAAACTAGTATGTTTATAAAAAGTGTTGTCAATAAAATACGCACCTTATTGCGCGTAAGGAAAGTTGTTCAGTATAATACGCACCACGACACTATGGCAAAAAAAAGTTAACACGCTACATAGAGATAAATAACGATAATGTAAAAATTCATTAATTTAATTACGGTACATTCGATGTATATGAAATTTTATAACATCATTTTTATCATCGGCACGAGTCTGCCTGCAAAATTTCAGCTCGCTAGATTACGAAGAAGTGGGTTAAAAATCGATTCAAAGTTTTTTCGGCATCGCCGCCTCAAGCAAGCAGACACCACGAGTTAATATATAGGATTTTAAATTTAAAAAGAAAAGTAAAAAAAAAGTTTTTGACTATAAATCCTTTATGAACGAGACATTACTAAAAGAATGTTTATTAAAATACGAAGCGCAAAACCATCCAAAAATACAAAATGGTAGTTGTGCCGTAAAACATGTTTAATATAATACGCACCGATCAGGAATATGTTTATAAAAAGTGTTGTCAAAAAAATACGCACCTTATTGCGCAACAGGAAAGGTTGTTCAGTGTAACACGCACGCGACACTCTATCTCAAAAATTTAACATGATACACAGAGATAAATAAATTAATCTAAAAATTCAATAATTTAATTACAGTACATGCGATCAATCTGAAATTTTGATACATCGTTTTTATCATCGGCACAAAACTGCCAGCAAAATTTCAGCTCGCTAGCTTACGAGGAAGTGGGTTAAAAATCGATCCAAAGTTTTGGCGACAAGCAAGCAAGCAGGGTTCAAACAGACACCACGAGTTAATATAAATGATTTAATAATTTTTAAATAAAAAAACCTTAAAAACCAAGTTTTTGACTATAAATCCTTTATGTACGAGAAGTACTAAAAGAATGTTCATTATAATACGCAGCGCAAGACCATCCAGAAATACAAAATTGCAGTTGTGTCGTAAATCATGTTTAATATAATGCGCACCGATCAGGAATATGTTTATAAAAAGAGCTGTCAATAAAATAAGCACCTTATTGCGCGACAGAAAGGTTGTTCAATATAATACGCACCGGGGCGCCAATCACAAATCATTTCTCATTGCAACTATTCTCTTATATATAGCTAAGTATTTCTAATTAATGTGATAGTAGCATTTGTATGATCAAAGTTGTGGAAATTTTACTGTTTATTAATATTCATACAATTTTCTTTTATGTTTCGCAGCCTTGTACACGATAGAGAGTTGTGATGAACGTCCCACGCTTTTATGTGCAGTAGATAGGTTCACCGATTTCACCTGTTTTCATAGAAAATTTTTATTTTCTTCTTTTTAGTGCACTTTCTATATGTAAATAAAAGCGTGTCCTGTTTAAAAAGAAAGATTTTTTTACATTATTTTATTTTCTTTTTTTTAGTATCAACATTTTTAAAATTAATTCTTCGATCTTATCAATTCAATTTAATTAGTTAAACTTCATTGTCAATAACTTAAATGTGATAGTGGTAAAAAGAAATATTATTCATTACAAATTTATGTATAATACAACAAAAAAAAATCTCCTTAACAGAAAATTGAACCTCGTACCCCCATATCGGCAATTGATCACGCTTATATTTAGGCCAGCAAAGCTTGATGTTGATAGTTCTTTTTAAAGTTATAATAATGGTATCCCTCTAGGGCGAATTGAGGCATGGTTCATTGACGCGAGTGATAATATTTTATATAGACAATAAGTAAAATGTAAAAAAATCTTTTTTTAAAAAGGACACGCTTTTATTTACAAACATTTACAGACTGAAACGCGCTGATCTCCCCTGCCCTTGATGTAAACACGGGAATTTGGTAAACGAGGGCTGGAGTGAAACCAGTGAGCCGTGGAGGTCAACTCTAGCAGGCGACTATACATTCTAAATAGTGATAAATAGAGATAAACTAAAAATTGATTAATTTAATTACGGTACATTCAATCGATCTGAAATTTTGATACAATGCAATGTCATCCACGATCTATATGTGGTAATATTTTGAGATCTCTAGGACCATCAGAAGTGGTTTAATTTTACGTTACAAGATTTGAAGGAAGGATGGATGGATGGATGGATGGATACAACATACAAACAGTGTAACTTAAATAAAAGCGTGTAAAAAGAGGATTTGATGATGGTTAATTATACAATAAAAAAACAAAGGGGTGGCCGTAGGCCCTATTATAAAATACTTTGTGTACATTTCAGAAAGTTTAATATTTCGTATTTATCAAACAACGACAAGTTAGTTGGGCTTTTGAAATAAGTGGGCGCCGTAGGCGCCCTTAAAAATGGGTGCCGCAGGGGCCACGGCGCCGCAGCACAACCTAGTTAAAAAATGAACAAAGGTACAAAAATAATACAAACATCCACTAAGGTAGAAATTGAATAACACATATAAAAATTAACACAACAGAGACATAAAGAGATAAACATCGACGAGTCTTCATAAGTTTCTGTGCCAAAATTTCTTTAGGATCTGATCTCGTCATAGTCATGTAAACTATAGAAATGTTATTTGCATAGAAATTTAAGCTCTCTACATATCTATAAACTTACGTGAATACAAGTAAAGCTTCTCCCTTTATGTCAATCTCTGGCAATCTGTTGCTGAATGTTTTGAAGAAATTTTTAAAAAATCACCAAATTGCAGCTTGAATCTCCTTTTTCCCAACCGTAAGATTATTTTACAAAACTCTATCAGTTTCCAATACTCAATATTCCAACGATTATCTTACAAAATCCTATCAGTAGCCAATATTCTATGTTCCCAAATGAACCAAATTAATGACGCTTACAGCGTTGTTTTCCGGCGTGTTTTGAAACTTTCCATGAATAAACCAATGCTTATGTTTCTGAAATTCGGTGGCTGAATATCGCAGGTTCAAGGTCATCATTCAGGCGGATATGATTTACTTTTTTAAAATTTCGGGCTGGGGTAAGAGAGGCAGTCGTGTATACTGTAGCATGGGCGGATCACCTCATTTTGGACGGACAACTTAATGGTGAACATAGAGTTGAAAACATCCCTGAATATCATAGGTGCAGCCAAAACACAAGGTTGCCTACCCGTGAGATTTTAACCACTAGCGGAGAAGCATCTTGTCTTTCTTTTTATTTGTAATTTGTAGTACTCAGGTTTTGTTGCCTTGTCGTAATATTGTGTGTGGCTGCATTCTTAAAAGTATCATTTTTTAACTTGACGATCCCAACTTCTTTGGACTTGGAGGAAACGCCCCTGCGTGGCAGCAGCGAGAAGCCCCGCAAGACTGTGACGTCATAGATGATGACAGAGACGGACGCTATGAATGGAACATCAGAATATGTGCTGGGTGGAGGTCCAGATGGCTGGTCGGACTTTGAAGAGCTTCCGTTCTGTGACGTCATTCTTTCATCTCCTTGACCAGCCCTGAGGTTGGAGTCAATATTTTGTTGATTTCAAATGTGCCGGAATCTCACCCCCACCCCACTCCCACCCCACCCCAATAAAAAATTATTTTTTTTAAAAATTAAATAATATAAAAACATTGTTTAAAAAAGCGGCACGATTCCACGCTGCCGCAACAAGGACAGAACAATTAAGGACACTCTTGACGACTGCAAAAAAATCCCAAGTTAAGGAAATTAAATTTTGTTTTCTATATTTTTTCTTTAAATATTTGAAAACAAAATAACCTTAGTGCTTAGGTAATCTAACCACATCTGTATATTAAAAAAATTTATTTAAGCATACTAAATCTGAAACAAAAAATATTAGCTAAATAAAATCTACTACGAAATTATTCTAGCCAGTTTGATTTAAAATATAAATTTCGTTTCCTAATATTACATAAATCTAGGTTTCCTATTTAGGGTTAGGTTAAAAAAAAATTCCAGTAGTTTAGGTTAGGTTAAGGATTTTTAAAAATCCTTTTTATTAACTCGTGGCATCTGGTTGCTTGATGGTTGTTTGCCGAAAAAACTTTGGATCGATTTATAACCGACTTCCCCGTATGCTAGCGAGTTGACATTTTGCAGGCAGACTTGTGCCGACGATAAAAATGACAAATCAAAATTTCAGATCGATCGAATGTACTATAATTAAATAAATGAATTTTTTAGAATATCTCCATTGATCTATATGTAGCATGTTAATTTTTGTGCTATAGTGTCGCGATGCGTATTATATAGAACAACCTTTTTAATATTTTCCTGTCGCGCGGTGCGGTGCGTATTATATTGACGATACTTTTTAAAAAATATATTCCCGATCTGCAAATAATTCAAATATTTATGCTTATCTGTCGCACGCTGCGCATTATATTAAACATGTTTTTATAACCCTTTTCACCTGATCAAATCGAGCTGAAATTCAGCAGGCAGACTGTAGTAGTTTGTTTACAATAAATTAGGACTGTTAACGATTAATTTAAATTTAATAGTAAACTTTTGAAATTAATCGTTAATTTCGATTAAAGCCAAAGCATAAAATTATGACGTTATAAGTAACACTTATTAAACGTTCTTGTTGAAAATCTAAAAAACACTGGAATGTTTCCTTTATATGTCATCTTTAACCAAAAGTGTATTGACATTATTAGGTTCAAGTGATAAGCGGGTCTAATTGACAATATAACCAGCCGAGCTGAACATTCATTCACATAGCTATAGATTGTTTCAGCTGAATTTTCTGATACTGTAGTTGGTGTTTGGTTTGCAGGTGATACGTAAGCGAAATATTAGAACCATGGTAGCAATGTTCCCTTTAAGCAGTGCGGCCACGCTGATATTTGACCAATGCTACGCGGCGTTTAGAATCTCCGCGCAGCAAATTTTGTAAAATATGCACAAAAAATGGACGGGGTGCAACTTTGCACACGAGTTGTTTTTTTTACTTTGCACACGGACCAACGAAGCTTAGACTTAGAGGGAACATTGCATGGTAGGCAAACGATTTCTCTCAATGGACACAATAACCTTTATCAACATTTTGAACTTTCGCGTAAGTCAATAGTTTAAAACCAAAATGTTCGTGTAATCGTCCGGAACTTAGTTTATATTTATCTGCCGACATATGTTACTTTTTGACTTTCAGTACATTTATAAGTTGTGGGTCGATTAATCGTTGAAGAAAATTAATCGGTAAAATTTTTTAACGATTAATCGAGAAATTAATAGTTAATTTTCGCATCCCTACTATAAATCCTTTACATATAATAATAATAATAAATTGATTATTTATATAGCGCTGTATCCCAGTAAGGAACTGGGCTCACAGCGCTTTACATGAAAGAAATAACATACCTATAAATATTAAATTAACTTTCATATCATAACAAACACAAAAATTACAGTACATTATACATAAGCTACGTTAATCATTTACAAGAAATGTTGTTTCATTAATTTTGAAAATAAATGTTGAAAAGGTATGTCTTAAGTGCAGTCTTGAAGGACTTGGTTGTTTGAATACTACGTATGTGTAATGGTAGAGAATTCCATTGTTTGGCTGCACAAAAAGAGAACGACCTTTCACCAAATGTTTTGGTGCGTGTCGTAGGAACAGAGAGAATGCGTGTGTCCGCAGAAGATCGTATGAGACATGACTAAAATTTTGGATTTTTGAAATGTCGTGCGATGCGCATTATAATGAACATACTTTTAGTTATGTCTCGTAAATTAAGGATTTATGGTCAAAAACTTTTTTTTACAGTTTTTTTAAAAATTTAAAGTAAGTTAATTAAAATTGTCTAATAAAAACAACCCGTAAAAAACCAAGTTTTTGACTATAAATCCTTTATGTACGAGAAGTAATTAAAAGAATGTTCATTATAATACGCAGCGCCAGACCATCCAGAAATACAAAATTGCAGTTGTGTCGTAAAACGTGTTTAATATAATGCGCACCGATCAGGAATATGTTTATAAAAAGAGCTGTCAATAAAATACGCACCTTATTGCGCGACAGAAAGGTTGTTCAATATAATACGCACCGCGACGCTCTATCTCAAAAAATAGCATGATACATAGGAATAAAAAAAATAATCTAAAAAATCAATAATTTAATTACGGTACATGCGATCGATCTGAAATTTTGATACGTTGTTTTTATCATCGGTACAAAACTGCCTGCAAAATTTCAGCTCGCTATCTTGCGAGCAAGTGGGTTAAAAATCGATCAAAAGTTTTGGCGACAATCAAGCAAGCAAGCAAGCAAGCAAGCAAGGTCCGCCGCAGACACCACGAGTTAATATAAAGGATTTAAAAATATCTTCCATCATGTGATGAATGAGCCGATAAAATTACCTAATGTCAATCATGATTGCGCATTAATCATCCTCTTAAATAGAAGGATTGAAGGATTGATTAATGCAACATTCTTGTATAATAAAATAATTGCGTACATAAAATTCTATAAGAACTTGTTCAATAAAGATACATTGACAGTGGTTACGAGAGCATCAATGAAATATAAGAACATTAACTCTGTTTAATGAAATACCAAACACTCCACATTATAGACTCCAGGTTAGTGAAAATACAAGAACATTTTTCTGTGACAGACTTAAGATCAGAGGCGTCACTGGGGGGGGGGTGTAGAGTGCGGACCGCACCGGTGACACCATGACAAAGGGTGACACCAATGGGTAAAATTATGCGTGTCCCCGTTATTTGGCACTGACAAACTGCACGAGAGCTATGGGGTAAGTCGTTGGGAGTGACACCTTGAGCTACCGCACTGGGTAACACCCTCCCTGGTGACGCCTCTGCTTAAGACTACTGAAATATGAGAGCATGCAGTGTTATACACTCCAGTTTATTGAAATACAAGACAATTATTTGTGACAGAGTCTAGTGTAGAAAAATACAAGATCACGTGACAAGAAATTCCCAGCATGGTATAACGCATACGCCTACATGATGCCTGTCAGCGTTGTCATGAGTTTCAGGCGAAAAACCTCCCAACACCTTAAACTAAAATTGTTAGAAGACTTACAGATGTCAGCCGGTAACTAAAAAAAATTGTGGAACTTTAAAAGTTATTCAGATAACGAGGTGTTTTGCTCTCTTTTTGAATTCTCCTTTTAGCATCGTTACGATAAGTCGTCAGCTGTATTGAAATAATTGTGTCCTGGGGCCCTAAACCTTAGTACTTTGGGCTCGTCATCCTGTTACTGGTGGGGAGGGGGAGGACAAATGCATTGCTGTTCAGTTCTTAGGTTCCACTCAGTGCTTTCCTTACAGGGATTCCCGCTAACGAGCAGCATCCATCAAAACGCATTGTGTTGGCGTAGAGGCTTTGGGTCAGAGGTCAAATCTAATAATAGGTGATTTGATTATTTGGGTTGTTTTATAACGACTGGGATTTTTTGGTGCAATCTGGTATTTTTGTTTTTAACGCAATTTCCCTTCGAAAAATTGCGTTTATAGATTCGAAATGTCTGTCAAGCTTGACAATGCAACTCCCCATACCAGATAGAGGGTTCGGGTCTTTTGCAAATATGATAAGGAGGTCCCAAGGATGTGCAACGGCCATAAAAAACCAACCGAAAAGGTTTACTGGATTTCCTGGAAAAGCATTTTTTTAAAAAATAAATTTAAAACCAAAAAATATCAGTATTTTGTAAATTTCTCGCCAACAATAACATCTATCGGGTTGAAAAATCGTGAAACAATAGCTAATAATATTTAGAAAAATGTTGAAGAAGGAATTTTTCAAAAAATAACGGTGCGTTCGACTCCCGTAATTTTAGAAACAATTTTTTAAAGCAATTGTTTTGCTTAATTTCGAAGTTATTTATTTGAAATGACTTTTACTGTAATCTAGAATGATAGTTAATGGGCTTTTCCCGCTTTGTGAATGCTAATGTTAGATTGTTGCGTGGTGCGCATTATATTGACACATTCTTGGTGTGATGTAGCGTTAAGCGATATGACGTCATATTGTGTTTATTTGCAGAATTACTTATTTGAATCGACTTTTATTGTAATCTAGAATGATTTCCCTTGATACAAATTGGAAATTCTTTGTTGGAAATTGCGTTTAAATACTCATTCGAGTTTTTATTTCTTGTTTATTTGATTCTTTACAATGTCAGTATTGAATTTATCACAGTGTAAACCATTTACAGAGCGCTTCATCTGAGATATCAATATGGTAAATATTAAATAAAACATACATATTGATATCACTTCTAAACGCATTGTTTCACAAAAAATAAGATGCTAGCTAATGATAATAAAACAACTTTAGATTGTCAAAGAAATTGTATCACTGCATTATAACCGGTACATTTCTAATAAAATTAGACAACAAGAGAAAAGGTTTCCAAAGGGCCCTTTCTCTTACACACAGGCCTTAAAGTTATTTCATCCGGCCAAGTCACGGTTGATTAGGCACGAGATGAAGCTTGTCAGCCTGCTGGGCATTAGCGAGGGTGGAGAATTTAACTAGGTTTGATCAATGTTTGCTGGTTGGTGTGTGTGTGTGGGGGGGGGTGCTGTGTTATCGTTGATGTGGGGTGCTGTGTTAGCAATAGTGCGGCGTGCTAAGTCAGTGATTATGTGGGGTGTTGTGCTAGAAATTGTGTGGGGTGCTAAATCAGTGAATGTGTGGGGTGCTAAGTCAGTGAATGTGTGGGGTGCTAAGTCAGTGAATGTGTGGGGTGCTAAGTCAGTGATTATGTGAGGTGATGTGCTAGAAATGGTGTGGGGTGCTGTCAGTGAATGTGTAGGAGTAAGAGGTGGGGGTGTGGTTGTGTGTGGGGTTTTTTTTGTAAATGAAGCGGGGCGTGATGGAAGCGCATAGTGTTTTGACAGTAGAGAGTGTGTCGCCTTGACAGTAGAGATTGTGTCGTCTTGACAGTAGAGAGTGTGTCGTCTTGACAGTAGAGAGTGTGTCGTCTTGACAGTAGAGAGTGTGTCGTCTTGACAGTAGAGAGTGTGTCGCCTTGACAGTAGAGAGTGTGTCGTCTTGACAGTAGAGAGTGTGTCGTCTTGACAGTAGAGAGTGTGTCGCCTTGACAGTAGAGAGTGTGTCGCCTTGACAGTAGAGAGTGTGTTTTTGCTTAATTTGGCAGTTGATGTTTAAGTGCTGATACTAATGAAACTTTTGTTTAATTTCTTTTAATTTTTGCTTAGACATAGAGAATAGATGGATGTCTTTATTTGATTTACCATTATCCTTATGGAAACATATTTCTATTTTGTGTCAACTTCTCTAATGAATTTACACATTACTTAATCGTCCTTTTGACAAAAACTGACAAACATAGAGACAAGGAGACGAAATGATAGACACAAAGAAAGTCAAAATAAGGGGAGAAAATCAAGAACAGTGCCACAAAGATAGCCATAAATATAACAACTAAGATAGCAAAAAATACGAAAATCGAAACTTTGAGCCACAAAGAGATCCTAAATAAAAGACAGCCACAAAGATACACGCAAATCAAATTGTATCCAAAACGATACACACAAATAGTATCCACAACCATACACACAAATAGTATCATAGTATCCACAAGGATAAAAAAAAATGGCTACACAATTAAGCTCTAAAGAAATGTACAAATATATAAGTCGTTGTTTAACACGAAGATAGCCAAACAAATAGCAAACCAGCGAGCCGCAAAGAGAGCCACAAAAAAAAAGCAAAAAAATATATCTACAAAGATAACCAAAAATATATCCACAAAGATAAGCAAAAAGATAGCCACTACGATAAAGGAGAAGGTATACATTAAGATAAACACAAAATATAACCACAAAGATAGCCACAAATATAACCACTAAGTTTGCTATAATTCTATATAATACATCTACAATTTTTTTTAAATTTTTTATCACGTTCAAATAATTGAGAGGTTGCACTGGCCGCCAGTTTTAGAACCTCTGCTAATGGCGGTCCTACGCTTGCACTTTAGACCTAATCTCATACATGGGAAAAGTCATTAAAGTAAAATGTTTCTCTCGTACACTTAAACTCTGGGTTCTGGTATAATTGATTCCTGATAGGTTTTCATTTATACATTTCGGAACTACCATATGTTTATTCAGAGCACTGTATTCGGTAGTTATCACATTTACACAAGTGTTTAGAACGTTAAACAAATAGAAGAAATCAGCAATCACCTTCTACATTTAAAAAAAAACAACTTTAAATTAACTTAAGTCTCCAAATGACAACACTATCTACAACATTATCTACAACACTATCTACAACACCATCTACAACACCATCTACAACACCATCTACAACACCATCTACAACACCATCTACAACACCATCTACAACACCATCTACAACACCATCTACAACACCATCTACAACACCATCTACAACACCATCTACAACACCATCTACAACACCATCTACAACACCATCTAATACAATTCTTAGCAACTAAAACAATTTTACCTTATTTGATGCCATACACTGCCCTTAAAACATCAAATATCTCAAACGACCAAGGCCGTTAACCCATCCATGATCAAAGCTCGAGTTTTTCAAAAACTCCAATGCTGTTAACCCAGAAATGATCAAACATAAAGTATTTCAAAACCCCAATGCCATTAACACATCCATTATCAACTATAAAGTATTTCAAAATACAACGGCCGTTAAGCCAATCAATGATCAACCATCTAGTATAAATCTAAAACACCAAAGCCATTAACCCATCCATGATCAAATATCAAGTATATTAAACACAAGAAGTCATTTGCTTCATTAACCTTTCAGCTAATTTGTTTCTTTTCTAACATAACTCATTCATGAGTACTGAAATCACGGAATGGGAAGAGTGTATCTTTTTGACAGCATTTGTGATGAATTTATTGATTTGTTTGGATCCAGAGTATTTATTCCTGCAGAAAAATACTGAAATCAAAAGTGCTAAAAAATAGTAAAACTCCATCCATTAAACTCCAGACATATGTCATGTGTCTTGAATTGTACCCAATATTGGCTGCATTCTTTGAAACAATTGAAATCTAGAAGCGCATTTCCTTCAATTTCTTCAAATTGAATAGCACGTTGAACACCTTTTAATTCTCTGGTAAGTGCTCGTAAATGTAAAGTACAACTATCGCAAAGGACAGGCTTCAATCATATGATGAGGCCATCAATATGAGTGGCATTTATTCTGGTTTATGGAATATCTCTTCAGATCTAGGTGGCCAATGTTTAGAGTATGTATCTTCAGATCAAGGTGGCCATTTTTTAGAGTTTGTATCTTCAGATCTAGGTGGCCACTTTTTAGAGTATGTATCTTCAGATCTAGGTGGCCAATGTTTAGAGTATGTATCTTCAGATCTAGGTGGGCAATGCTTCGAGTATGTATTTTCAGATCAATGTGGCCAATGTTTAGAGTGTGTATCTTCTGATCTAGGTGGCCAATGTTTAGAGTATGTATCTTCAGATCTAGGTGGCCAATGTTTAGAGTATGTATCTTCAGATCTAGGTGGCCAATGTTTAGAGAATGTATCTTCAGATCTAGGTGGACAATGTTTAGAGTATGTATCTTCAGATCTAGGTGGCCAATGTTTAGAGTACGTATCTTCAGATCAAGGTGGCCACTGTTTACAGTATGTATCTTCAGATCAAGCTGGCCACTGTTTAGAGTATGTATCTTCAGATCTAGGTGGCCAATGTTTAGAGTATGTATCTTCAGATCTAGACGGCCAATGTTTAGAGTATGTATCTTCAGATCTAGGTGGCCACTGTTTAGAGTATGTATCTTCAGATCTAGGTGGCCAATGTTTAGAGTATGTATCTTCAGATCTAGGTGGCCACTGTTTCGGGGTTGTCTCTTCTGAAAAGCATGTTTACCTCATCAGTAAAGTTATGTCCAGTTGTAAATTGAGAGAAGATTTTGTTTTGTTTTCCCTTTAATCAATGAAGACCTTTGAAATGCACTTATCTGTAATTTATGGGAATCAAGTAATCAAAATGCATTTTTCATCAAAGGATCTGTTATTTTAACTAGAGCCCAGCTATGCAATCTCTGTTTCATGGTGTCCAATGAAAAGGTGGGTGGATTAGGGTGGCAATCTTTATAAAATAAAAGTGATATTATAGCAGCGATGTTCAATCTACAAAGATTTTCTCGAAATCAAATCTCCGTACAAAAGAGACCTCTCATTTTAGATTATCGTACCCTTTTTATGTTACTACATGATCAAAACAAATTACGTTTTATTGAGCAATGAATACATTGTTATTTTCATTTTTTTAGGGGTCACAATATTGTACATTTATGATTCCGACTCCTGATAAATACGGTGTTTGAAACAACTCAACTGCGCCACAAAAATTAACAATTCTCTATCATTGACAAGGTCATTTCCAAATAAGTCAGACAAACTCTCTGTCAGTGATGATTCAATGATGTGAAATGTGCGTGTGCAGTGTGCATACGTTGACCGTTTGAGCGTGGTAAAGAGTCCTTTGTGTGTATGAGTGCGTGTGTGTGTGAGGGAAACTCCGACATGTAATTAACAGAGCATTCAGCACACGGTTATTGGCCTTGCCGAGCCAAGTAGGCAAGGATTATCTCGGAGTAGCAGTTTTGATGGCAAGGATTTTCTCGGAGTAGCAGTTTTGATGGCAAGGATTATCTCGGAGTAGCAGTTTTGATGGCAAGGATTATCTCGGAGTAGCAGTTTCGATGGCAAGGATTATCTCGGAGTAGCAGTTTTGATGGCAAGGATTATCTCGGAGTAGCAGTTTTGATGGCAAGGATTATCTCGGAGTAGCAGTTTTGATGGCAAGGATTATCTTTGAGTAGCAGTTTTGATGGCAAGGATTATCTCGGAGTAGCAGTTTTGATGGCAAGGATTATCTCGGAGTAGCAGTTTTGATGTTATTGGGTCCATGGCAAACATAGAATATATTCTACTGCTATGTTTGACAGAGTCACAGACAGTAAGTCATAGACAGTAAGTCATAGACAGTAAGTCATAGACAGTAAGTCATAGACAGTAAGTCATAGACAGTAAGTCATAGACAGTAAGTCATAGACAGTAAGTCATAGACAGTAAGTCATAGACAGTAAGTCATAGACAGTAAGTCATAGACAGTAAGTCATTTTCTATTTTAATATGATTGCTACCGACATTTTATTTTTACTGTAAAATGAGGTAATGTAGACAGAAAATTTATGTTGCCATTCCTTACAACATCATTCCGACTGAAATACCTAATCATATTTTTAAGGGCCGTGTCATAATAATTTTACGCGAAATTAGCTTGGCTTCCATAGATTTTTAAAAAAATATAATATAAAAATGAATTTCAAATTTAATAATTTTTTTTAAATTTCTTCGCTAAAATTTGATCAATAAAGAATAATAATTTATTTCAATTCAAATAATAAAATAGCAATATTATGTCATCAGCAGTAGAAATATTATTGGATTAATTTCCTTTGGTTTTCTCTCCAACGATTCTTCTACCATTAAAAATGTTTTCGTATGCAACGGTTCATTTACTTTTGTGAAAAGTTTTTTTCCTTCTCCAACAGTTCTTCTACCCCCATGAAATGGTTTTCTCTCCATCGATTCTTCTACCATTATGATTTTTTTTACTCTCTAACGATCCTCCAACATCATAAACATAACAACAATAAAAGAAATCTGTTCGTATTTCGCTTGAGAGTTTTATTTTTTTATATTAAAAAAAAAGATAGACACAAAAATTCATTTCATCTAACGGAGGAAACAAAGTTTTGAGCGTAACGTCAAACTTGGAAGTTACAGCCCCTTCCGGAAATGTCAGTTTTAATCAGCCATCGAAGCACTAACTGGCCTGACATGATACAGAATTGTGACAAGCCAAACTCGGATGTCGGTTAGGAAATTAGTGCTTCCAACCCGCCCCTGAAAACTAGTAGCTGTTGGTCTGTCCCGGGCAGCACTGGCGAGTTGATCAAATTACAGACTACGTGATTCCTCTACCAGGGTTAGAAAACTTTGAAATGTTGGAATGTTATTGCTTGTCTCGGTCATTTCAAATCCGACACCCAACTAGGTCACAATAAAGTAGGACACGTAATCTTTATCAATTTTCACCATGGATCACTTTATTAGACAGACGACCTCAAATATAGATCACTACATTAGCAAGACCACATCCAACATAGATCACCATGTAAGCCAGACTAGACCAAACATAGATCATCATGTAAGTCAGACTAGACGAAACATAGATCACCATGTAAGTCAGACTAGACCAAACATAGATCACCATGTAAGTCAGACTAGACCAAACATAGATCACCATGTAAGTCAGACTAGACCAAACATAGATCACTATGTAAGTCAGACTAGACCAAACATAGATCACCATGTAAGCCAGACTAGACCAAACATAGATCACCATGTAAGCCAGACTAGACCAAACATAGAACAACTGTTTCACATGGTCAACTTTATCACGAGTTCTAACCAGATCTTCTCCATTCTTTTATTTCTTTAAATCAAGATGTTCATGATCTGAATTCAACTCACAAAGATTCATGACTTGTGTGAATATATGATCGGATGTTTAGCTAATGATGTCTTAGACTGTAGATAAAAGATGTTTCATCTAAACGTGGATAACATCATGATCTGTAAGCCATGGATACTGTCATTTGAAGATCAATGTATAAAATATAAAAATTTCTATTTCAAGAACTGATGTTGGATGGATAAACCTTAAATATAATTTACAAAGAAAAATGACTTTTATTTTCCCTTTAAAACAAATATATAGTTTTATTTAGCGTTTGACATTGCAGTTTTTAAGAAGACAAAAAATTAATTTAAGTTGTTTTTTTTAAAAATTATATTAATTAATAATTATTAACATTTGTATGTTTTTATAAATAAAATTATACTTTTTTATTTATTAACAGGGCAACTAACTTTGAAATTAACAAGATTTGTTGGTGGAAACGAAATCTATCCTAAATATCATTTCTTGAACGTTTTGCGTTTTCACTGGCATATATGTGTAACACTAGACTTGTTTTACTTGAGACTTGGTAGCTGAATAAATAGGGCATAAAATAATAGTTCAGATAATGGTTGTTTGTCATCGTCTGCTGATGAGGTCTTTATTGATCTTCTGTAAAGAAAGAGCGTCTATAACAGATAAGAAGATATATTTTATTATGTGTTTAAAAGTATTTTACTCCCATTTTTGGTTTGCCATCTAATTGCCATCTAATTGCCATTAATGCTGAGCCTTTCAATCAGTCCAAAAATGACAAATTTATCATATTTTGTTTCCTCATATCTTTTGTCAAAATTCTTTACAATATTTTTGCTCAAAATACAAACAATTGCAGCTTTTTAAAATGAACACTGAAACAGGTTTAAGCACTTATATTCCCTTTACCTTTAAATAATATTATACCTAATTATTACATTCGTGTTACTCTAATATTTAAATGGGACAAATTATTGATGATAACTCTATTACCATCGCAATATTTAAAATTATTTACATGCATTTCTCAAAGTTTCAATAGAACAAGACCTAAGTATTATACTTTGTTACCCCAATATTTCAATAATATTATATTTTATGACGATTTTCATATTACTCTAACATATCAATACCATCATAGCACTAAAATGATTCAGGAAGTATTTTAAAAATCAATATTTAATGTTAGTTTGTGTATTTTCTATAAATAGTTTAATGCGTCTCCATTGAAACCGAATAACGCCGGGTTTTATCATCTAGTACACAAACAGTTCAATAAAACTCCGACAAAAATCTCACTACAGTATTTTAGAACAGCAATCGGTCTCGTTTTCGAACAGAACTCTTTTGTCCTCACACTTAGGAACACAGAGTTCAAAGGTCAACGCTGTGAACTCAGTTCTGGGCCCAGACTATTAAGCCGGTCACGTATCTGCAGCCGAGCCAACAGCGAGTGTTTACCCGCCACTCGGTGAACTAGCGAGTCTTGGCTCGGTCTTGGCTTGGTGTTTACTGCAGACCCCGTGGAATCGGGGTGAAAACAACCCTAAAAATATTGGTTTCAGCGGCAAAGTAGAACAACTTATTCGGAATAAGATTATTTGTCCTCGTGTGTGTCGTGGTCCGAGTGGTAAATGGCCGGCAAACTATTTACCTACTGCTATTATTTTTTGTTATTTTTGGTAGACTAAATGAAGTTTTTACAGACTGACAGCTTTGATGGGAGTGCAAACATTTCGGGCTGCTACTTGGAGATTCTGGGTTTGAAGATGAATACAATCTAACTAAATCAAAGTACCATTAAAAATGTACTTGGGAGGGGGTCGGGGGAAGTAAAACGTCAGTGGACATTGCGACGGCAAAGTGGCGCAAAAATAGAACGTTTGAGAGAAGTAGATATTTAATTCACATGTATATATTTACACGTATGCAGTTAAGTACACTTAAACTTCAATACCGTTCAAAATATATTGACATAAAACATTTTAATACATTAATGTTTACATCTCTATACTATAAGACGCATTTGTTGTCTGTCTGTCGTCTGTCCGTCTGGATGTTCCCTATTAACTAAAGATCCAGACAACCAAATAACGTGAAATTTGGTACACGTACACAAAATTATACCGGAAAGGTTATTAAACAGGTTTCGTTCCATATATATAAGATACTGGGGGCCGGGGGCCCAAAATGTAGTTTTTCCTTATATGAGCTATAAAAAATAAAAATTATTGAAAATTAAGACGTAAAATAATGACGCAACATAATAAACATTTTGGTGTCGAGATTAACAAGAAGGCGACTATCGCCATAAAATAATTGTTTTGTTGTTGCTGCTGTTGTTGTTGTAGTTGTTGTTTTGTTGTTTTTTTTTGTTTTTTTTTGTTGTTGTTGTTTTTTGTTGTTGTTTTGTTTTTGTTGTTGTTGTTGCAGTTGTTGTTCTTTTTGTTGTTGCTGCTGTTGTTGTTTTTGTGTTGTTTTTGCTGTTGTTGTTGTTGTCCATCTCCCTTGCCCTGCGACGACAATGTCCTTCATGTTGTTGTTGCTTTGTTGTTGTTGCTATTGTTGTTGTTGTAGTTGTTGTTTTGTTGTTGTTGTAGTTGTTGTTTTGTTGTTGATTTTGTTGCTGTTGTTGTTAAACCCGGGCAAGCCGGGTACTTGCCCCTAGTACCTTATAATCCTCGAATACACGCATGTATTCTGATAAATTAATTGAAACTGGCGACTGTCTCTAGTATTTATCCAATTATCAGATTCATCATCATTTTGGTCACAACCCAGTTAGGGCCCTAACCCGTTCAGTTAATCTCTTTCGTACCGCATGATGTGCGGCTTTTGGCCTCCATGACTCCTTCCATGACTCCCTCCATGACTCCCTCAATGACTCCCTCCATGACTCCCTCCATGACTCCCTCAATGACTCCCTCAATGACTCCCTCCATGACTCCCTCCATGACTCCCTCCATGACTCCCTCCATGACTCCCTCCATGACTTCCTCCATGACTGTAGTTCTGTTTCTATCGCATCCAGCTGTGGATAGCACTGTGCTACATACCATCTCCATGACTGTAGCTCTGTCTCTACCGCATACCGCTGTGGGTAGCACTGTGCTACATACCATCTCCATGACTGTAGCTCTGTCTCTACTGCATACCGCTGTGGGTAGCACTGTGCTACATACCATCTCCATGACTGTAGCTCTGTCTCTACTGCATCCCGCTGTGGGTAGCACTGTGCTACATACCATCTCCATGACTGTAGCTCTGTCTCTACCGCATCCAGCTGTGGGTAGCACTGTGCTACATAACATATCCCTGACTGTAGCTCTGTCTCTACCGCATCCAGCTGTGGATAGCACTGTGCTACATACCATCTCCATGACTGTAGCTCTGTCTCTACCGCATACCGCTGTGGGTAGCACTGTGCTACATATGATCTCCATGCAGTGCTACCATAAACGCACAATAATGTACCTATGCCAGTAAAGCACACGAATGTACCTTTGCCATAAAGTATATTTAACTTTCTGTAATCTATTTGCCGTGCTAACAACATAAGCACCAATGATACAGTCTCACAAGAGCAAAAGGCACAGTTGTCAAGCCAATAGCTGTATTGACAAACTTGACAAAATTCTTTTAAGCACAGGATCAATACATTTCATATTAATGAATTTTTGCCATTCCCCATAAAACGATTTTTTTTATTTCGTTTCGTTTCTTTCTGTCTATATTTAGCCCCCCCCCCACACCTTTTTTTCCCCACCCAAACCTGATAAATAACCATTAAGGTATGTCAATAATCATTTTATACGTCTTATGTCTATGAAAGTAACGTTCCCATCAAATCTATGGCAACATACTGTGTAAGGTCTTTGTTCTGAAACTCCTTTAAAAAAAAACAACGTATTTTTTCATGAACCATTCCACCAATTTGGGACATGTCTTCTGTGAGCTAAAAATATTTGTTGTCTTGTTGCATGATGTTTGTATTGTGTATGTTCCTGAAATTAAAAAAAACCCAACAACAATGTCTTTCCTTGGACAATGGCAATTAGCTGAAAACTGTGGGGATGACGACATTGTTATTGTGCCATGAAAACGTGAAACACACTGTTATTGTCACGTGACGAGATGACGACATTGTTATTGTGCCATGAAGACACGAAACACACTGTTATTGTCACGTGACGAGTTGGGGCGAAGGCAGTGGCGTTATGGTGTATGGGAGAAAAGTGAAATTATGATGTATGAGAAAGATAACCTTACGGTGCATTAGGGAAAATTACATTAGGTTTCATCAATGTTCCCTCTAAGGTTCTTTAGTCCGTGTGCAAATTCAAAAAAAACTTGTGTGCAAAGTTGAACAGCATCCATTTTTTTGAAAAATAGTTTTCAAAATGTGCTGCGTGGTAATTCTAAACTACTTTGCGGTGTCGGTTAGATACCTGCGGGGTCGCGTAGCCGCGCAGCTTAAAAAGAACATTGGGTTGCTTGAGAGAAATTGACAAAAAGGGTGCATTATGAAAAAGTTACCTTAGTAGTATGATTGTTAAGTGATAATTCGGTGCATTCAGCAAAAGTGACTTTACATGAGAGAAAAGTGACCTTTCGGTGCATAATTTAAATGTGACTTTAAGGCATGTGGAGAAAAAGTGACGCAGCAGTGAATTACAGTGACATTCGAACTCATGAGAAAGAAGTGAAAATGTGGTGATTTTTAAATCCTTTATATTAACTCGTGGTGTCTGCGGCCGACCGACCGACCTTGCTTGCTTGCTTGCTTGCTTGCTTGTCGCCAAAACTTTTGATCGATTTTTAACCCACTTGCTCGCAAGATAGCGAGCTGAAATTTTGCAGGCAGTTTCGTACCGATGATAAAAACAATGTATCAAAATTTCAGATCGATCGCATGTACCGTAATTAAATTATTGATTTTTTAGATTATTTTATTTATTCCTATGTATCATGCTATTTTTTGAGATAGAGCGTCGCGGTGCGTATTATATTGAACAACCTTTCTGTCGCGCAATAAGGTGCGTATTTTATTGACAGCTCTTTTTATAAACATATTCCTGATCGGTGCGTATTATATTAAACATGTTTTACGACACAACTTCAATTTTGTATTTCTGGATGGTCTGGCGCTGCGTATTATAATGAACATTCTTTTAGTTACTTCTCGTACATAAAGGATTTATAGTCAAAAACTTGGTTTTTACGGGTTTTTCTTATTTAAAGAATATTTACTTGAAATAATTGTTCAAAGGAAGGTGCATACTCAACGTATTGTTAGCGACAGTCGATATGTCTGTGACACTTAAACCGTGTTGGTCATATCGCCACGGGTGGCAACTTTTCTCTTTTGTGCCGCATCTGATGGTCACTTCACCTATTTTATTACACGGTGCGGCGGTTGAGGGATATACGCGCTCGACTAGCACACGGTTGTGCACGGGTTCGAATCCGCACGAAGGCAGGGACTTTTCCCCCAGCTCCGAATGGGAAACAAAGGCGGCTGGTTAATTGCTTGGAACCCTCGTAGCCGTGACCTGTTAATGCTGGGTCACTTGCCAACAGATCGGCATGGGCTGTGGACGCAATAATCTTCTTTATAGAAGGAGCGTCTGTATAGATAAGACAAGACAATGGTTGAGTTGAGAGTGGCCAGTTAGGGACACTGTAACAACGTCACGACATCTTTAGACACGAACAAAACGCCGCTGTATATGAATGGTTCAATTCTAATGCCACATCACAAATTATGAGAATTTTTTTATAGAGCGTTAAAAATTGTATTGTAACAATCCATCATAGGTAATTACGTAATAGTCCTGACAGACAATTTCTCGGCGAGGCGAAAACAAAGATTGATTTTAGCGGTATGTTCAATAATAAATGAAAGCGATTCGTCTTTTGTTGTTTCTACCTTGTTAAATAATGCATACTGTAATTATGATGTCAATTTTTATTCTTCTTTTCAACTTAATATGCCAATTTGAGTGATGCAATTGTTACCCATAACATTATTAATCATCGTATATTATTCCATATTGACAATGGTCGTTTTAAAAATTGCTGTGTAGCTTGCAATTACAGATGGATTATAAATGAATAAAAACCATGTTATAATGAAATCTGATGATTAAATTATGTAAATGTAGTAAAGGGCGGCGGTGCTGTAAATGTTGTAAAAGGGTGCGGGGCTGGCGTACCGAGCGACAGGGGTTCGAATCTCCGTGACACCAGTTACCGAAACAAAGGGGACTGTGAATAGTTTGGAACCCTCATATTCATGGCCTGTGAAAGCTGCGTTCATCGCCATTCGTCCCATCTGGGGCATAGGCCATGAACAAAGTCTCTCCAGGCATCCCGGTCCTGCGCCAGTCTCTCAAAAGCTGCGTTACTTGCCAATATATTGGCATGGTCTGTGGTCGCAATAATCTTCTGTATAAAAGGAGCGTCTGTATAGGTAAGATCCGGGGAAGGGGCTGACCTTTGCGAGGTCCCCGGGATAAGTAAGGTATGCGAAACCCGAAACCAAGAGTCACGACGAGGAGCGTCGAAGTCCCGTCAGGGTTAGCTGGTCAGGTAGTCAGATGATTACAGTCGTCAGGTAGTCAGATGATTACAGTCGTCAGGTAGTCAGATGATTACAGTCGTCAGGTAGTCAGATGATTACAGTCGTCAGGTAGTCAGATGATTACAGTCGTCAGGTAGTCAGATGATTACAGTCGTCATGTAGTCAGATGATTACAGTCGTCAGGTAGTCAGATGATTACAGTCGTCAGGTAGTCAGATGATTACAGTCGTCAGGTAGTCAGATGATTACAGTCGTCAGGTAGTCAGATGATTACAGTCGTCAGGTAGACAGATGATTACAGTCGTCAGGTAGTCAGATGATTACAGTCGTCAGGTAGTCAGGTGATTACAGTCGTCAGGTAGTCAGATGATTACAGTCGTCAGGTAGTCAGATGATTACAGTCGTCAGGTAGTCAGATGATTACAGTCGTCAGGTAGTCAGATGATTACAGTCGTCAGGTAGTCAGATGATTACAGTCGTCAGGTAGTCAGATGATTACAGTCGTCAGGTAGTCAGATGATTACAGTCGTCAGGTAGTCAGATGATTACAGTCGTCAGGTAGTCAGATGATTACAGTCGTCAGGTAGACAGATGATTACAGTCGTCAGGTAGACAGATGATTACAGTCGTCAGGTAGACAGATGATTACAGTCGTTAGGTAGACAGATGATTACAGTCGTCAGGTAGACAGATGATTACAGTCGTCAGGTAGTCAGATGATTACAGTCGTCATGTAGTCAGATGATTACAGTCGCTGTACGGAACTTAGACGGGGGCCTCCTTGGTGGCGAGTGCCCCTGTAGATGATGAGAACCATTGTACCCGTTGATAGTCGGGTCATCCGAAGCGACCGTTTCGTCCCCCTTTCTAGCTATTTCAGTGAGAGGCACTGTTTAGGGCCAGGTGGGCCGGCACAATTCTAGAAAAAAGTGCCGTGAATGACCTTGGTCTGACGTCAGCTCTGAGGAAACCTTCCCAATGGGGATGCCCTTACCCAACACTATGTGGTTGGCTATTGCGGTTGCCCGCAGCCCCTTAGGTAGGCTACAGTGATGATTCCCCCCTATCTTAAGACAGTCCTAGGTTATAGACCCGTACGCTGTACCGTGGTGGCGCCGCATTTGTAGCGGGTCGAAGAAGGGAAACAATCCACAACCTCATGTTATGGGAGGTAATCCCATTTAGAGGCAGGCTAGTGAGTCTTTGAAAGAACCTACCCTGCCCAGACGACCCTCTTGAGAGGCAGGCTAGTGAGTCTTTGAAAGAACCTACCCTGCCCAGACTGCCCCCTTGAGAGGCAGGCTAGTGAGTCTTTGAAAGAACTTACCCTTCCCAGACGGCCCCCTTGAGAGGCAGGCTAGTGAGTCTTTGAAAGAACCTACCCTACCCAGACGGCCCCCTTGAGAGGCAGGCTAGTTAGACTTTGAAAGAACCTACCCTGCCCAGACGGCCCCCTTGAGAGGCAGGCTAGTGAGTCTTTGAAAGAACCTTCCCTGCCCAGACGGCCACCCTTGAGAGAGGCTAGTGAGTCTTTGAAAGAACCTACCCTGCCCAGACGGCCCCCTTGAGAGGCAGGCTAGTGAGTCTTTGAAAGAACCTACCCTGCCAAGTCGGCCCCTTGAGAGGCAGGCTAGTGAATCTTTGAAAGAACCTACCCTGCCCAGACTGTCCCCATGCGAGGCAGGCTAGTGAGTCTTTGAAAGAACCTACCCTGCCCAGACGGTCCCCTTGAGAGGCAGGCTAGTGAGACTTTGAAAGAACCTACCCTGCCCAGACGGCCCCCTTGAGAGGCAGGCTAGTGAGTCTTTGAAAGAACCTACCCTGCCCAGACGGCCCCCTTGAGAGGCAGGCTAGTGAGTCTTTGAAAGAACCTACCCTGCCCAGACGGCCCCCTTGAGAGGCAGGCTAGTGAGTCTTTGAAAGAACCTACCCTGCCCAGACGGCCCCCTTGAGAGGCAGGCTAGTGAGTCTTTGAAAGAACCTACCCTGCCCAAACGGCCCCCCTGAGAGGCAGGCTAGTGAGTCTTTGAAAGAAACTTCCCTGCCCAGACGGCCCCCTTGGGAGGCAGGCTAGTGAGTCTTTGAAAGAACCTACCCTGCCCAGACGGCCCCCCTGAGAGGCAGGCTAGTGTATTGGAAAGAACCTACCCTGCCCAGACGACCTTCTTGTGAGGCAGGCTACTGAGTCTTTGAAAGAACCTACCCTGCCCAGACTGCCCCCTTGAGAGGCAGGCTAGTGAGTCTTTGAAAGAACTTACCCTTCCCAGACGGCCCCCTTGAGAGGCAGGCTAGTGAGTCTTTGAAAGAACCTACCCTACCCAGACGGCCCCCTTGAGAGGCAGGCTAGTTAGACTTTGAAAGAACCTACCCTGCCCAGACGGCCCCCTTGAGAGGCAGGCTAGTGAGTCTTTGAAAGAACCTTCCCTGCCCAGACGGCCACCCTTGAGAGAGGCTAGTGAGTCTTTGAAAGAACCTACCCTGCCCAGACGGCCCCCTTGAGAGGCAGGCTAGTGAGTCTTTGAAAGAACCTACCCTGCCAAGTCGGCCCCTTGAGAGGCAGGCTAGTGAATCTTTGAAAGAACCTACCCTGCCCAGACTGTCCCCATGCGAGGCAGGCTAGTGAGTCTTTGAAAGAACCTACCCTGCCCAGACGGTCCCCTTGAGAGGCAGGCTAGTGAGTCTTTGAAAGAACCTACCCTGCCCAGACGGCCCCCTTGAGAGGCAGGCTAGTGAGTCTTTGAAAGAACCTACCCTGCCCAGACGGCCCCCTTGAGAGGCAGGCTAGTGAGTCTTTGAAAGAACCTACCCTGCCCAAACGGCCCCCCTTGAGAGGCAGGCTAGTGAGTCTTTGAAAGAAACTTCCCTGCCCAGACGGCCCCCTTGGGAGGCAGGCTAGTGAGTCTTTGAAAGAACCTACCCTGCCCAGACGGCCCCCCTGAGAGGCAGGCTAGTGTATTGGAAAGAACCTACCCTGCCCAGACGACCATCCTGAGCGGCAGGCTACTGAGTCTTTGAAAGAACCTACCCTGCCCAGACGGCCCCCTTGAGAGGCAGGCTAGTGAGTCTTTGAAAGAACCTACCCTGCCCAGATGGCCCCCTTGAGAGGCAGGCTAGTGAGTCTTTGAAAGAACCTACCCTGCCCAGACGGCCCCCTTGAGAGGCAGGCTAGTGAGTCTTTGAAAGAACCTACCCTGCCCAGACGGCCCCCCTGAGAGGCAGGCTAGTGAGTCTTTGAAAGAACCTACCCTGCCCAGACGGCCCCCTTGAGAGGCAGGCTAGTGAGTCTTTGAAAGAACCTACCCTGCCCAGACGGCCCCCCTGAGAGGCAGGCTAGTGAGTCTTTGAAAGAACCTACCCTGCCCAGACTGCCCCCTTGAGAGGCAGGCTAGTGAGTCTTTGAAAGAACTTACCCTGCCCAGACGGCCCCCTTGAGAGGCAGGCTAGTGAGTCTTTGAAAGAACCTATCCTGCCCAGACGGCCCCCTCTGAAAGGGGACCGTCTCGGGGATGTCCCCATCGATTAGCTCCCTTTGGTCGAGAGGAAAAAGCTGCCGGTGAATTCCCCGAGGGGACCTATAAGAGTCAGGGCCTATATTGACTCAGGGCCAATGATGCCATCTCAAATGTCATATATTTGGTATAGATAAGACATTATCAGCCGGGTGTGTGATGGCCACTGACCACAACTCTGACCACTGCACTAGATGACCTTATCTCTTATATTTAGATCCCTCTATTTTTCAAAGAAAAGAACACATCAATGATGCCCCTTACAATTGACAAGAACCATGATTACTGTTCCTAGTACACATCAATGATGTTTCACTTTGTATTATCGTCTTAGACTTTTCTGGGATTCCTTGGAAGGAATTCGGTAAAAGCTTGTTGAAAATAAATTTAGGCCTTGAATTAACACGATTGAATAGTGCTTATAAGCTTTCTACTGCTGCGATAAGTTCTATATTAATGATAATCCTAACTCTAACCCTAAACCTAAAAAAAGTTTCACCCTAAACCTAACATAAACACTATTGAGATAATGCTCCGCCTTTCAGCGTTCTACGGTTAGAATAATCCTAACACTAAATCTAACCCGAAAACTAACCTTAACCTAACTGGATTAAGCAGGAATAAAATAACATTCTGCCTTTATGCTTCATACGGCGGACATTTTTTATAATGAAGTAATAATCTCATCTTAATTTACTGAAGTGCTTCACATTCTGTATAGGAAACAAAAACAACATTGTCAGGGAATGGAGTATACAAGCTTTGAGACTGTAAAATAATAATAATAGTACCGTATATACTCATTCGCAGGCCGACCTTTTTTGGACAAAATCTAGGGGGAAAAGTGTGTGTGTTGTCGGCTTATGAGCGGGTCATAAGTGTTTTCAGCAAGGATATTGAATATCGGTGTTTTTATTGTAGATTATCTATTTCTTTTTCTACATTCTACAAGAGTCGACTGCTCTATCAGAAGCTATAGTCTAATGTCATGTTACAGTCCAGCACTTACCTTATTTAATCATTTTATTTATTTTTGTGAACGTTTTAATAAATTGTTTTACAAATTTTGTTTTAAACCATTGATTTTAATGTATGCGTTTTCGTCACTCTTTACCAAATAATTTTTGTTTTTAAATACCTGTAACTCTTGCTTAACAAAGAGCAGAAAGACAAAGATGAAAGTAAAAAGTAAACAATCATAATGACCGATTTAGCTTCTAGTTTTAAAAACATACGTACCATTTTTTAAAGCTGTCCTATTACTTTTTGGGGGGGTCGCTTACGATCGGGTTATACACTTTTAATACTTTTCCTTTCCAAAAGTGTGTGGGGGAAGTCGGCTTATGAACGAACGGGTTATAGAACGAGTATATACGTAATTTGATAATTTATATAGCGCTGTACTCAAGCAAGTAGCTGGCCTCACAGAGATTCCCATAAAAATAATAACACATATAATCATAACTACATAATAACACATATAATCATAACTACATAATAACACATATAATCATAACTACATAATAACACATATAATCATATATACATTCAATGTTAAACATTCAAATCATAACTACAACATGTTATACAACATATAACTACAACATATTATACAACATATAAATACAACATATTATACAACATATAACTACAACATATTAGACAACATAAAACTACAACAATTTATACAACATATAACTACAATAATTTATACAACATATAACTACAACATATTATACAACATACAACTACAGCATATTATACAACATATAACTACAACATATTATACAACATATAACTGCAACATATTATACAACATACAACTACAGCATATTATACAACATATAACTACAACATATTATACAAAATATAACTACATCACAGTATATATGAGCTACATGGATATTGAAAGAACAACAAAATTATTCCCTAAAACTTGATTATCTTGCGCTTTAAGTAAATAGTTCAAGCGTCGATGCTGTAAGTCAAACAATGTCGGATTATTTAAATACAAATCGGTTTTCAATTCAAACGGAAGAAATGGCAAACATTTTGTTTCGCTTAACTCTAAAAATTCGTATTAAAGTTGATTTTATTATAAGTGCAGTTAGACTCTAACTCTGACCTTGAACCTTGTATTGTTCATATTTGTATGTGGCCATGATTAAACCTTATCTTATATTATCTTATCTGTTTACAGACGCTCCTTCTATACAGAAGATTATTGCGTCCTACGCTTATCTATGGTTTGTGTTTAGTCCTGCATTTTTATTAGAGATTTAAATGTAGATAAAGTGTTGGTTTTCCTGGATTCTTCAGGCAACCCATTCCACGCCCGAATTCCGGACGGGAAGAAGGAAAACTTGCTAAAATTTTGAAAATGTCAGATGTTAGAATGAACATAAAGAATGAATGAAAATATTATTATTTCCTTCATTCGGAATGAACAAAAATCTTCTCGGTCTGGACCTTTTGCTTACAGGTGATGGACTGGACATGGACTGGACATTCTACTTACGACCTCTAGTTACAGGTGATGGTCTGGACATGGACTGGACATTCTACGTACGACCTCTAGTTACATATGATCGACTGGACATGGACTGGACATGGACTGGACATGGACTGGACATGGACTGGACATGGACTGGACATGGACTGGACATGGACTGGACATGGACTGGACATGCACTGGACATTCTACGTACGACCTTTGGTTACAGGTGATGGACTTGACATTGACTGGACATGGACTTGACATGGACTTGACATTGACTGCACATGGACTTGACATGGACTGGACATGGACTGGACATTCTACGTACAACCTTGTTTAAAAGATCAATGTGCCATTCCAGTACTCAACAAACCCTCTTGTTTAAAATGACATTAAAATTCCCTAAGTGGCATTTTCATCCACCGTATATAATCCTATCTATCAGACGTATTGTATTATCTGTCTAATGATTCGAAAAAATCGACTTGAAATATGTTTTATGGAATCATTTATTAGAATATCTCAGTGCGATGACATAGTTTTTGTTCCTTCATTTAGTTCATAATAAGAAAATAAAAATTATTTTTGTAGTAGTCTTGAATAAGTTTTATTTTTTAATAATCACCTTCATATGATTGCCATTTTACCACGTTTTTAAATTCCTTATATTACTTTCGAAATCTTAGCGTCATCTCGTTTGCGGGCGGAAAAACAAAAGTCTAAAATGACACACTTCCTGTTATATTATCGAGCTGAAATTTTGCACATAGACTCGTGTCGCCTAACAATGCACTGTATCAAAATTTCAGATCGATCGAATATACGTAATTAAATTAATGCACTTTTAGTTTATCTCTATATAACTATAGGTAATTCAATTTCACAGTTTGTTATTGTTCGGCGTCCCATGCCTCTTGAGTCGTTCACGCATGCCATCGGTGACCTCACCTCCCCCCCCCCTGGGTTTTACAGCAAAGGGGACTTATTTGTCGCGTTTATTTCTGTCTCATATATAAGGGATTTATAGTGAAAAACGTTTTTTTTAAATCTCTTATATTAACTTAACCGCCGTCTCTGTCTTGGGTTCACGGTCGGTCGGTCTGGAGGGAGGGTGGAAAAACTAGAGTAAAAAATGACCCACTTTCCGTGATGCCATCGAGCTGAAATGTGACACATAGAATCGTGTCACCTAACAATGCATTGTGTCAAAATTTCAGATCGATCGAACGTACCAGAATTAAATTATTGCATTTTTAGTTTATCTCAATATAACATATGTAATTCAAATTCACAGTTTGTTATTGTTTTTCTTTCACTTGCAAGATGAGTTCACGCGTTGACGCCACCCGTTGATGTCCACACCCCCTCCCGTCCATTCCCCCGGTTTTAAAGCCAGGGGATATCACTGGGTGTCAGTCTGTAAATGTTTGTTGCGTTTGAACATAATCAATACTTTTAGTTATGTCTCATATATAAGGGATTTATAGTCAAAAACTTTGTTTTTACGGGGTGGTTTTATTATTAACTTGCTCTCGTTCTTGTCTGTCCGCAATTTTTCAAACTTTCCAACGTAAAATTAAACCACTTTTGATTTCCATAGAGAGCTCAAAATTTTACCACAGATAGATCTTGGCTGACAATGTATTGTATTTAAATTTCAGATCGATCGAATGTAACGCAATAAAATTATGGCATGTTTTAGTTCATCTCTATATAAGCATCTGTATCCGACAGCCGTTATTAGATTTCACGTGCCGAGTTCACCTCGTGACCTCATCGCCCTGGCATTAAAACATTGGGTGGGCGCTGATGAGGTGTTTGGTAAAATAAACAGAGGTAACAAAATATTTTTTAAAATCCAGGTTGTTATAATTGGACTAAAAAGAATAAAATAGATAGAGGTAAAAATGAGACTTTTAAAAACCACGTTTTTATAAGTGGACTAAAAAGAATAAAATAATTTGATTTAATATGACTAAAAACTTGGGGCGGGTGCTTCAAAATCCCATTCTAATTTATAAATACAACACAAAGATAGGTGTTTGGTATAAAAATGTAAGATTTATAATTTAGAAGGCAAAAGAGAGATCTATAAATGAGAGAGTGAGTGAACCGCATATGAAAAACTTCATAAGCACCCGCCCCACGTTTTTAGTCATGTTAAAACAAATTATGTTCTTCTTTTTAGTCCAATTATAAAAACGTGGTTTTTAAAAATCGTATTTTTACCTCTGTTTGTTCTTTAGAAAGGTTAAACAATTATAATATATCTATCCAATTATACGTTTGCCACACAGCTATTATAGGCATTGTTGAAGTTAAACACACAGGAAATGCAAGACTTGTTGACGTTACACAGGTAATGTAAGACTTGTTGAAGTTACACAGGTAATTTAAGACTTGCTAAAGTTACACAGGTAATTTAAGACTTGCTAAAGTTACACAGGTAATGTAAGACTTGCTAAAGTTACACAGGTAATGTAAGAGTTGTTGAAGTTACACAGGTAATGTAAGACTTGCTAAAGTTACACAGGTAATGTAAGACTTGCTGAAGTTACACAGGTAATGTAAGAGTTGTTGAAGTTACACAGGTAATGTAAGACTTGCTAAAGTTACACAGGTAATGTAAAACTTGCTGAAGTTACACAGGTAATGTAAGGCTTGTTGAAGTTACACAGGTAATGTAAGACTTGTTGAAGTTACACAGGTAATGTCAGACTTGCTAAATTTACACAGGTAATGTAAGACGTGCTGAAAATGACGGCTTATTCGTTAAAAAAAGAGGGGGGGGGGAATAAACATATCGTAGCCTTGAGGATGAGTTATGACACAAAAAGTTAAAGGCAAAGGGAAATGACAAGAAAACAAGAAACGCCTTTAATTAACTTCTCTCTATAGGGGCAGCGAACTCTTTGTTAGAACCAAGTTTATTGAGGTCAGCCGGGACAACTCAGGTTGATGTTTGACATGAATGTACTTGATGTGATGTGATAGAAGTCAAAGAAAACAAATACAAACAGCTGTTATTAGTAAAAATTAGTTTCTCATTAGTAATAATTAATTACTCGGTAGTAACATTTAGTTACTCAGTAGTAACAATTAGTTACTCGTTAGTAACAAAGTTACTCGTCAGTAACAATTAATTACTCGGTAGTAACAATCAGTTACTCGGTAGTAACAATTAGTAACTCGGTAGTAACTGTAACAACTAGTTACTCGGTAGTAACAGTAACAATTAGTTACTCGGTAGTAACAATTAGTAACTCGGTAGTAACAATCAGTTACTCGGTAGTAACAATTAGTAGCTCGGTAGTAACAGTAACAATCAGTTACTCGGTAGTAACAATTAGTAACTCGGTAGTAACTGTAACAATTAGTTACTCGGTAGTAACAGTAACAATTAACTATCCCAATTACTCAACAACTGAAGTAACTATCGCAATTACTCAACAACTGAAGTAACTATCGCAATTACTCAACAACATCACTGAAATAACAGTATACCTAACTATAGCTAAATGCCTACTACACCTAATGCACAAACTAGAAGATTTGGAGTTTGCGGATGACTTGGCCATTCTGTCCCACAGACTTCAAGACATGCAAGAGAAAATCACAGCCATGAGCGAGACTGCGAAAAGAGTAGGACTCAATATAAACATTAAAAATAACTAAATTTTTTAAAATAAACTTCCTACAAGATGGATTCATCCCAGTAGGAAACCTTAACCTTAAGCAAGTAAACAACTTTGTATACCTTGGGAGTGTGGTCAGTGTAGCAGGGGGAACAGATGAGGACATCGAACGAAGAATAAATTTGGCGCGACAGGCTTTTGCCAATCTGAAACAGGTCTGGAGATCTGCACACATCTCTGTCAAAACAAAAGTAAGGATCTTTAACATCAATGTTAAATCGGTCCTACTTTATGGATCCGAAACATGGCGGATGACAGAGACAACAAAAAATAGACTCCAGACCTTTGTTAACAGATGCCTCAGAAGTATTCTGAAAATAAAATGGTTTCGATAAGGTCGAAAACGCCAAGCTGTGGGAGAGGTGTGGACAAAGAACAGTAGAACAACAAATCATGGAAAGAAAGTGGAGATGGATTGGACACACCCTCAGGAAAGATAACAGCAGGGCTAGGCAGGCCTTAGATTGGAACCCCCAGGGCAAGCGACAACGAGGAAGACCCAAGCGTACCTTGAGACGCAGCATGTTGGACGAGGCTGGAAGGACTGGGAAGAGCTGGGAAGAATTGAAGCGACTGGCAAGGGACCATGTAGAGTGGCAAGCATTGACAGAGGTCCCTATGTTCCACAAGGAACTCAAAGGACAAATGATGAATGATGATGATGAACAATTAGTTACTCGGTAGTAACAATTATTTACTCGGTAGTAACAATCAGTTACTCGGTGGTAGCAATTAGTTACTCGGTAGTAACAGTTAGTAACTCGGTAGTAACAGTAACAATTAGTTACTCGGTAGTAACAATCAGTTACTCGGTGGTAGCAATTAGTTACTCGGTAGTAACAATTAGTAACTCGGTAGTAACAGTAACAATTAGTTACTCGGTAGTAACATTAACAATTAGTTACTCGGTAGTAACATTAACAATTAACTATCCCAATTACTCAACAACATCACTGAAATAAAAGTAGAACTAACTATAGCTAACCACACGCCTACACTAACCACACGCCTACAGTAACCACACGCCTACAGTAACCACACGCCTACAGTAACCACATGCCTACACTAACCACACGCCTACTCTAACCACACGCCTACACTAACCACACGCCTACAGTAACCACACGCCTACTCTAACAACACGCCTACACTAACCACACGCCTACACTAACCACACGCCTACACTAACCACACGCCTACATTGACAACATGCCTAACCAAACTAAACATCAACCTTTATCAAACTTTAAAAAGAGCAAGATATTTCAAAATCCCCAAACATATTATTTGATCTCATATAGAAATGAAAATAAATAACGGGAAATGACAAAGTAAAAAGTGCACTTCCGTTTCCTGCCTTTCACCGCCGTGATGGCGGTGTAATCGCAATATCAAATGACAAAAATGTTTTTAAGGAGGTTTTCATCTTCTTAATTCCCTAACCTTTGGTTACTTGACGAAGTTCCGGTGATCACACAAATATGTTAGATAGCTGGAAATCTAAGCTTTAAAAACGTATTTAATATATTTGAAGCCAATTCAATGTTCTAGATTTAATGTCAATTGTACTAAAAACTCAATTCAGGAATATTTTTTTAATGTTAAATCTCTAAATGAACTAATATTTTCCATCTGTTTGCATTCTGTATAGATGTCAAATTTTAAAAATTATGTTCAGCGTTTTGTTTTTGTTGGCTAATGAAGGCATCTTGCCGACACCTATAAAGTTTTTTTGTTGCATTTTTTACATTGTTTAGATGCTTTTATTTACGTCCAAGCATGATAGCAGGCTAATCGCTAAATTATGTTTACAGCTTACTTCTTTTTTAAAAAGCGCTTTTAGATTTAAATTAATTTTTTTTTCTTGATATACTGCATTAGAGAATTTATTTATCGTTAAATCACTGAACAATTTTTTTAGCAGTTTCAATTTCAAACATTGTCGGTAAAAACTTCTTTGCCAGTCGCCATGTTGTCGTCTGATCATGTATCTTCAAACCCACCCCCCACACACAGTCACACACACACACACACACACACACACACACACACACACACACACACACACACACACACACACACACACACACACACACATTTTCTCCACGGTGAGCATGGACATCAAAGGGAGGCTATCATATTTCTTATACAGTTAGTTGAACGTTCTTGTTTGATATCCTTGAACCAAATTATTCCACTTCCGGTAAATTGCACGGAATTCTGGTTGAAAAAATGACAACTCTCCTATTAACTTTCAAGGTCATGAAATATATCAATGCCATGCAGTAAACCAATAGTATGTTACTGTTGTACAGGTCAATGGCATTGGAAGGACTTAGAGTTCGACCACCCAAGTATAGCTACCACTCGGGGGTATGACGTCACGAGTCTTATGGAATCCATGCGTACGACATACCCACATAGTAATGGTAATGATATAAGAGTGTATAACATAGCTATCAGTAAAAGTATAACATATAAACAGGGTATTAGTTAGCCTGACAGGACGTAACACATCAGCGAACGTTCTATTACGTCCTGTCAGGCTAACTAATACCCTGTTTATATGTTATACATTTACGAATTTAAAAGCCTGGTTGCAGTCTCACCCCCATTATTTTATTAACATAGCAATCTTATGTCATCCTGTGTCATGCTTAAAAGACATGTGTAAGAAATCAGAATTGTATACTCGAAGTAGGTCGAATGCAAGGAATTGAGGTTCCGAACTCCACACACAAATGATTACTTGAGGTTTATCATTGACAAGGGCCCGTGGTAGAGTAGAGGTCCAAACATTTAGCAAAGAGGGCCGTATTCCATGAAGTAGAAATATGTTTTGGGTGGGCGGATTAAGAAAATTTTATAAAATGAAATACTTTAAAACTAAGTTAGAATTAGAAGCTTTACATATATATGATTTTTGTTTTATTTTTTATTTTAACTTGTGAGAAAGTTATTTTGTGGGGACAAAATGGGGCTATCCTCTCGCGATATTTGAGACCTTATAGATCTAATTATCTTATTCCCTCGTTAGAAATTACTAAAAAAATTGATAAAATAATGGCGTAGTTAAAGACTAAATATTTTTATATGTTCTAAATATCTAATAATAAATAAAAGTGTTTAAATGCAACGACCCATGATTATGTTATAAACATTTAGATGTACAAATTGTCTTAGGAATAAACTATATTACGTCATTGAATCTCGGCCATCAGACATCATCGAAATTCATAAATATAACAGTACACAACTTTATTGACTTTGTGATATCAATATTCACGTTTTTTTAAAAATCAAATTTTTAATAAATAAAAACTTCATTAACTGCCGTCATCCTATTTTGCGTTCAAATGGACATGTAATTTTGTTTTAAATAAAAATAATGTCGTTAAATGAAAGATAAAAAAAGCCAATTGATAAATTCAGTTGAGACCGTGGGTTATTTAAATTTAAACAAAATTTTGCCAGTCATGAATGTATATCTGACCAGTAACACTGTACCCGGAATGTATTGATTTATTTATTTGAAAGATCACATGTTGATAAAGATCACATGTTTTGATAAAGATCACATGTTGATAAAGATCACATGTTGATAAAGATCACATGTTGATAAAGATCACATGGTGATAAAGATCACATGTTGATAAAGATCACATGTTGATAAAGAATGAAAATAAGAAAATAGAGTTTGGACCAGCAGTCGGAGAATGAGGGAAGGGTTGTGAGGAACAACACGCGTGTAGGCAAATAAACGTGGAGCACACTTGCGTGCAATAATAAGTGGAGCACAGTGTTATCATAGAAAGTTAATGAACGACCATTGTCATCAGTCAAATCAGGGGTCTTCAAACTTTTCTGCCGGAGGGCCACATTAAATGTCAAACAGCAGTTTTGGGGCTTACTACACACAGTTTTCTGGTAAACTACAAGTAAAAATAGTATCTTTTTGGGGAGTATTAAAAGGTCTCCAGGGGCCGGATGAGAGGGCCTCGCGGGCCGCATCTGGCCCGCGGGCCGTAGTTTAGAGACCCCTGAGTCAAATCATCAAGGCATTGGTTAGCACTTTAAAAATTATTTGATGGATAGATACAAAAATCACAGAAATCAAATCTTAAATTTTAGTTCAAATCTATATATATAAATTGCCAGAAGTTAGGACAAGCACAAGACGTGAGCAAGCAAGCATTTCTACATGCTGATGTTTGTGCCCGTTCTTTACCCCCTTTCTTTGCATTATCTATGAGCAAGTCTGCGGCGTATGCTACTCCGTGGATCGTTTAATGATATTTTGTATCAGCGAGAAAGGTTTTAAAAATTACTTTTTGGTCGGGAAGGGGGAAAAGGAGGCGGGGGACTGGTCTTACTTCAAAAACTAAACATTCGTTCTCCTAGCTCATATCAGCTTAATTTCTACTACTGGTCACCAATCGTGTTGTGATTTGTGGTGTCTTCATGGTGATACCATCAGTTGGTCACCAATTGTGATGTGACTTGTGGTGTCTTCATGGTGGTACCATCAGTTGGTCGCCAATCGTGTTGTGATTTCCACTCACGTGTGGCTTGCCGAGTGCAGCGAAGATTAATACACCACCCAGGGGCATGTACCGCTCCAAGGGGAGACTAATCTGTTTCTTTATGGCAATAACTGATGAGGTCACGTGATTCTTGTCATAACAACTGGAGAGTGGCGGTGGGTGGGGGGGGCGAGGGGGAAAGCTGCGACATCTTGGCACGTCGTGGGTCTTCGATGCGATTATGGTGAGGGGGTAATATTGGGAACACGTTAATTTAACACTTGGTGTGTGGGTTATTGTGTACATATTATCTTAATACTTGGTGTGTGGGTTATTGTGTACATATTATCTTAATACTTGGTGTGTGGGTTATTGTGTACATATTATCTTAATACTTGGTGTGTCGGTTATTGTGTACATATTATCTTAATACTTGGTGTGTGGGTTATTGTGTACATATTATCTTAATACTTGGTGTGTCGGTTATTGTGTACATATTATCTAAATACTTGGTGTGTGGGTTATTGTGTACATATTATCTTAATACTTGGTGTGTCGGTTATTGTGTACATATTATCTTAATACTTGGTGTGTCGGTTATTGTGTACATATTATCTTAATACTTGGTGTGTGGTCTATTGTGTACACATTATCTTAATACTTGGTGTGTGGGTTATTGTGTACATATTATCTTAATACTTGATGTGTGCTTTGTTGGGAACACGTCATCACAAAAACAGATATGTGGATCTTTTGTTTACACATTGTAACGCTTGACATGACTCCTGGAGAGATGTTTAGTATCCAGCAATTTAGCGCCACCAAGAAGGTTCTCGCGTATATTTCCTAAAGGTATATATAGAAGCGGATCTCAACCATTTCAAGGCGTGACCCAATGTAATAGAAGCAACATGACCACCAACCTATTTGAGAATGTCTTTGTAATATAAAATAAAAGAAATCACAAGCAGATTTTGAAAGGAAATAATCAAATAACATGACACTGAACTTGAAAATAGGATGGCTGTAACACTCTCAACTTTGAACTCGTGACGTCAGTATATTTTCATTCAAATATTGATTGCAGCAAGGCAGATAAGAATTAAATCTACCGAACATAAAGCATAAACAAGCCACAAAGAGACAAGCAACGTAACAATTAAACCTTCCAAACTTTTGGAACATTTAATAAAACTCCATGGTGACAACAAAAAAAAGATATAGTCAAAGAAAAATATTTGAAAATACAGTCACTGCGATAACTCATATGGACAACATCTAAGCGAGATGAAAATGGGCTGCAAGCTTCTTATAGCATGAATACATTCCTTAATTGATTGCATAGTCTCGAAAGCAATATATTATTGGTGAAAAACTTATTTTACCAGCTTTAATTGAGGTAATATGTACAATATTGCACAACCCAGCTAATAATACAGTACAAAGGACTGACGAAATGGCTCAGTGCAGCGAACATTCTTTTTGTGAGTACTTAAAAACGTCTAAATATTTCATACAGCTTGATGAGTCCACTTTATCATGAAAGGACGCTTTGCTTTTAGCTTAAGTAAGATTTGTAAAAGAAGAAAAATGTTGCCAAAAAATTTTTATTTACTAAATGTTTGGAAATAGATGAATCAAAAGGTTTTTTAATGTTAAAGCTTTACCCTTGACTAATATAGTTTCTGTTGCTACCGAAAGCTACTGGCAATGGTAGGAAGATACCGAGGCTTTCTGGCATACTTAAAACAAGCTGTAACGAATGTATTTTCAGTACCATGTGGCATTCATCGACATCATTTATTCACTAAAAATCGTATTGAACGTTTAAATAGATCAATCTATTACGTCATTTTAGCAATTAATAACATCAAAAGGAATGCCTTCAAGGAGAGATTTTTTGCTCAATATTGTTTGGTAAATTACGAATACTATAATCGTTTAATTATTCACACAGAAGTAAGTTCGTTATCAAAAATTGCATGTTTACATTGATTTTATGCTCTCTTTGATTCAGTGTTGGACTTCCAGGAAAGTAAATAAATGATTTGCAACACAATTAACTTTTAAAAGTACATATCCTTTATGAATGCTTTATTTGCCGAATTCAACAAAACTAATTTGAAGTTACACGGTGACAAATTAAATTTAATCCAAACTAAACGCGTTAGGTATGCGTTTGTTGCAAACACTTTTCTGTGCAAGCAAATCTTTTGAAGAAGAGAATGTTTTCAGTTTCCAAAACTTTTGAAATTTCAAAGCAGAGTTGAAGATTTGCTGACTTACCGTCAACATTTAACGGCTCTTTACGACAGCCCCACAGCACAGGATCGTCCCTAACGTCAAGACCAGATGGTATACGCCCTTGTTCGAAAACATGACACATCTCGACAGTGTACCTTCCTCAGTAACACGCCCCTGTGTCGATTTGTCCCTGTGACGTCATGAAGACGTGTATTCTAACCTAGTATTGACTCAATATGTATTGACCAGGTCACCGGACACTGCCAGGGACTATGTCCCGTCTCGTTCTGACATTGTCATGTTTCAGTTGTCCGTGCTGTCGCATCATTCTCATGAGTCTGTGTGCAATGACGTTATAATAACATTGCGTGGGGGGCGCCATACGGAGACGATTTGCTACCATGAATTGTTCGTTGATTCTTCGTCATTTTGTAGGTTTTTTTTTAAAAATCCTTTATATCAACTCGTGGTGTCTGTTTGGTTGCTGCTTGTTTCTTTGCCGATAAAAAACTTTGGATCGATTTTTAACCCACTTTCTCGTAAGCTAGCCGGCTTAAATTTGTAGGCAGTTTTGTGCCAATGATAAAAATGATGTATCAAAATTTCAGATCGATCGCATGTACTTTAATTAAATTACTGAATTTTTAGATTATTTTAATTATCTCTACGAATCATTTTATTAATTGAGATAGAGTGTCGCGGTGCGTATTATATTGAACAACCGCGCGATTCGGTGCGTATTATAAGTAGGGGTCTACCGATATATCGGCTGGCCGATATATCGGCACCGATATCTGGATATCGGCAATATCGGTATCGGTAGCCTGTAAAGGTCCCGATATTGACGTCACCGATATTTCATAATAAGTGACATTTTGACCCAAAAAAAAACGGAAACAAAAAAACTTTCATTTAGGTTTACAATATCTCGACAAATTAATATATCGACCCCGATACCAGTATTGAAATAGTCAAAAGAGTCCTAGTATTAATATGTGCAGCCACGATACAGTGTGCCATGTGCTTTGATATTGTTTAGGTATCGGCCGATTTTCGTATACTCAGAAATACTGTGTAAATAGTGCCGATGCCAAGTATACCGTAATTGCTCTAATAAATGGATAACATGTAAACATTATGTTCACGTAATTGCTCTAATAGCATAGATGCACGCAGAATCGCAGATGTCTAAAACATTTCGTTTCGTATGGAATAACAAAATGTACCATGTGAAGACGTGTTGTCATTGGCAACCATTCAAGCTTCAGCCTCATTTTCACTATATTACTATTGTACTTTGTTCTCATTGTTTCATTCATAAAAGGTGGCCGTGTGCAAAAGCCATTAAACTATTGGTTAGAATTAATAATTATGAGTCAAGGTTGAAGTTTCAAAAGGAGTACCTAATATGCTTGTACATTTTTATAAAGGACGGTTCGTTTTGTTATGAGTCCTATGTAGGTCATGAACTGGAACTTGTAAACACATCGGAAACTTCGTTTCGGGAAAAAAATCGGTATTTCGGCAAAACTGGATATCGGTAGACCCCTTAATTATAAAATATAAATAATTACGAGTGATAAATTTAAGAATGGCGTCATCAAATATGACCGCTGTTATTTTTGTCCTAACAAATACTCATATCGGCACTCATATCGGAGAAAAAATATCGGTAATATCGGCAAAAATACTTATCGGTAGACCCCTGATATAAAATATAAATAATTAGGAGTGATGAATTTAAGAATGATCGATGTCATCAAATAAGACCGCTGGTTTTTGTCCTAACAAATATTCATATCGGGAAAAAAAATATCGGTAATATCGGCGAAAATGCCTATCGGTAGTCCCCTAATATTAAAGATAAATAATTACGAGTGATAAATTTAAGAATGACGTCATCAAATATGACCGCTGGTTTTTGTCCTAACAAATACTCATATCGGCACTCATATCGGCAAAAAAATATCGGTAATATCGGTATCGGCAATATCGGCAAAAAGGCATATCGGTAGACCCCTAATTATAAGGACGATAATTTTTTAAAATATATTCCCGATCGGTGCGCATTATATTAAACACTAGTGTATCACCCGTCAAAAATGACGGAAGTTTTCAAAATAAATACACATCAGATTAAAAAATAACGTAATACAGAACTTTCATTTATTTTATTTACTTTTATTTTATTCATTTATTTCCCTCTTGAACAATTTTATGCGACCATTACAAAAGAGTTCTTTTTGGTGCAGTAATTTGGTGCGCTGCTTTCTAAAATTAGTAGCGTCACGGACAGACATGATAGACAGACGTGACAAAAACTTAGTCAAAACCTCCAAAATGAATATATAAACAATGTAAATTCCAAAGATAACAATAAAAACTTATGGTCCTTTATCAAATCTAAAAAAATGGAACCTTCAGGAATAGCCACACTAAAAGGCTCAAATAATAAAACCTATAATGATAATGAAACTAAAGCTAATATCCTTAACACATATTTTGCATCATCTTTTTCTGCCTCAGTCGACAGGGAAGTTTTAATAAATTTAAATAAAATGGAGGAAATAGGTAACAATACTGTAGATGAGATAGGTATACATTCACTCCTAAAAAAATTAAAAATAAACAAAGCTACTGGCCCAGATGATTTGCCTGCAACGTTATTAAAAGAACTAAGCAATGAACTGTCCCCAATCCTTGTAGTTCTCTTTCAAGCCTCTCTAAACCAGGGTAAAGTGCCCCAGGATTGGAAATTAGCTAACGTAACTCCACTCTTTTAGAAATGGGATAAATCAGACCCTGGTAATTACAGACATGTATCACTTATTAGTATCACCTGCAAGGTTATTAAAAGAACTAAGCAATGAACTGTCCCCAATCCTTGTAGTTCTCTTTCAAGCCTCTCTAAACCAGGGTAAAGTGCCCCAGGATTGGAAATTAGCTAACGTAACTCCACTCTTTAAGAAAGGGGATAAATCAGACCCTGGTAATTACAGACTGTATCACTTACTAGTATCACCTGTAAATTACTAGAACACATAATGTATAGTAAAATAGTTAACCCCCTTGACAAATATAATGCCCATATGCCCACATCAACACGGCTTTAGAAAAAACAGAGCATGTGAAACACAATTAATAGGTTTAATAGATGAACTATCAAAAGGCTTAGACAAAAATGATCAAATAGATACAATATTACTAGACTTCTCAAAAGCATTTGACAAAGTTCACCACCTTAGTTTACTTAAAAAACTTAACTACTTTGGAATCTCAGGTTCCTTACATCACTGGATCCAAGACTTCCTTTTGGGCAGGGGAGCAAACTGTAATAATTAATGGATCTAAATCTGCACCAATAAAGGTTAACTCAGGAGTTCCACAAGGAACTGTGCTAGGTCCCGTTACTCTTTTTAATTTATATAAATGATTTACCCAACAACATCTCAACAGGTACAAAAGTTAGGTTATTTGCTGATGATTGTATAATCTATAGAACAATTAAATCAGAACAAGATAGCAAAATTTTACAAAAAGACTTAGATGAATTGATAAAATGGGAAACTAACTGGAGTATGTCTTTCCACCCAGAAAAGTGTCAACTGTTAAGAGTAACAAAGAAAAAGAAACAAATAAATTCAAAATATTACATTCATGGAAAAGAACTGACCCAAACTAAAGAAGCAAAATACTTAGGAGTCTTAATAAATGAGAAACTATCATGGAATCCCCATGTCAATGAAGTTATTAAAAAATCAAACAAAACCTTAGTCTTTATAAAAAGGAACTTTAACAAATGTAATAGAGATATAAAACTAAAATGCTACCTCACTTTGGTGAGACCTGTACTAGAATATGCATCTTCTGTATGGGACCCATCCACCAAAGAAAACATTGATAAACTAGAACAAATTCAAAAAAGAGCTGCCAGATTCATTACTGGAGAATATTCGAAAACTGACAAGAATAACACCATTAGTTAAATCATTAAACCTTGAAACACTAGAGGATAGAAGAACCAAGAGCAAAGTAGTAATCATACATAAAGCAATTAATTCTAATTTAGAAATACAACACAAAGATAACTTAATACAACCCTCAGATAGACATAAGGATAAAAACACCTTTCTTATTCCGTATGCAAGAACAAACACATACAAGTTTTCCTTCTTCCCGTCCGGAATTCGGGCGTGGAATGGGTTGCCTGAAGAATCCAGGAAAACCAACACTTTATCAACATTTAAATCTCTAATAAAAATGCAGGACTAAACACAAACCATAGATAAGCGTAGGACGCAATAATCTTCTGTATAGAAGGAGCGTCTGTAAACAGATAAGATAAGATAAGAGATTGCAAATTATGTATATTGATGTTTTACCAGACATAACTAAAATTTAGGATTTTTGGATTGTCATGCGCTGCGTGTTATAATGAACATTCTTTTATTTATGTCTCGTTTATAAAGGATTTATAGTAAAAAAAAATGTGGTTTTTTTTTACGTTTTTTAAAATCTATGTTTAAAATTTTATTGCATTTAATGTCACAATCCAAAGAGATTTGCTAGAGTAACTGATAATAGTGGGTTGAAATGTGTGCATTCTCTCTGGTTTACAAAGAATAAACCTAAGACTTCAAAGATTTTGTTTCACCTATGATGTTAAGAGAGTTTCAAGGGATACACCTATGATGTAAAGAGAGTTTCAAGGGATACACCTATGAAGTAAAGTGGGTTTCAAGGGATACACCTATGATGTAAAATGGGTTTCAAAGAATACACCTATGAAGTAAAGTAAGTTTCAGGGGATACACCTATGATGTAAAGTTGGTTTCAAGGGATACACCTATGATGTAAAGTTGGTTTCAAGGGATACACCTATGACGTAGAATGTTTCAAATGTCTGGCGAAGGCAGAATTAAGTTTACAGACTCCAAGACATGATGCAACTTCCGGTTTCTCCATCATTGAAAAAAAACCTTATCAGGGGCGGCGTCTTGTGAAAGGGAAATTCCACTGGACGTGGATGACGGGTATAATAGGATGAAATGAGCTGTTTGTAAAGGGCAGCGGTACTCACAGACTCTCTAAGTGCAGACTCGATGGTTGAAGATTTTCCCCGTTCAAGATAGATTTCAATCGCTTTCTAATCTTCCAGTCTGCCTAAGAAGCCAGTCTAAAAGATCTCGTTCGAAATCCGGGTCACGAGATGTCCTAAACACAGCAGACGACCATTTCACTTAGGGAAACCAATGACGAATCAAATTTGTCGAACTCTCAAATTAAAGTGTTATAGTTTGTTCTCCCCGACTCCATCCCCTTGATTTAGGAACATGAGAACGACGACATTGCCCATTTGATTTCATGCTTCATATTGAACATTGTGATATTTCTTGAGTGTTCATTATGAAAGAACAACACGCTCTTGAGTGGACGTAGCACCATCTCTAGCGGGACAACAAACTCTTGAGTGCACGAAGCAACATCTCTAGCGGGACAGCAAACTCTTGAGTGCACGAAGCACCATCTCTAGCGGGACAACAAACTCTTGAGTGCACGAAGCACCATCTCTAGCAGGACAACAAACTCTTGAGTGCACGAAGCACCATCTCTAGCGGGACAACAAACTCTTGAGTGCACGTAGCACCATCTCTAGCGGGACAGCAAACTCTTGAGTGCACGTAGCACCATCTCTAGCGTTACAACAAACTCTTGAGTGCACGTAGCACCATCTCTAGCGGGACAGCAAACTCTTGAGTGCACGTAGCACCATCTCTAGCGGGACAGCAAACTCTTGAGTTCACGTAGCACCATCTCTAGCGGGACAACAAACTCTTGAGTGCACGTAGCACCATCTCTAGCGGGACAGCAAACTCTTGAGTGCACGTAGCACCATCTCTACCGGGACAGCAAACTCTTGAGTGCACGTAGCACCATCTCTAGCGGGACAACAAACTCTTGAGTGCACGAAGCACAATCTCTAGCGGGACAACAAACTCTTGAGTGCACGAAGCACCATCTCTATCGGGACAACAAACTCTTGAGTGCACGAAGCACCATCTCTAGCGGGACAGCAAACTCTTGAGTGCACGAAGCACCATCTCTAGCGGGACAACAAACTCTTGAGTGCACGAAGCACCATCTCTAGCGGGACAACAAACTCTTGAGTGCACGAAGCACCATCTCTAGCGGGACAACAAACTCTTGAGTGCACGAAGCAACATCTCTAGCGGGACAGCAAACTCTTGAGTGCACGAAGCACCATCTCTAGCGGGACAACAAACTCTTGAGTGCACGAAGCACCATCTCTAGCAGAACAACAAACTCTTGAGTGCACGAAGCACCATCTCTAGCGGGACAACAAACTCTTGAGTGCACGTAGCACCATCTCTAGCGGGACAACAAACTCTTGAGTGCACGTAGCACCATCTCTAGCGGGACAGCAAACTCTTGAGTGCACGTAGCACCATCTCTAGCGGGACAGCAAACTCTTGAGTGCACGTAGCACCATCTCTAGCGGGACAACAAACTCTTGAGTGCACGAAGCACAATCTCTAGCGGGACAACAAACTCTTGAGTGCACGAAGCACCATCTCTAGCGGGACAACAAACTCTTGAGTGCACGAAGCACCATCTCTAGCGGGACAGCAAACTCTTGAGTGCACGAAGCACCATCTCTAGCGGGACAGCAAACTCTTGAGTGCACGAAGCAACATCTCTAGCGGGACAACAAACTCTTGAGTGCACGAAGAACCATCTCTAGCGGGACAGCAAACTCTTGAGTGCACGAAGCACCATCTCTAGCGGGACAACAAACTCTTGAGTGCACGAAGCACCATCTCTAGCGGGACAACAAACTCTTGAGTGCACGAAGCACCATCTCTAGCGGGACAACAAACTCTTGAGTGCACGAAGCACCATCTCTAGCGGGACAACAAACTCTTGAGTGCACGAAGCACCATCTCTAGCGGGACAGCAAACTCTTGAGTGCACGAAGCACCATCTCTAGCGGGACAACAAACTCTTGAGTGCACGAAGCACCATCTCTAGCGGGACAACAAACTCTTGAGTGCACGTAGCACCATCACTAGCGGGACAACAAACTCTTGAGTGGACGTAGCACCATCTCTAGCGGGACAACAAACTCTTGAGTGCGAGAAGCACCATCTCTAGCGGGACAACAAACTCTTGAGTGCACGAAGCACCATCTCTAGCGGGACAACAAACTCTTGAGTGCACGAAGCACCATCTCTAGCGGGACAACAAACTCTTGAGTGCACGAAGCACCATCTCTAGCGGGACAGCAAACTCTTGAGTGCACGAAGCACCATCTCTAGCAGGACAACAAACTCTTGAGTGCACGAAGCACCATCTCTAGCGGGACAACAAACTCTTGAGTGCACGTAGCACCATCTCTAGCGGGACAACAAACTCTTGAGTGGACGTAGCACCATCTCTAGCGGGACAACAAACTCTTGAGTGGACGTAGCACCATCTCTAGCGGGACAACAAACTCTTGAGTGGACGTAGCACCATCTCTAGCGGGACAACAAACTCTTGAGTGGACGTAGCACCATCTCTAGCGGGACAGCAAACTCTTGAGTGCACGTAGCACCATCTCTAGCGGGACAGCAAACTCTTGAGTGGACGTAGCACAATCTCTAGCGGGACAGCAAACTCTTGAGTGCACGAAGCACCATCTCTAGCGGGACAGCAAACTCTTGAGTTCACGTAGCACCATCTCTAGCGGGACAACAAACTCTTGAGTGCACGAAGCAACATCTCTAGCGGGACAACAAACTCTTGAGTGCACGAAGCAACATCTCTAGCGGGACAACAAACTCTTGAGTGCACGAAGCACCATCTCTAGCGGGACAGCAAACTCTTGAGTGCACGAAGCAACATCTCTAGCGGGACAACAAACTCTTGAGTGCACGAAGCACCATCTCTAGCGGGACAGCAAACTCTTGAGTGCACGAAGCACCATCTCTAGCGGGACAACAAACTCTTGAGTGCACGAAGCAACATCTCTAGCGGGACAGCAAACTCTTGAGTGCACGAAGCACCATCTCTAGCGGGACAACAAACTCTTGAGTGCACGAAGCACCATCTCTAGCGGGACAACAAACTCTTGAGTGCACGAAGCACCATCTCTAGCGGGACAGCAAACTCTTGAGTGCACGAAGCACCATCTCTAGCGGGACAACAAACTCTTGAGTGCACGAAGCACCATCTCTAGCGGGACAACAAACTCTTGAGTGCACGTAGCACCATCTCTAGCGGGACAACAAACTCTTGAGTGGACGTAGCACCATCTCTAGCGGGACAACAAACTCTTGAGTGGACGTAGCACCATCTCTAGCGGGACAACAAACTCTTGAGTGGACGTAGCACCATCTCTAGCGGGACAACAAACTCTTGAGTGGACGTAGCACCATCTCTAGCGGGACAGCAAACTCTTGAGTGCACGTAGCACCATCTCTAGCGGGACAGCAAACTCTTGAGTGGACGTAGCACCATCTCTAGCGGGACAGCAAACTCTTGAGTGCACGAAGCACCATCTCTAGCGGGACAGCAAACTCTTGAGTGCACGTAGCACCATCTCTAGCGGGACAACAAACTCTTGAGTGCACGAAGCAACATCTCTAGCGGGACAACAAACTCTTGAGTGCACGAAGCAACATCTCTAGCGGGACAACAAACTCTTGAGTGCACGAAGCACCATCTCTAGCGGGACAGCAAACTCTTGAGTGCACGAAGCAACATCATTAGCGGGACAACAAACTCTTGAGTGCACGAAGCACCATCTCTAGCGGGACAACAAACTCTTGAGTGGACGTAGCACCATCTCTAGCGGGACAACAAACTCTTGAGTGCACGTAGCACCATCTCTAGCGGGACAACAAACTCTTGAGTGCACGAAGCACCATCTCTAGCGGGACAGCAAACTCATGAGTGCACGAAGCACCATCTCTAGCGGGACAGCAAACTCTTGAGTGCACGAAGCACCATCTCTAGCGGGACAACAAACTCTTGAGTGCACGTAGCACCATCTCTAGCGGGACAGCAAACTCTTGAGTGGACGAAGCACCATCTCTAGCGGGACAACAAACTCTTGAGTGCGAGAAGCACCATCTCTAGCGGGACAACAAACTCTTGAGTGCACGAAGCACCATCTCTAGCGGGACAACAAACTCTTGAGTGCACGAAGCACCATCTCTAGCGGGACAACAAACTCTTGAGTGCACGAAGCACCATCTCTAGCGGGACAGCAAACTCTTGAGTGCACGAAGCACCATCTCTAGCGGGACAACAAACTCTTGAGTGCACGAAGCACCATCTCTAGCGGGACAACAAACTCTTGAGTGCACGTAGCACCATCTCTAGCGGGACAACAAACTCTTGAGTGGACGTAGCACCATCTCTAGCGGGACAACAAACTCTTGAGTGGACGTAGCACCATCTCTAGCGGGACAACAAACTCTTGAGTGGACGTAGCACCATCTCTAGCGGGACAACAAACTCTTGAGTGGACGTAGCACCATCTCTAGCGGGACAGCAAACTCTTGAGTGCACGTAGCACCATCTCTAGCGGGACAGCAAACTCTTGAGTGGACGTAGCACAATCTCTAGCGGGACAGCAAACTCTTGAGTGCACGAAGCACCATCTCTAGCGGGACAGCAAACTCTTGAGTTCACGTAGCACCATCTCTAGCGGGACAACAAACTCTTGAGTGCACGAAGCAACATCTCTAGCGGGACAACAAACTCTTGAGTGCACGAAGCAACATCTCTAGCGGGACAACAAACTCTTGAGTGCACGAAGCACCATCTCTAGCGGGACAGCAAACTCTTGAGTGCACGAAGCAACATCTCTAGCGGGACAACAAACTCTTGAGTGCACGAAGCACCATCTCTAGCGGGACAGCAAACTCTTGAGTGCACGAAGCACCATCTCTAGCGGGACAACAAACTCTTGAGTGCACGAAGCAACATCTCTAGCGGGACAGCAAACTCTTGAGTGCACGAAGCACCATCTCTTGCGGGACAACAAACTCTTGAGTGCACGAAGCACCATCTCTAGCGGGACAACAAACTCTTGAGTGCACGAAGCACCATCTCTAGCGGGACAGCAAACTCTTGAGTGCACGAAGCACCATCTCTAGCGGGACAACAAACTCTTGAGTGCACGAAGCACCATCTCTAGCGGGACAACAAACTCTTGAGTGCACGTAGCACCATCTCTAGCGGGACAACAAACTCTTGAGTGGACGTAGCACCATCTCTAGCGGGACAACAAACTCTTGAGTGGACGTAGCACCATCTCTAGCGGGACAACAAACTCTTGAGTGGACGTAGCACCATCTCTAGCGGGACAACAAACTCTTGAGTGGACGTAGCACCATCTCTAGCGGGACAGCAAACTCTTGAGTGCACGTAGCACCATCTCTAGCGGGACAGCAAACTCTTGAGTGGACGTAGCACCATCTCTAGCGGGACAGCAAACTCTTGAGTGCACGAAGCACCATCTCTAGCGGGACAGCAAACTCTTGAGTGCACGTAGCACCATCTCTAGCGGGACAACAAACTCTTGAGTGCACGAAGCAACATCTCTAGCGGGACAACAAACTCTTGAGTGCACGAAGCAACATCTCTAGCGGGACAACAAACTCTTGAGTGCACGAAGCACCATCTCTAGCGGGACAGCAAACTCTTGAGTGCACGAAGCAACATCATTAGCGGGACAACAAACTCTTGAGTGCACGAAGCACCATCTCTAGCGGGACAACAAACTCTTGAGTGGACGTAGCACCATCTCTAGCGGGACAACAAACTCTTGAGTGCACGTAGCACCATCTCTAGCGGGACAACAAACTCTTGAGTGCACGAAGCACCATCTCTAGCGGGACAGCAAACTCATGAGTGCACGAAGCACCATCTCTAGCGGGACAGCAAACTCTTGAGTGCACGAAGCACCATCTCTAGCGGGACAACAAACTCTTGAGTGAACGAAGCACCATCTCTAGCGGGACAGCAAACTCTTGAGTGCACGAAGCACCATCTCTAGCGGGACAACAAAATCTTGAGTGCACGTAGCACCATCTCTAGCGGGACAACAAACTCTTGAGTGGACGTAGCACCATCTCTAGCGGGACAACAAACTCTTGAGTGGACGTAGCACCATCTCTAGCGGGACAACAAACTCTTGAGTGCACGAAGCACCATCTCTAGCGGGACAACAAACTCTTGAGTGCACGAAGCACCATCTCTAGCGGGACAACAAACTCTTGAGTGCACGAAGCACCATCTCTAGCGGGACAACAAACTCTTGAGTGCACGAAGCACCATCTCTAGCGGGACAACAAACTCTTGAGTACACGAAGCACCATCTCTAGCGGGACAGCAAACTCTTGAGTGCACGAAGCACCATCTCTAGCGGGACAACGAACTCTTGAGTGCACGAAGCACCATCTCTAGCGGGACAACAAACTCTTGAGTGCACGTAGCACCATCTCTAGCGGGACAACAAACTCTTGAGTGGACGTAGCACCATCTCTATCGGGACAACAAACTCTTGAGTGCGAGAAGCACCATCTCTAGCGGGACAACAAACTCTTGAGTGCACGAAGCACCATCTCTAGCGGGACAACAAACTCTTGAGTGCACGAAGCACCATCTCTAGCGGGACAACAAACTCTTGAGTGCACGAAGCACCATCTCTAGCGGGACAGCAAACTCTTGAGTGCACGAAGCACCATCTCTAGCGGGACAACAAATTCTTGAGTGCACGAAGCACCATCTCTAGCGGGACAACAAACTCTTGAGTGCACGTAGCACCATCTCTAGCGGGACAACAAACTCTTGAGTGGACGTAGCACCATCTCTAGCGGGACAAAAAACTCTTGAGTGGACGTAGCACCATCTCTAGCGGGACAACAAACTCTTGAGTGGACGTAGCACCATCTCTAGCGGGACAACAAACTCTTGAGTGGACGTAGCACCATCTCTAGCGGGAGAGCAAACTCTTGAGTGCACGTAGCACCATCTCTAGCGGGACAGCAAACTCTTGAGTGGACGTAGCACCATCTCTAGCGGGACAGCAAACTCTTGAGTGCACCAAGCACCATCTCTAGCGGGACAGCAAACTCTTGAGTTCACGTAGCACCATCTCTAGCGGGACAACAAACTCTTGAGTGCACGAAGCAACATCTCTAGCGGGACAACAAACTCTTGAGTGCACGAAGCAACATCTCTAGCGGGACAACAAACTCTTGAGTGCACGAAGCACCATCTCTAGCGGGACAGCAAACTCTTGAGTGCACGAAGCACCATCTCTAGCGGGACAACAAACTCTTGAGTGCACGAAGCAACATCTCTAGCGGGACAGCAAACTCTTGAGTGCACGAAGCACCATCTCTAGCGGGACAACAAACTCTTGAGTGCACGAAGCACCATCTCTAGCGGGACAACAAACTCTTGAGTGCACGAAGCACCATCTCTAGCGGGACAGCAAACTCTTGAGTGCACGAAGCACCATCTCTAGCGGGACAACAAACTCTTGAGTGCACGAAGCACCATCTCTAGCGGGACAACAAACTCTTGAGTGCACGTAGCACCATCTCTAGCGGGACAACAAACTCTTGAGTGGACGTAGCACCATCTCTAGCGGGACAACAAACTCTTGAGTGGACGTAGCACCATCTCTAGCGGGACAACAAACTCTTGAGTGGACGTAGCACCATCTCTAGCGGGACAACAAACTCTTGAGTGGACGTAGCACCATATCTAGCGGGACAGCAAACTCTTGAGTGCACGTAGCACCATCTCTAGCGGGACAGCAAACTCTTGAGTGGACGTAGCACCATCTCTAGCGGGACAGCAAACTCTTGAGTGCACGAAGCACCATCTCTAGCGGGGAGCAAACTCTTGAGTGCACGTAGCACCATCTCTAGCGGGACAACAAACTCTTGAGTGCACGAAGCAACATCTCTAGCGGGACAACAAACTCTTGAGTGCACGAAGCAACATCTCTAGCGGGACAACAAACTCTTGAGTGCACGAAGCACCATCTCTAGCGGGACAGCAAACTCTTGAGTGCACGAAGCAACATCATTAGCGGGACAACAAACTCTTGAGTGCACGAAGCACCATCTCTAGCGGGACAACAAACTCTTGAGTGGACGTAGCACCATCTCTAGCGGGACAACAAACTCTTGAGTGCACGTAGCACCATCTCTAGCGGGACAACAAACTCTTGAGTGCACGAAGCACCATCTCTAGCGGGACAGCAAACTCATGAGTGCACGAAGCACCATCTCTAGCGGGACAGCAAACTCTTGAGTGCACGAAGCACCATCTCTAGCGGGACAACAAACTCTTGAGTGCACGAAGCACCATCTCTAGCGGGACAGCAAACTCTTGAGTGCACGAAGCACCATCTCTAGCGGGACAACAAAATCTTGAGTGCACGTAGCACCATCTCTAGCGGGACAACAAACTCTTGAGTGGACGTAGCACCATCTCTAGCGGGACAACAAACTCTTGAGTGGACGTAGCACCATCTCTAGCGGGACAACAAACTCTTGAGTGGACGTAGCACCATCTCTAGCGGGACAACAAACTCTTGAGTGCACGAAGCACCATCTCTAGCGGGACAACAAACTCTTGAGTGGACGTAGCACCATCTCTAGCGGGACAACAAACTCTTGAATGCACGTAGCACAATCTCTAGCGGGACAACAAACTCTTGAGTGCACGAAGCACCATCTCTAGCGGGACAGCAAACTCTTGAGTGCACGAAGCACCATCTCTAGCGGGACAACAAACTCTTGAGTGCACGAAGCACCATCTCTAGCGGGACAGCAAACTCTTGAGTGCACGAAGCACCATCTCTAGCGGGACAACAAACTCTTGAGTGCACGAAGCACCATCTCTAGCGGGACAGCAAACTCTTGAGTGCACGAAGCACCATCTCTAGCGGGACAGCAAACTCTTGAGTGCACGAAGCACCATCTCTAGCGGAACAGCAAACTCTTGAGTGCACGAAGCACCATCTCTAGCGGGACAGCAAACTCTTGAGTGCACGAAGCACCATCTCTAGCGGGACAGCAAACTCTTGAGTGCACGAAGCACCATCTCTAGCGGGACAGCAAACTCTTGAGTGCACGAAGCACCATCTCTAGCGGGACAGCAAACTCTTGAGTGCACGAAGCACCATCTCTAGCGGGACAACAAATTTTGAGGGGAAGTAGCACCATCTCTAGCGGGACAACAAACTCTTGAGTGCACGAAGCATCATCTCTAGCGGGACAGCAAACTCTTGAGTGCACGAAGCACCATCTCTAGCGGGACAACAAATTTTGAGGGGAAGTAGCACCATCTCTAGCGGGACAACAAACTCTTGAGTGCACGAAGCACCATCTCTGGCGGGACAACAAACTCTTGAGTGCACGAAGCACCATCTCTAGCGGGACAACAAATTTTGAGGGGAAGTAGCACCAACTCTGGTGGGACAACAAACTCTTGAGTGCACGAAGCACCATCTCTAGCGGGACAGCAAATTTTGAGGGGAAGTAGCACCAACTCTGGTGGGACAACAAACTCTTGAGTGCACGAAGCACCATCTCTAGCGGGACAGCAAATTTTGAGGGGAAGTAGCACCAACTCTGGTGGGACAACAAACTCTTGAGTGCACGAAGCACCATCTCTAGCGGGACAGCAAATTTTGAGGGGAAGTAGCACCATCTCTAGCGGGACAGGAAATTTTGAGTGCACGAAGCAACATCTCTAGCAGGACAGCAAACTCTTGAGTGCACGAAGCAACATCTCTAGCGGGACAGCAAACTCTTGAGTGCACGAAGCAACATCTCTAGCAGGACAGCAAATTTTGAGGGGAAGTAGCACCATCTCTAGCGGGACAGCAAATTTTGAGTGCACGAAGCAACATCTCTAGCAGGACAGCAAACTCTTGAGTGCACGAAGCAACATCTCTAGCAGGACAGCAAATTTTAAGGGGAAGTAGCACCATCTCTAGCGGGACAGCAAACTCTTGAGTGCACGAAGCAACATCTCTAGCGGGACAGCAAACTCTTGAGTGCACGAAGCAACATCTCTAGCGGGACAGCAAACTCTTGAGTGCACGAAGCAACATCTCTAGCGGGACAACAAACTCTTGAGTGCACGAAGCACCATCTCTAGCGGGACAACAAACTCTTGAGTGCACGAAGCACCATCTCTAGCGGGACAACAAATTTTGAGGGGAAGTAGCACCATCTCTAGCGGGACAACAAACTCTTGAGTGCACGAAGCACCATCTCTAGCGGGACAACAAACTCTTGAGTGCACGAAGCAACATCTCTAGCGGGACAGCAAACTCTTGAGTGCACGAAGCAACATCTCTAGCGGGACAACAAACTCTTGAGTGCACGAAGCACCATCTCTAGCGGGACAACAAACTCTTGAGTGCACGAAGCACCATCTCTAGCGGCACAACAAATTTTGAGGGGAAGTAGCACCATCTCTAGCGGGACAACAAACTCTTGAGTGCACGAAGCACCATCTCTAGCTGGACAGCAAATTTTGAGGGGAAGTAGCACCAACTCTGGTGGGACAACAAACTCTTGAGTGCACGAAACACCATCTCTAGCGGGACAGCAAATTTTGAGGGGAAGTAGCACCATCTCTAGCGGGACAACAAACTCTTGAGTGCACGAAGCAACATCTCTAGCGGGACAACAAATTTTGAGGGGAAGTAGCACCAACTCTGGTGGGACAACAAACTCTTGAGTGCACGAAGCACCATCTCTAGCGGGACAGCAAATTTTGAGGGGAAGTAGCACCAACTCTGGTGGGACAACAAACTCTTGAGTGCACGAAACACCATCTCTAGCGGGACAGCAAATTTTGAGGGGAAGTAGCACCAACTCTGGTGGGACAACAAACTCTTGAGTGCACGAAGCACCATCTCTAGCGGGACAGCAAATTTTGAGGGGAAGTAGCACCATCTCTAGCGGGACAGCAAATTTTGAGTGCACGAAGCAACATCTCTAGCAGGACAGCAAACTCTTGAGTGCACGAAGCAACATCTCTAGCGGGATAGCAAACTCTTGAGTGCACGAAGCAAGATCTCTAGCAGGACAGCAAATTTTGAGGGGAAGTAGCACCATCTCTAGCGGGACAGCAAACTCTTGAGTGCACGAAGCAACATCTCTAGCGGGACAGCAAACTCTTGAGTGCACGAAGCAACATCTCTAGCGGGACAGCAAACTCTTGAGTGCACGAAGCAACATCTCTAGCGGGACAGCAAACTCTTGAGTGCACGAAGCAACATCTCTAGCGGGACAGCAAACTCTTGAGTGCACGAAGCAACATATCTTGCGGGACAGCAAACTCTTGAGTGCACGAAGCAACATCTCTAGCGGGACAGCAAACTCTTTAGTGCACGAAGCACAAATCTCTAGCGGGACAGCAAACTCTTGAGTGCACGAAGCACCATCTCTAGCGGGACAGCAAATTTTGAGGGGAAGTAGCACCAACTCTGGTGGGACAGAAAATTATGAGGGGACGTTGCACCAACTCTGGTGGGACAACAAACTCTTGAGTGCACGAAGCACCATCTCTAGCGGGACAGCAAACTCTTGAGTGCACGAAGCAACATCTCTAGTGGGACAGCAAACTCTTGAGTGCACGAAGCACCATCTCTAGCGGGACAGCAAATTTTGAGGGGAAGTAGCACCAACTCTGGTGGGACAGAAAATTATGAGGGGACGTTGCACCAACTCTGGTGGGACAACAAACTCTTGAGTGGACGTAGCACCAACTCTGGTGGGACAACAAACTCTTGAGTGGACGTATCACCATGCTTCTAGTTGGACTGGCAATGGTATTGCTGTATAGATTTGAGAGTTGAATGACGTCGCAACGTTCAGAGATCTGCGGTCTTTCGCTTACTGGTTCACAAGAATATTGTTACTTACATTTATTAGTAGATTATTTAATACGACTCCTAGTAGAATATTGTTACATACATTTATTAGTAGACTAGCAAAATACCCGCGCTCAGCTGCGGATGTTAGGATTTTTAGTAAGCCCTCGGCTACAAAATATTGAAAATATATAATTTTAATTCCCTAACGAATTTTAATATAGGCTATCAAGTTTTTATCTTCCAAGTTTTGTAAAAATACATTTACACAGTATCCAACGTATTTATTTGTAATTTAGCTCATATAAGTTGAAAATACTACATTTTGTCCCGGGCCCCCAGTGAGTGATAATTAAACCCAAAAAAATTCGCCTGTTACCATCCCGAGAGTGTGATCAACAACTTCTCAAAATTTCATGCTTCTAAATACACGGGAAATTGGAGAATCTGTGTGGATTAGCCTTTAATATAAGAAACAAAATTGGGCCCTCGGCCCCCAGTGAGTGAAAAGTTAAATATTTTTTTGCCTGTTACCATCGTGGGAGTGTACTCAATAATTTCCAAAAGTTTCATGCTTTTACCTACACGGGAAATCAGAGAATTAGATTTGAGTCAGTTTTTATATAAGAAAAAGTACATTTGGGCCCCCGGCCCCCAGTGAGTGATAATTTAAATAATATTTTTGCATGCTGTCATCGAGGACTCAACAACTTCCCAAAGATTCATGTTTCTATCTACACGGGAAAGCGGAGAATAAGGCGATTTTCAGTATAAGGAAAAAAACGCTTTTGGGCCCCCGGCCCCCAAGAGTGTGAATTTTAAAATTCTTTTTCGTCATTTTTCGTTGTGAGAGGGTACTCAACAACTTCCCAAAGTTTCATGGTTCTACCTACACGGAAAGTTGGAGAATTAGTGATGATGCAGTTTTTAATATAAGAAAAAAACTACATATGGGCCCCCGGCCCCCAGTAAGGATAATTTAAATATTGTTTTTCGCCTGTTATCATCGCGGGGTTGTACTCAACAACTTCCCAAAGGTTCATGCTTCTGCCTCCTCGGGAATTAAGAAAATTTGTTATTTTCATATTTTATATAGTCAATATAAGGGAAAAAAAGCGTTTTTGGGCGCCCGGCCCCCATGAGTGTGAATTTTAAAATTATTTTAAGCCAATTATCGTTGCGAGAGGCTACTTAAAAACTTCCCAAAGTTTCATGCTTCTACCTACATGGGAAGTTGGAGAATTAGTGATGATTCAGTTTTTAATATTAAGAAAAAAATAGATTTGGGCCCCCGACCCCAAGTAAGTAATAATTTAAATACTTATTCTCAATTAAAATACTTTTTCACCTGTTTCCTTTGTGGAACTGTGCTTAACAACTACCCCAAGTTTCATACTTCTACCTAATCGGGAAATAGGAGAATTAGTTATTTTCATTTTTTATATAGCTCATATAAGGAAAAAACTTCATTTGGGCCCAGTGCCCCCCGGAAGTGATAATTTAAATATTTTTTCGTCTGTTACCATTGCAGGATTGTACTTAACATTTTCCCAAAGTTTCATGCTTCTGCTTACTCGAGAAATAGGAGAATTTGTTATTTTCATATTTTATATAGTCTATATTAGGGAAAAAAACGTTTTTGGGCCCCCGGCCCCCATGAAATTGAATTTTAAAATTCTTTAATTCCAATTATCGCTGCGAGAGGCTACTCAACAACTTCCCAAAATTTCATGCTTCTACCTACACGGGAAGTTGGAGAATTAGTGATCATTCAGTTTTTAATATACAAAGAAACTACTTTTGGGCCCCCGGCCCCCAATAAGTGTTGATTTAAATATTTTTGTCGCCTGTTACCATCACAGAAGTGTACTTATGAACTACTCAGAGTTTCATGCTTCTACCTACACGGGAAATATGGGATTTTGTGATTTTCAGTTTTTATATAGCTCATATTAGGAAAAAACTTCATTTGGGCCCCCGGCCCCCAGGAAGTGATAATTTAGATATTTTTTTCTCCCGTTACCATCGCGGGATTGTACTCAACAACTTCCTAAAGTTTCATGCTTCTGTCTACTCGGGAAATGGGAGAATTAGTGATATTCAAATTTTATATAGGCCATATTAGGAGGAAAAAAAACGTGTTAATGTAATTTTCAAATTCTTTTACTCCAATTTTCGTCGCGAGAGGCTACTCAACAACCTCCCAAAGTTTCATGCTGCTACCTACACGGGAAGTTGGAGAATTAGTGATGAATGAGTCAGTCAGTGAGTGAGTCAGTGAGTGAGTCAGTGAGGGCTTTGCCTTTTATTAGTATAGATTATGAAATACGACTTCTAGTAGAATATTGTTACATACATTTATTAGTATAGATTATGTAATACGACTTCTAGTAAACCAATACCTATTAATATCTGCATGTAATTTGAATCCTAGTACAGCCATTATAAATTACACGTAATATGGCTCCTTGAAGTTGCCTTTAAAATGATATCTATAGGGATTTTGATCACATTTGACCGATCTTGTCAATAGAGAAAATATAGAGTTAATCAATGCATTCCGGTGACATTGTTTTGGCCTCTAATGTTCCAATGCTAGGGCATTTCATAGTGGACCTTATAAGGCCTGTTGGTACATCGCGGGCCGTTTGCCATTTGTTCAATGTATAAACCCAATGTCAGATGAAGAAAAATCATCACATGTTTGAAAGGTATTGACCCTTGTAGAAAATGAAAGAAATCAACCAGTAAAAGAAAGGCTAAGAAAGACCTTTACATTGAAGTTACTTGTTTGAAGATTTATTTTGGAAACAACAGAAATTAATTTAATTGATTTTACAAGAATACATCACATACTTTATCTCGCCTCGAAATCAACAATCTAAAAAAAACGTTAAAAAACAAGTTTTGACTATAAATCCTTTATGTACGAGAAGTAACTAAAAGAATGTTCATTATAATACGCAGCGCAAGACCATCCAAAAATACAAAATTGCAGTTGTGTCGTAAAACATGTTTAATATAATGCACACCGATCAGGAATATGTTTATAAAAAGTGTTGTCAATAAAATACGCACCTTATTGCGCGACAGAAAGTTTGTTCAATATAATTCGCACCGCGACGCTCTATCCCAAAAAATAGCATGATACATAGGAATAAATAAAATCATCTAAAAAATCAAAAATTTAATTACGGTACATGCGATCGATCTGATAACATTGATTTTATTATCGGTACGAAACTGCCTGCAAAATTTCAGCTCGCTAGCTTACGAGCAAGTGGGTTAAAAATCGATCCAAGACTTGGCGACAATCAAGGGTGCAGACACCACGAGTTAATATAAAGGATTTAAAAATAGATTAACTCATACATATTTTAAAGTTAGAATGTTGGTCGGAGTGGAAGTGCCCAGGCTGTTGTAAAGTTGATTCAAACTTAAATTGAATAAAAATTTAGATCCCTGTAGTCTATCGTTAGGTTTCACGTGAGACGCAGAGAGAAAGCCTGTCGCGCCCGAAGATCTCCCTGAGAAATGTCTTTTTAAAATGAAATGGGTCTACATACAAGGGATTTAACTCGCATCATGGCGGTAACCGCCAAGCGAAAATCCGCCCAATGAAGAGTTATCGCTCGTAGCCGGAAAGACGTCAAGACGCCGGAAATGATGCAGCTCATCAACTTCCGGCTAAAAGCACTAAAGGTCAGGAGGAGAAGGACTGTCAATAAATCTTAATGCCAGTTTTTCTTAAAATGATGCTTCAAAATGGCTATTACTAATTTACCTTAGCATATGATGTACTTTTGGCACTAAAAGCCATTATCTCTCAACAACCTTAGTACCTTGTACGTTTAGCATCAATATATGATGTACAAAAACTCTTATTTACCTAGGTATTTTATGTTTTTTATAACTATGACTAGCAACAAAGCCCGTCCAAGGACGAGAATAAGTGTGAGGTGACCTGTGATGTACATTATAGGAAATCACAACATCCACACCAACTGACTCCAAAATCAAAATGAAATGTCACCAGACCTTGTTTCAACCAGAGGCTTTGTCCAGAGACCCTTCCTCCCCCCACACCGTGGTCTGTCCAGAGACCCTACCTCTCCCCACACCACGCTATTTCTAGAGACCCTACCTCCCCCCCCCAATCCGCAGTCTGTCCAGAGACCCTACCTCCCCCAAAACCGCAGTCTGTCCAGAGACCCTACCACCCCCTACACCGCGGCATGTCCAGAGACCCTACCACCACCTACACCGCGGCATGTCCAGAGACCCTACCACCCCCTACACCGCGGCATGTCCAGAGACCCCACCACCCCCTCACACCGTGTTCTGTCCAGAGTTCCTACCTCCCCTCCAACACGGTTTGTCCAGAGACCCGCCGTCTCAACGTCAAAAATACTATACATTATAGCTATAATAAATAGCTCGTAAAAACATTTTTTGGAATATTAAAACCACCGCGCACCGCTCAAAATAAATAACCCGTAAAAACATTATTTTTTACTATAAACCCAATGCGCACCCCTCAAAATAAAGTCTTGGAAAAATTACTGCACCAAAAATAACTCGTTTTGAACGTCCACGTAAATTTGTTCAATATGTAAATGAGATTTAATTTTTCTGATTGGCTGTTGGAGTCTGTAGGAGTTTGAGGGACCAATTCCTATCGATGACCGCACAGAAAGTTCATTTTATTATATAGGATATGAGATTTGAGTGGCTTGTTCTATCTGAGGTTTTCTTATTTGAAAGTCTAGGAATGGTGGCCATAGGCTATTTGTGATTGACATGTTAAGTATGGCAGTGGTGGGTATAGACTATTTGTGGTTGACAAGTTAAGTCTGAATTGGTGACTGTAGGCTACTTGTGAGTTGGCAGTTTGATCCAAACATTTTTAATGACCTATGCAAATTATCTATAATATTTTCTTGCTAATTATTTTTTTTTAAATCAGATTGAAATGGGCACAATTGCTACAGGATGTTAAAATTAAGTAAAACATGTAAGATCATGAGTCACATGACCGAGACAAAAGTTAAATGTCACGGCCACAAACCTGGTAGATATAAATAAACAAAGAGAACCATCACTGGGGCCCTTCTCGAGACGTCCTAAGCCCTATTTGACCTTAATCACCTATCTTACCTCTGGAATTTATCACCGTTTCATTTTCATCACATAAATTAACGCGGCAAAGAAGGATTGACGTCTGCGTACACCAGCCCAGCACGACGAAAGCGGAAGTAAACAATAGGAACCGGGGCTCTCGGGAAATCTCCCATGTCGCGGGAGCATATCTTTGTGACGAGAGTTGAATGCTGCGCTCACTTTGAGACCGACGCCTGGGCCCTGGACAGACCAGGACCTCGCTGATCCTCTAGAAATCGGCGTTCCGTGTGTGGTTACAAGGTCATGCAAGGTTGGATTCTACGACAGACAAATTATATTCTGTGCTTACGCCCCATTCTATCACATCATTAATTTGACATTTTTCAAGTCACGTTTGAAAACCCAACGAAACGAATGACTCGGAGTTTTGAGAATGTTTTAAGTGGTTCTCATCCTGTAGATTTGTGACTTGGTTTTATTATCTTATAAATGAAATATGAGTATTCTAAAATTCTAAGTTACGCCAGTGTTTTACGGTTTTAAAACGAATGAAAATTGTTGGGAATATCTAACTTGACTTTAAATTTTTTATCGACAGCACTCCATAGTATACTTTTCTTTACTTGTCAAACGTTATGTGTTAAAATTAGGGCTGTTATCGATTAATTTAAATTTAATCGTTAACTTTTGAAAAATTATCGATTAATTAATCGATAATTGCTATTAAAACCAAAAATAGAAATTTATGACGTCATTAAACTGAACATTTCTCACGGACATTGAAAATTAAGAATATTTTGAACTAAATTTCATGACAATGTGTTGATACTTGATTTGTGCTGAAGGTGGTACGTCAGCGATGTATTTGATCCTTTAAAAGAGAATTGTTTATGGTAGTGGACACAGTAACCGTTTTCACCATCTTCGACTTCGCCATCCGCACTTAGCTTAAAAACAACATTTGCTCAACTTTCTAGATATATGTTTAAATTTAACTGCGCTGATGCTGTCAGCAGGGAAGTCTTAACGCATAGGCCCGTTGAGCATTTGCCCGGGGGCCCACGAGCATATGGGCCCCATAGGAATATGTTTATTTATATATATTATGTATATTCATTTTTTATTCCTGCGGGGGAAGGGCCCAACACTATTTCTTTGCCTAGGGGACCAAAATGGTGTAAAGACGGCTCTGGCTGTCAGCCATTTTATAGTTGACGTCTGCCGGTCAACATACATTAATAAAATAAATTTTAGTATTACGCAGGAGATGTTTGTACGTAAAAAAAGATATATGAATTTTTATTAATAATTTATTATTTATTAAGAAATTTTTTTTAAAATACTATAAATATTTTCTTAAATTTTAATGGAATTTTTATTGATTAAAATTATTTTAATCGATATTTAATCGATAAAATTTTTAACGATTAATCGAGAAATTAATCGATAATTTCCGCAGCCCTAGTTAAAATATAATTGCCTGTGTTTAGAGCTCAATGGATAACATTATGAAAACATAATTGACAGCCGCATGAGATGTGATAATTGTCACTCTATGGAATTATCTTCAAGCTTAGTATTTAATAGTATCCGGTGTTTAACTATGAACTGTTATCAGAGAGACAGGGAAGAAAGAAACGTCCAAAGGGATCATTTTTTTTTAAAGATGAGTGAAATTTGTTTTTGTTAACACAATTTCCCATGGGAAAAATTGCGTTTATATATTTGAAATGTCTGTGCCGCCTGTTCGAGCTTGTACAAGCAACTACCCCTGAACCATACCAGATAGAGGGTTCGGGTCTTTGCATATACGTTAAGGAGGTCCCAAGAATGTGCAAGGGCCAAAAATATTACCCAAAAGATTTACTGGATTTCATGGAAAGTTTAAAAAACGAAAAAAAAAGCAGTATTTTGTCAATTTCTCGCCAACCATAACATCTATCGGGTTGAAACAAACGCCAAAAGACAGCTAATAATATTTAGAAAATGTTGGAGAAGTAATTTTTGTTAAAAATCTCATTTGGTTCGACTCCCGTAATGTTAGCATCAATTTGTAGATAGCAATTTTTGTGTTTAGTTTCACAATTATTGATTTGAAATTACTTTTAATGCAATCTAGAATGATAGCTAATGGGGTTTTCCTGCTTTGTGAATGCTAATGTTAGAGTGTTGCGTGGTGAGCATTATATTGACACATTCTTGGTGTGACTCTAGAATGATTTCCCTTGCATAAAAAAATCGGAAATTCTTTGTTGGAAATGCATTTAAATACTCATGCGAGTTTTTATTACTTTTTAAAAAAAATATTTCTTTATTTCATTACACTGTCTATTTGTAATTTTTAGTGGGGTTTTTTTTTCTTTACATTATGAAAACGATTTCAAACTCACACAATCCAATTTTATATTGACACCCATATGTGTCCCATACGTTTAACTTTCAACAAGGATTAGTCCGTCTGTAATTAGGATCACATATGCAAGTATCTAAAGTCCAAAGATAAAGTTCATGTTTTAGTTACAGCTGAGCTAACCAAGTCATGTGAATAACTTTATTTGAAAGAAAGTCGATGTTATTGTCGTGTGTATAACTTTATTTACAAGAAAGACAATGTTATTGTCGTGTGTATAACTTTATTTAAAAGAAATACAATGTTATTGTTTATACAAGATTAAGATCCCCTCAAGGTCAAGGATGTGTATATATTTTTTATTGATATTTCCTGGTTGTTTTTCAATGTTAAGGTCGGAAAAACGAAACTTGCGTATTTGGGACATGTCTGATTCATGAGACCTGATTGGTTGGTTTGAGTAATGTGAAAAAGTTTAATGAGATGTGTGTTTGCTTTATGGAGAAACAAAACGTTTTTCTTTGTGTAGAAGACATTAAATCTATTGATACAACATTGCGGACATACACAGGACATTTGTCCAGTCAGAAGAAAGGAACTGACCGGATTAAACTTGTCAACTAGAAAAGCGTGAAAATAGCATTATGACAACCTTGACCTGTGACCTTCAGTACTCAACCCGTCTTCATTGACACAGTGATACCAGATAGTCTTTAGAACACGCACGTTCTGGGTTCTTTGATCACGTGACTGATTCTTTTTTTGCTCCTTACAAAAAATAGACCAATCCGTTCATTAAAATTTGGTCAAAGCGCTGTTCTCCCTCTCCCCAAGTGGTGAAGAAATGATGACGTCAATTGAGTCTATCACGTGACCCGGCTGTTTGAGTAGGTCTAATAATACAATCTACGTCATCTCTTCTACAAAACTAATTGAGGAATTTTTAAATATGAACAGATACACTGATTGTACACTGATTGTACACTGATTGTACACTGATTGTACACTGATTGTACACTGATTGTACACTGATTGTACACTGATTGTACACTGATTGTACACTGATTGTACACTGATTGTACATTGATTGTATACTTATTGTACACTGATTGTACACTGATTGTACACTGATTGTACACTGATTGTACACTAATTGTGATAAAACAGTTACGAATATTACACTCCACTTTTCGGGTAGCTTTCAGTGGGGAAACACTTGCAGTAGGGACAGTTACTAGGTCACCTGTGTTTGACATACATAAAGAGTATGTGCATTAACTAGGTCACAGAAAATAAATATGATTAAAAAAAAGCAACAGTTACAACAATAATTTATCAGTATTCCCACTAAGGTTTGTTGGTCCGTGTGCAAAGTATAAAAACTCGTGTGCAACTTTGCACATCTTTCATTTTTGTGCAATACATTACAAAAATTGCTGCGTGGTAATTCTAACCTGCTGCGCGGCGTCAGTCAGACATCTGCGCAGCCGCGCACCTTAAAGGGAACATATTTGACAACGGAAATAGCACAACAAACATAAAATAACACACCAACAGGGGCACAAACATTGACACCAAATTTAAAAAGTTTCATACTTCATTCAAGTAATAAATGATCACCAAAGACAAACCTTCATGAAAGACCAGAAAGACCGATTGTCCTTTAGCATCAGATTAGTAGACAAATACGCCTACAGTCCACAAGTAGATGTTTTCACGTAGTGTTGATCAAGATATTTTAAGATTATTCTTTTATCAGAAGTTACTTGAACAAATAACACATTAGGAAATAGAGGCTGACCGAAACAAATTATACACATTGCATGCTCCTAAATATTAAAGTTATTGAATAGAAACGTGTTATTTTAAATCTGACACCAAGTTGTACGGTGCACACAGTTGAATATAAAAAAGTTAAGTACGGTCCACACAGTTCAATGTAACAAGCTAGAATAGTATGGTCCACATAGTTGAATGTAACAAGTTAAAGTAGTACGGTCCACACAGTTGAATGTAACAAGTTAGAATAGTATGGTCCACACAGTTGAATGTAACAAGTTAAAGTAGTACGGTCCACACAGTTGAATGTAACAAGTTAAAGTAGTACGGTCCACACAGTTGAATGTAACAAGTTAAAGTAGTACGGTCCACACAGTTGAATGTAACAAGTTAAAGTAGTACGGTCCACACAGTTGAATGTAACAAGTTAAAGTAGTACGGTCTACGCAAGTGAAGGTTAACTAGTGCGATATTCATTTATTTACGACAGAGAAAAACAGTCTCTTTAAGACTTTCTTGACGCAAAATAAAATAAAAAAGAATTCTAAAGATAATGTTTATGGAGTATTTAAGTGGCGCCACTATAGTTTATGTACACCAAATAATAGGGATTATTAGTAGCTCTAATCCAGGGGTCGAGAAACTTTTTGTCTAAGAGAGCCGTAAACAAAAAATATTTTGAAAACTATTTCTGTGAGAGCCATACATTATGTTGAAAAGTTAAAATTCCAGTAAATGTGTGAATTTTGTGTAATTTCAACAATAGCAGTACACTAATTATGTCTCTGAATTCTTTTAATAGCAATATTATGCTGTTTTTTAATGTGTAGATCAAAAGGAGTCTGAATAAATGTTTTTGTTTATAAATAATCGAACATTTGTCCGAGAGCCAGATGCAGTCATCAATACAGCCACATCTGGCTCGCGAGCCATGGTTTCCCGACCCCTGCTCTAATCAATTCATTGAGGAGGCACAAAATTCATAAAGATAACTTAAGAAATATTTTTAAAGTAAAGACTTTTATTTTGATGTCTTAGCGTTGGACTCAATGAAAAGACATTAGCAATGTGAGCTGTGGAAAAAGTTGCATCTTTAAGTCCATTTTTGGTTTGTAAATCGAAAACCTGGTGGATGTGTTCGAATCCTTTGATTAAAAATTGCAATAAAATATTTTTAAAATGATCCCCTCAGCTAAATTTACTAAATACTATTTTTAACTGTCAAAATCATCCTATCACGGCAGATAAGATATATTACTTCAGATAACGCGATTGAAACCAAAGTCTTAGGGACGAATTCCAAGTCACGGTTCTTGACTTTATTGCTACTGAGATTTTAATTTAAGTTCATGTTCTTTGAGTCGAGGTCAAGCTAGTGTTTGGGTCATGGGGTCAAAGGTTAAATGTGGGGATCAGGATGGTTTATACAAAAACAATTTGATCCTCCCACCACCACCCTCCCTTCTCCCTCCCCCACTCCCTTCTCCCTCCCCCACTCCCTTCTCCCCATTCCCGTCTCCCCACTCCCTTCTCCCTCCCCAACTCCCTTCTCCCTCCCCCACTCCCTTCTCCCTCCCCCACTCCCTTTCGTCCTCCCCCACTCCCTTCTCCCTCCCCCATTTTCAACCTCATCAAGCTTTGCCACCAGATATTTGTCCAAATCAATAAAAGTAAGGACCCTAATTATCCTTGTAAATTGACAAGAGTTGCCGGGCCTTGGTCCTTCTGACGTCAGAGCCTGAGTGCTTACTTGAGAGTAGAAAGTTTTCGTTCCCTTTAAATCCATCTAAAGCAAACATTCGCTCCATGTTTTTAAGTATTCTGAAGGTGGGTGTAACATACAAACATTTTTACGTTTAAATTGGGTCCAAAGTTAGTTGTCTATAGCAGTGCTTCTCGAAGTGGTGGTCCGCGGACCGGCGCCAGTCCGTGGGCCATCCGATGCCGGTCCGCAGAAGTTACCAAGAAAGGACATTTCGCTACCACGTCAGTACAGGGCAAATAGTTCACCGGTCCCTGGTGCAATGGAAAAATTCCTGCCGGTCCGCCATACTAAAATGTTTGAGAAGCACTGGTCTATAGGATCACAAAGATTGTACTAATGATTCTACAAAGAGAGCTCTATGAGTCTACGTAAAATAAAATTACTGAGTCTACAAAGAACTTTTGGGATTCTACAAAAATAGATTTGAGAATCTATATAAAATCTTTTATAATTAAAATCGTGATATCGTACTAAATCCATTTTTTAATATATCAAGCAATTGTTAATGGCGGCATGCCGTCAATGGTTATTGCAGATTTGAAATTTGTTGGAACATTTATCTGTCCGTTGTCAAGATGAAGCAAACAATAGATGCGTTTAGCTGTCCGTTGTCAAGATGAAGCAAACAATAGATGCGTTTAGCTGTCCGTTGTCAAGATGAAACAAACAATAGATGCGTTTAGCTGTCCGTTGTCAAGATGAAGCAAACAATAGATGCGTTTAGCTGTCCGTTGTCAAGATGAAGCAAACAATAGATGCGTTTAGCTGTCCGTTGTCAAGATGAAGCAAACAATAGATGCGTTTAGCTGTCCGTTGTCAAGATGAAGCAAACAATAGATGCGTTTAGCTGTCCGTTGTCAAGATGAAGCAAACAATAGATGCGTTTAGCTGTCCGTTGTCAAGATGAAGCAAACAATAGATGCGTTTAGCTGTCCGTTGTCAAGATGAAGCAAACAATAGATGCGTTTAGCTGTCCGTTGTCAAGATGAAGCAAACAATAGATGCGTTTAGCTGTCCGTTGTCAAGATGAAGCAAACAATAGATGCGTTTAGCAGTCCGTTGTCAAGATGAAGCAAACAATAGATGCGTTTAGCTGTCCGTTGTCAAGATGAAGCAAACAATAGATGCGTTTAGCTGTCCGTTGTCAAGATGAAGCAAACAATAGATGCGTTTAGCTGTCCGTTGTCAAGATGAAGCAAACAATAGATGCGTTTAGCTGTCCGTTGTCAAGATGAAGCAAACAATAGATGCGTTTAGCTGTCCGTTGTCAAGATGAAGCAAACAATAGATGCGTTTAGCTGTCCGTTGTCAAGATGAAGCAAACAATAGATGCGTTTAGCTGTCCGTTGTCAAGATGAAGCAAACAATAGATGCGTTTAGCTGTCCGTTGTCAAGATGAAGCAAACAATAGATGCGTTTAGCTGTCCGTTGTCAAGATGAAGCAAACAATAGATGCGTTTAGCTGTCCGTTGTCAAGATGAAGCAAACAATAGATGCGTTTAGCTGTCCGTTGTCAAGATGAAGCAAACAATAGATGCGTTTAGCTGTCCGTTGTCAAGATGAAGCAAACAATAGATGCGTTTAGCTGTCCGTTGTCAAGATGAAGCAAACAATAGATGCGTTTAGCTGTCCGTTGTCAAGATGAAGCAAACAATAGATGCGTTTAGCTGTCCGTTGTCAAGATGAAGCAAACAATAGATGCGTTTAGCTGTCCGTTGTCAAGATGAAGCAAACAATAGATGCGTTTAGCTGTCCGTTGTCAAGATGAAGCAAACAATAGATGCGTTTAGCTGTCCGTTGTCAAGATGAAGCAAACAATAGATGCGTTTAGCTGTCCGTTGTCAAGATGAAGCAAACAATAGATGCGTTTAGCTGTCCGTTGTCAAGATGAAGCAAACAATAGATGCGTTTAGCTGTCCGTTGTCAAGATGAAGCAAACAATAGATGCGTTTAGCTGTCCGTTGTCAAGATGAAGCAAACAATAGATGCGTTTAGCTGTCCGTTGTCAAGATGAAGCAAACAATAGATGCGTTTAGCTGTCTCTCTGAACATTCACGTTAAATTAACAAAGGTAAAAGAATGGATTTAATCTTTCATTTTCAAACTAAAAACTTACTTTCTGATAGCCGTTAGGACCGGGGGAGGGAATCTTTCACACAGATTGAGAGGTGAGCCATTCGTCTGAATGGGAGATTTCCATTACCATTGCAACAGAGAAGCTTTCCCATTGCTACATTCAAGAAACCTCATTGCTATCCTCTTTCGAATCCTGACGCCTCCCCCGAAAATAAGAAGGAGGGCGGGGGTGGGTGGGTGGATCTCAAACCCTGTCAATTATCGTGAAATACTGCCACACACCCGCCCCCCCCCCACATGGAGTACCTCCTAACTTACCATCCCCACTCCTAGAGCATCAGTACTTGATGAACTCATTAGTAAACGTCTTAGGTCTCACTATGAAAGTCTCCTGTTTAGCTAAAAAAAACAGACTATTATGAGAACATCTAGTTGGTCAATTTGATTGTGGTATCATGTGGTCAGTTGGAGATTTAGTTTTTTTTTATCATTTTTCCTTTACTCCCCCTGCCCATCCCCTCAATATGAAAACCTTCGGATTTTTAAGTCAATTTTGAAATTTGCAGTTTTCTTAAACAATGAAAAATAAAAATCACCAAATATCGATTCTCTAACGTTTTACGCGTGTATAGTTGACTGGGGTGTTAAAGGGGTGCTCAGAGGTGTACAGGGATGTACAGGGGTTAAAAGAGGTGTACGTGGGTGTATTTCAATATAGATATTTAGTGAAGCTACTACTATATAGATTTTTAAATTTGTAGCTCTTTGAAAATATTTTTTTAATCTCTCAATTTTTAAAAACAATTGAATATAGAAAAGCGTAAAACTCACAAGAAGGCTACATCAAAAATATTTTATTATAATTTGATACATCAAGAATATCCTCATCATATATATCACATGAAAAAATCTTTATTATATATTACACAATTATATTCTTCAACATTATTAGATTATAATCATTGAAGACTACATTAGAATGAATGCTACATCAACATAATAAAAATAAGTTGTAGATTTGTAACTCCCAGAGACAGTATACTGTATCTGTCTGTTAATGTATACATTTATTGTAAATGTAACTGCCAGTTAAAGTATACATTTATTGTAAATGTCTGTTAATGTCTACATTTATTGTAAATCGAACTGTCTGTTAATGTATACATTTATTGTAAATCTAACTGCCAGTTAAAGTATACATTTATTGTAAATGTCTGTTAATGTCTACATTTATTGTAAATCTAACTGTCTGTTAATGTATACATTTATTGTAACTGCCAGTTAAAGTATATATTTATTGTAAATGTAACTGCCAGTTAAAGTATACATTGACTGTTGTAGGCTACTTGTAGGAACTTAGTCGGCTGCTTACGCTTATTCTGTTTTTATTGAAGGGCAGATAATAGAATGACAGAAATGTACATTAGCTGAATTTGTGGAGCACGATTGAATTTCAATACAATTTTTATAATCCCAGAAACTAAAATCAAAAGAAAGATTTCACAAGCGGAGTTTAAATTAATGTTACGTACACACAGACAGCGTGTTTAAGTTAACAGGAATTGGGCCATGCTAACGGTTCATTGCTAGATTAGTGTTAGAATACGTGTGGTAATAAGGTCAGGGTATGTAGCAGCAATCTGTGAGTAGATGTAGGAGAATTAGACAGGGCTAAAGTGACCGCAGTTGTCCAATGTCAAGTCGTAATGTACAACAAGATAAGTAAGTAGAAGTGGACAGATAACTGTGAGGCATCTCTCTAACCTTGAGGTTTGCTTATCATTCATTCACTGCTTAGATGCAACAAGGAATAAAACAGAAGAAAGATAACTGTGAGGCATCTCTCTAACCTTGAGGTTTGCTTATCATTCATTCACTGCTTAGATGCAACAAGGAATAAAACAGAAGAAAGATAACTGTGAGGCATCTCTCTAACCTTGAGGTTTGCTTATCATTCATTCACTGCTTAGATGCAACAAGGAATAAAACAGAAGAAAGATAACTGTGAGGCATCTCTCTAACCTTGAGGTTTGCTTATCATTCATTCACCGCTTAGATGCAACAAGGAATAAAACAGAAGAAAGATAACTGTGAGGCATCTCTCTAACCTTGAGGTTTGCTTATCATTCATTCACTGCTTAGATGCAACAAGGAATAAAACAGAAGAAAGATAACTGTGAGGCATCTCTCTAACCTTGAGGTTTGCTTATCATTCATTCACCGCTTAGATGCAACAAGGAATAAAACAGAAGAAAGATAACTGTGAGGCATCTCTCTAACCTTGAGGTTTGCTTATCATTCATTCACCGCTTAGATGCAACAAGGAATAAAACAGAAGAAAGATAACTGTGAGGCATCTCTCTAACCTTGAGGTTTGCTTATCATTCATTCACTGCTTAGATGCAACAAGGAATAAAACAGAAGAAAGATAACTGTGAGGCATCTCTCTAACCTTGAGGTTTGCTTATCATTCATTCACCGCTTAGATGCAACAAGGAATAAAACAGAAGAAAGATAACTGTGAGGCATCTCTCTAACCTTGAGGTTTGCTTATCATTCATTCACTGCTTAGATGCAACAAGGAATAAAACAGAAGAAAGATAACTGTGAGGCATCTCTCTAACCTTGAGGTTTGCTTATCATTCATTCACTGCTTAGATGCAACAAGGAATAAAACAGAAGAAAGATAACTGTGAGGCATCTCTCTAATCTTGAGGTTTGCTTGTCCTTCATTCACTGCTTAGATGCAACAAGGAATAAAACAGAAGAAAGATAACTGTGAGGCATCTCTCTAATCTTGAGGTTTGCTTGTCCTTCATTCACTGCTTAGATGCAACAAGGAATAAAACAGAAGAAAGATAACTGTGAGGCATCTCTCTAACCTTGAGGTTTGCTTATCATTCATTCACTGCTTAGATGCAACAAGGAATAAAACAGAAGAAAGATAACTGTGAGGCATCTCTCTAACCTTGAGGTTTGCTTATCATTCATTCACTGCTTAGATGCAACAAGGAATAAAACAGAAGAAAGATAACTGTGAGGCATCTCTCTAACCTTGAGGTTTGCTTATCATTCATTCACCGCTTAGATGCAACAAGGAATAAAACAGAAGAAAGATAACTGTGAGGCATCTCTCTAACCTTGAGGTTTGCTTATCATTCATTCACTGCTTAGATGCAACAAGGAATAAAACAGAAGAAAGATAACTGTGAGGCATCTCTCTAACCTTGAGGTTTGCTTATCATTCATTCACTGCTTAGATGCAACAAGGAATAAAACAGAAGAAAGATAACTGTGAGGCATCTCTCTAACCTTGAGGTTTGCTTATCATTCATTCACTGCTTAGATGCAACAAGGAATAAAACAGAAGAAAGATAACTGTGAGGCATCTCTCTAACCTTGAGGTTTGCTTGTCCTTCATTCACTGCTTAGATGCAACAAGGAATAAAACAGAAGAAAGATACATGTGAGGCATCTCTCTAACCTTGAGGTTTGCTTGTCCTTCATTCACTGCTTAGATGCAACAAGGAATAAAACAGAAGAAAGATACATGTGAGGCATCTCTCTAACCTTGAGGTTTGCTTGTCCTTCATTCACTGCTTAGATGCAACAAGGAATAAAACAGAAGAAAGATACATGTGAGGCATCTCTCTAACCTTGAGGTTTGCTTGTCCTTCATTCACTGCTTAGATGCAACAAGGAATAAAACAGAAGAAAGATAACTGTGAGGCATCTCTCTAACCTTGAGGTTTGCTTGTCCTTCATTCACTGCTTAGATGCAACAAGGAATAAAACAGAAGAAAGATACATGTGAGGCATCTCTCTAACCTTGAGGTTTGCTTGTCCTTCATTCACTGCTTAGATGCAACAAGGAATAAAACAGAAGAAAGATACATGTGAGGCATCTCTCTAACCTTGAGGTTTGCTTGTCATTCATTCACTGCTTAGATGCAACAAGGAATAAAACAGAAGAAAGATACACTGTGAGGCATCTCTCTAACCTTGAGGTTTGCTTGTCCTTCATTCACTGCTTAGATGCAACAAGGAATAAAACAGAAGAAAGATACATGTGAGGCATCTCTCTAACCTTGAGGTTTGCTTGTCCTTCATTCACTGCTTAGATGCAACAAGGAATAAAACAGAAGAAAGATACATGTGAGGCATCTCTCTAACCTTGAGGTTTGCTTGTCCTTCATTCACTGCTTAGATGCAACAAGGAATAAAACAGAAGAAAGATAACTGTGAGGCATCTCTCTAACCTTGAGGTTTGCTTGTCCTTCATTCACTGCTTAGATGCAACAAGGAATAAAACAGAAGAAAGATACATGTGAGGCATCTCTCTAACCTTGAGGTTTGCTTGTCCTTCATTCACTGCTTAGATGCAACAAGGAATAAAACAGAAGAAAGATACATGTGAGGCATCTCTCTAACCTTGAGGTTTGCTTGTCCTTCATTCACTGCTTAGATGCAACAAGGAATAAAACAGAAGAAAGATACATGTGAGGCATCTCTCTAACCTTGAGGTTTGCTTGTCCTTCATTCACTGCTTAGATGCAACAAGGAATAAAACAGAAGAAAGATACATGTGAGGCATCTCTCTAACCTTGAGGTTTGCTTGTCATTCATTCACTGCTTAGATGCAACAAGGAATAAAACAGAAGAAAGATACATGTGAGGCATCTCTCTAACCTTGAGGTTTGCTTGTCCTTCATTCACTGCTTAGATGCAACAAGGAATAAAACAGAAGAAAGATACATGTGAGGCATCTCTCTAACCTTGAGGTTTGCTTGTCATTCATTCACTGCTTAGATGCAACAAGGAATAAAACAGAAGAAAGATAACATGTGAGGCATCTCTCTAACCTTGAGGTTTGCTTGTCCTTCATTCACTGCTTAGATGCAACAAGGAATAAAACAGAAGAAAGATAACTGTGAGGCATCTCTCTAACCTTGAGGTTTGCTTATCCTTCATTCACTGCTTAGATGCAACAAGGAATAAAACAGAAGAAAGATAACTGTGAGGCATCTCTCTAACCTTGAGGTTTGCTTATCCTTCATTCACTGCTTAGATGCAACAAGGAATAAAACAGAAGAAAGATAACTGTGAGGCATCTCTCTAACCTTGAGGTTTGCTTGTCATTCATTCACTGCTTAGATGCAACAAGGAATAAAACAGAAGAAAGATAACTGTGAGGCATCTCTCTAACCTTGAGGTTTGCTTATCATTCATTCACTGCTTAGATGCAACAAGGAATAAAACAGAAGAAAGATAACTGTGAGGCATCTCTCTAACCTTGAGGTTTGCTTATCATTCATTCACTGCTTAGATGCAACAAGGAATAAAACAGAAGAAAGATAACTGTGAGGCATCTCTCTAACCTTGAGGTTTGCTTATCATTCATTCACTGCTTAGATGCAACAAGGAATAAAACAGAAGAAAGATAACTGTGAGGCATCTCTCTAACCTTGAGGTTTGCTTATCATTCATTCACTGCTTAGATGCAACAAGGAATAAAACAGAAGAAAGATAACTGTGAGGCATCTCTCTAACCTTGAGGTTTGCTTATCATTCATTCACTGCTTAGATGCAACAAGGAATAAAACAGAAGAAAGATAACTGTGAGGCATCTCTCTAACCTTGAGGTTTGCTTATCATTCATTCACTGCTTAGATGCAACAAGGAATAAAACAGAAGAAAGATAACTGTGAGGCATCTCTCTAACCTTGAGGTTTGCTTATCATTCATTCACTGCTTAGATGCAACAAGGAATAAAACAGAAGAAAGATAACTCAAGAAATAGAGCAGAATGATGATACAAACAAGGGAAAAGACAAATAATAAAGATATAAACGGGGAAGCCGAGAAATGATATAAACAGGAATTTTAATAAAAAAAACGTAAAAAACAAAGTTTTTGACTATAAATCCTTTATGTACGAGAAGTAACTAAAAGAATGATCATTATAATACGCAGCGCAAGACCATCCAAAAATACAAAATTGCAGTTGTTTCGTAAAACATGTTTAATATAATGCGCACGATCAGGAATATGTTTATAAAAAGAGCTGTCAATAAAATACGCACCTTATTGCGCGACAGAAAGGTTGTTCAATATAATACGCACCGCGACGCTCTATCTCAAAAAATAACATGATACATAGGAATAAATAAAATAATCTAAAAATTCAACAATTTAATTACGGTACATGCGATCGATCTGAAATTTTGATACATTGTTTTTATCATCGGCACAAAACTGCCTGCTAAAATTTCAGGTCGCTAGCTTACGAGGAAGAGTGTTAAAAATCGATCCAAAGTTTTGGCGACAAGGGCGCAACCAGACACCACGAGTTAATATAAACGGATTTAATTTTAAAAAACGTAAAAAACCAAGTTTTTTACTATAAATCCTTTATGTACGAGAAGTAACTAAAAGAATGTTCATTATAATACGCAGCGCCAGACCATCCAAAAATACAAAATTGCAGTTGTGTCGTAAAACATGTTTAATATAATGCGCACCGAAACAGGAATATGTTTATAAAAAGAGTTGTCAATAAAATACGCACCTTATTGCGCGACAGAAAGGTTGTTCAATATAATACGCACCGCGACGCTCTATCTCAAAAAATAGCATGATACATAGGAATAAATAAAATAATCTAAAAAATCAATAATTTTAATTACGGTACATGCGATCGATCTGAAATTTTGATACATTGTTTTTATTATCGGTACGAAACTGCCTGCAAAATTTCAGCTCGCTAGCTTACGAGCAAGTGGGTTAAAAATCGATCAAAAGTTTTGGCGACAAGCAAGGCGGGCGGCGGCGGGCGGCCGCAGACACCACGAGTTAATATAAAGGATTTAAAAAGGGGAATTATAATATAAACGGGGCAAAGCCGATTTCTGATATAATCGGGGAAAAGCCCATTTATGATATTAAAATTAAGAAATATATTTCTTTTAAAAGTTTAAAATAAACATGGAATTAAATGAGGTAAAATGCTAACATGGAATTACAAGTGATATAATACAAACATGGGATAAATCGGGTTATAATACAAAAATAGAAAGAATTTGCGTAAAATAAAAACATGGCATGTATTGGGTTATAACACTAACATGGAATACATGGGGTATACTACTAACATGTAGTATAATACAAAAATGAAATGAAATGAATTGGGATATGATGGAATTGAATGGGTAAAATACAAACATGGAAAGAATTGGTGTATAATACTAACATGTAATTACATGGGGTAAAATACAAACATGGAAAGAATTGGGGTATAATACTAACATGTAATTACATGGGGTAAAATACAAACATGGAAAGAATTGGGGTATAATACTAACATGTAATTACATGGGGTAAAATACAAACATGGACAAAAGACAACATGTAAAAATTGAAATTGGAATTGCCATGACTGACTCCACACGAAACATTCTGAGACCGGAAACAGGCTGGGGTCATAGGCCAAAGTCTCAAAGAAAACTTTTCAATAACGAAATGGAAATCTGAGTTTTATCGACATTTGCTTAACACGTATGGTTTGAGGGTGGTGTGTTTATTTCCTTTCAGATTTGTAAAATGTTGAATTTATCGGAATGGGGCAATAAAATTGAAGATGTTTTCTTGTTCATTGTATTGAAACGGCTTTTGTACCCTCTCTGCAGGTTGTCATGTGACTCGTGTTTAGTGACCGCTGGTCAATTCAAGTTACTACCATGAGACCCGAAGGCCATGGAAGCGTCCAGAGACCAGAAGAGGAACGACGTTGAACTCGGGTGTGAGGGACTATTTTAAGACATGCCTCTCGGCTGTTGATGTAGGAAACTGAACTAAATGGGAGGGAACTATTGGCCAATGACTTGGTCTTACAAAAAAGTCTTCGTCGCAAATCTGTCTGGATTAATTCCCCCTGATCTGGATGTGAATGGATTAAAATTCTCTCGAGAAAATGGAATTCAGTTCTGTAGAAGACATCTGGAATTCAGTTCTGTAGAAAACATCTGGAATTCAGTTCTGTAGAAAACATCTGGAATTCGTGTCTCCTGGCGGAAGGATTTTAAGTTACTTTCTTTGACTTTTCACAAGAACTATTCTTTTATTACGTCACAGGAACAATCCTCTTATTATTTTACTGGAAAAATTATTTTAATATTTTAAATGAACTATTCTTTTTTATATGTTTTTTTTATATTTAGAAAACAACGCATACATCAGACAGCATGTTTTATTAACATTACTTAAGTGTATATACCGAAATTTGAAATGAAATGGAAACATAACACACAGTATCGATGTAATAAATATTGACATCCATTGAGTCATCTCGAAACTTATTTAATGACAACTCGCTACCATTCATGTGTGGCGTAGCAAAGTAGGGCAGGTAGGGGTATGTGTCACAGGGCGCCAAAGTACAGGGGTGCCAAGGTACAGGGGCGCCAAGGTACAGGGGCGCCAATATACAGGGGCGCCAAGGTACAGGGGTGCCAAGGTGCAGGGGCGCCAAGGTACAGGGGCGCCAAGGTACAGGGGCGCCAAAATGGGGCTTAAACGTAACATTAAAAGTTAGCAAGGGTGAGATATGAAATAAACCAAGAGGAGGCACCAATTTTGTCTGTCTCAGGGCGCGAATTACGTCATAACCACGACTGTGCATTCCTTCCAAACACAATATTGCTGATACCTTCCACACACAATATTGCTGATACCTTCCACACACAATTTGGCTGATACCTTCCACACACAATATTGCTGATACCTTCCACACACAATATTGCTGATACCTTCCACACACAACATTGCTGATACCTTCCACACACAATATTGCTGATACCTTCCACACACAATTTTGCTGATACCTTCCACACACAATATTGCTGATACCTTCCATACACAATATTGCTGATACCTTCCACACACAATATTGCTGATAACTTCCACACACAATGTTGCTGATACCTTCCACACACAATATTGCTGATAACTTCCACATACAATATTGCTGATACCTTCCACACGCAATATTGCTGATACCTTCCACACGCAATATTGCTGATACCTTCAACACGCAATATTGCCGATACCTTCGCTAATCCATGGTCTTGTTTTAGATTTTTATTTGAGTTTTGAATTTTGATAGTGTAATGGTTTACTTGTTTGTTCAACAAGACATTCCATGTCCGAACACAAGACGGAAAGAAGGAGGATTTTTATGATTTTGATCTTCCAAATGGAACAAGAAAAGTATTGTTTGTTTTTTTGTTGTTTTTTTTCTATTCTTGTGTTTGTCTGAGTTTTTTATTAGATTATCTTTGTGTTGTATTTCCAAATTAGAATTAATTGTCCTATGTAGTTGTATTATTATTTCAATTATATTTGCATGTCTATGTGGTGTTTCTATGTTTAGAGATTGAATAAATGATGTTACACTTGTCAATGAATGGACCAAAAATCCAAGTTTTGCTGTCCGCTTGTTGGTCAAGCCTCGGCCTTGTTTCTTCAGCTGTCAACGCTTCGTTAATGAATCAGCGCGGCTTTCATTACAGTCGGATCCGTTGACCTCCATTTTGTTCTTTGTCCTGGTGGGACGCTAGAATGGTCATCAGGAAATGAAGGACGATCATAAACATCGGGAGATAGGAACAAACGGGGATTTGTCTACAGAACAAAGGAAGAGTACGGAGCTGGGTGTCGACTGGCGTCAGACACAACAAGGTTTATGGACACAACAAGGTTTATAGACACAATAAGGTTTATAGACACAATAAGGTTTATAGACACAATAGGGTTTATAGACACAATAAGGTTTATAGACACAATAAGGTTTATAGACACAAAAATGTTTATAGACACAATAAGGTTTATAGACACGAAAATGTTTATAGACACAAAAATGTTTATAGACACAAAAATGTTTATAGACACAAAAATGTTTATAGACACAAAAATGTTTATACACTCAACAAAGTTTATAGACACAACAAGATTTATACACACAACAAGATTTATAGACACAACAATGTTTATAGACACAAAAAGATTTATAGACACAACAATGTTTATAGACACAACAAGATTTATAGACACAACAGGATTTATAGACACAACAATGTTTATAGACACAACAAGATTTATACAAACACATGTTTATAGACACAACAAGATTTATAGACGCAACAAGATTTATACACACGACAATGTTTATAGACACAACAAAAGATTTATACACACAACAATGTTTATAGACACAACAAGATTTATACACACAACAAGATTTATACACACAACAAGATTTATACACACAACAAGATTTATAGACACAACAAGATTTATACACACAACAAGATTTATAGACACAACAAGATTTATAAACTCAACAATGTTTATAGACACAACAAGATGTATACACACAACAAGATGTATACACACAACAATGTTTATAGACACAACAATGCTTATAGACACAACAAGATTTATAGACACAACAAGATTTATAGACACAACAAGATTTATACACACAACAAGATTTATAGACACAACAAGATTTATAGACACAACAATGTTTATAGACACAACAAGATTTATAGACACAACAATGTTTATAGACACAACAAGATTTATACACTCAACAATGTTTATAGACACAACAAAATTAATACACACAACAAGATTTATACACACAACAAGATTTATAGACACAACAACTTTTATACACACAACAAGATTTTTAGACACAACAAGATTTATACACACGACAAGATTTATAACACAGCAATATTTATAGACACAACAAGATTTATACACACAACAAAGTTTATAGACACAACAAAATTTATAGACACAACAATGTTTATAGACACAACAAGATTTATACACAAAACAAGATTTATACACACAACAAGATTTATAGACACAACAAAATTAATACACACAACAAGATTTATACACACAACAAGATTTATAGACACAACAACTTTTATACACACAACAAGATTTTTAGACACAACAAGATTTATACACACGACAAGATTTATAACACAACAATATTTATAGACACAACAAGATTTATAGACACAACAATGTTTATAGACACAACAAGATTTATACACACAACAATGTTTAAAGACACAACAAGATTTATACACACAACAATGTTTATAGACACAACAAGATTTATACACACAACAAGATTTATAGACATAACATGATTTATACACACAACAAGATTTATACGCACAACAATGTTTATAGACACAACAAGATTTATACACACAACAAGATTTATAGACACAACATGATTTATACACACAACAAGATTTATACACACAACAATGTTTATAGACACAACAAGATTTATACACTCAACAATGTTTATAGACCTAACAATGTTTATAGACACAACAAGATTTATACACTCAACAATGTTTATAGACCTAACAATGTTTATAGACACAACAAGATTTATACACACAACAATGTTTATAGACACAACAAGATTTATACACACAACAATGTTTATAGACACAACAAGATTTATAGACACAACAAGATTTATAGACACAACAAGATTTATACACACAACAAGATTTATACACACAACAAGATTTATACACACAACAAGATTTATAGACACAACATGATTTATACACACAACAAGATTTATACACACAACAATGTTTATAGACACAACAAGATTTATACACACAACAAGATTTATAGACACAACATGATTTATACACACAACAAGATTTATACACACAACAATGTTTATAGACACAACAAGATTTATACACTCAACAATGTTTATAGACCTAACAATGTTTATAGACACAACAAGATTTATACACTCAACAATGTTTATAGACCTAACAATGTTTATAGACACAACAAGATTTATACACACAACAATGTTTATAGACACAACAAGATTTATACACACAACAATGTTTATAGACACAACAAGATTTATAGACACAACAAGATTTATAGACACAACAAGATTTATACACACAACAAGATTTATACACACAACAATGTTTATAGACACAACAAGATTTATAGACATAACAAGATTTATAGACACAACAAGATTTATACACACAACAAGATTTATACACACAACAAGATTTATACACACAACAAGATTTATAGACACAACAAGAATTATACACACAACAATGTTTATAGACACAACAAGATTTATACACTCAACAATGTTTATAGACCTAACAATGTTTATAGACACAACAAGATTTATACACACAACAAGATTTATAGACACAACAAGATTTATACACACAACAATGTTTATAGACACAACAAGATTTATAGACACAACAAGATTTATAGACACAACAAGATTTATACACACAACAAGATTTATACACACAACAAGATTTATACACACAACAAGATTTATAGACACAACAAGATTTATACACACAACAATGTTTATAGACACAACAAGATTTATACACTCAACAAGATTTATAGACACAACAAGATTTATACACACAACAATGTTTATAGACACAACAAGATTTATACACACAACAAGATTTATACACACAACAAGATTTATAGACACAACAATGCCTACAGACATGCATTGACAGAGTTAAATCTTTTGACAAATCTTTTAATAACTGACCAGCAGAAGCAAACCAACATTTGTTGTCCAACGTATTTTCAACTTATTCTGACGTGGAGCAAAATCTGTCCGTCAACTTAATGTGAATTGAACCATTGTTTGTCAACTTAATGTGACTTGAACCAATGTTTGTCAACTTACTCTGAATTGAACCAATGTTTGTATTCTTATTGTGAAATGGACAAATGTTTTTCAAGTAAATGTCAATTGAACCATTGTTTGTCAACTTATTGTGAATTGTACCAATGTTTGCACCTTTTGTGAATTGGACCAATATTTGTCAACTAAATGTAAATTGGACCAATCTTTGTCAAATAAAATATAAAATACACAAACATATTACAATGTTCTTCAACTTAATTTGAATTGGACCAATGTTTCTTTTTTTTTGTTGTAAATTGGACCAACGTTTTTTCAACTAAATGTCAATTCGACCAATGTTTGTCAACTTATTGTGAATTGGACCAATGTTTTTCATCTTATTGTGAACGAGCAACAAAGCCCGTCCAAGGACGTTCCGCCACCGTTCGGGGGCATGTTGTACTCCATTCCAACAGCCGTCTCGACCGGCCTTACATGTGCATCACGTCAAAAATACTATTCATTATAATTAAAATAAATAATTCGTAAAAACAGAGCTTTTGACTATAAATCCCAACGCGCATAACTCAAAATAAAGTCTTGGTAGAAATACTGCACCAAAAATCAAAGGGTAAAGTCTGGACAAACATAGTTGATGGATGTTTAAGGGTTGCTAGGAGTTAATAATATATCTCTGTCAATTTCAATACTTTGATTTTCGCTGAGGAATTTTTGTAGTTTTTCTTTACTTTGAATGAACAACTTAATCGAAATTTTGTTCTTTTTAGTTCGTTATTTTTTTTAAATATTTTTTTTAAAAATTATTATTTTGTGTATTAACTAAATACCCTGATGCTCGTGTTAGTAGATAGTTAACAGAGTGTGTGTGTGAGTCTGTGTGTGTGTGTGAGTGTGTGTGTGAGAGTGTGTGTGTGTGTGAGTGTGTGTGTGAGTGTGAGTGTGTGTGTGTGTGTGTGCGCGCGCGTGTGTGTGTGTGTGTGTGGGGGGGTGATTTGGAAGTTGTTACACTTGTGGGCGGTGAGTGTGTTAATAGGATTTATTATTGGATATTTGCATTTACAGTCAAATCTCTCATAACGAGATTAATTCGTGCTAGAGTCTTACTCGTTAAGCGAAACGCTCGTTAGACGACACAATTTTTCATATATAAATCAATGTAAAATACAATAATTCGTTCCACACTGAAAAAATACTGATTTTTCAAAAAAATTTATTAACATTTATTCAAATAAAATTACTTATGAATTGCTAAAGAGTGAAACAACTAGAATACAATTTATATTTGAAACATAAACGTAAACAAAAAATATGAAGTTATGACAAATAATTATTCCTTTTTAACTAGAAAACTGTTAAAGACATTTGTTTTTGCCGACGCTACAAAATTTGACAAAAATGTGCCGTAACCGTTTCGTAGACATTCTTGACACTCCATTTGAAGCATTCATCTCCTTAATTGTTCTTGAGAATAGTGCAGATTGTTGATGTTGGCCAATTGTAGTTGCGTGCTAGATTACCCACCTTATTCTCGCTTTTCAATGGTTTTACGTTTAGTTTCAAGTTATTTTTTTTCTCTGTTATGATTGTCTCTTCTGTTGTTTTTTTTCCGAAGACATTTTAGCACAGGTTATTACACTTTGCACATAAAAAAATTACCAATACTGTCTGAATACAAAATTTGTAAAAACGGTTGATCACACACGAAAACAATACGCTAACAGACCTAGTGCTTATCACAGAATAATACATCAGGGCGGAAGTGCCGGCTTACTAATGAATTTCCAGGAAAAAGGGATTTTCGCTCTCTGCATCACTCTTTATGCGAATCTTTGCTCGTTAAGGAAGCAATTTTTTCACACAAAAGAGTTGCTCCTTATGCAAAAATCTCGTTATGAGAGGTGCTCGTTATGAGAGGTTTAACTGTACTTTTTTTGTAGGGGTACTACATAAGTACATTTTATGAGTCTTTGCTAAAAATGACTTTTTAAAAAAAAATTGGGGATCTGAATTTTTATATTACTGTGTTGATTTTTTATTGCATTCAAACTGTTGAATTTAAGTTGTCATCAATACTGGCATCATTCTGTCTCGAGAGGAGATGGTGCATCCTCGTGTGACTGGCCAGTCCTATAAGCTGTCATCAATACTGGCATAGTTCTGTCTCGAGAGGAGATGGTGCATCCTCGTGTGACTGGCCAGTCCTATAAGCTGTCATCAATACTGGCATCATTCTGTCTCGAGAGGAGATGGTGCATCCTCGTGTGACTGGCCAGTCCTATAAGCTGTCATCAATACTGGCATCATTCTGTCTCGAGAGGAGATGGTGCATCCTCGTGTGGCTGGCCAGTCCTATAAGCTGTCATCAATACTGGCATCATTCTGTCTCGAGAGGAGATGGTGCATCCTCGTGTGACTGGCCAGTCCTATAAGCTGTCATCAATACTGGCATCGTTCTGTCTCGAGAGGAGATGGTGCATCCTCGTGTGGCTGGGCAGTGCTATAAGTTGTCATCAATACTGGCATCCTTCTGTCTCGAGAGGAGATGGTGCATCCTCGTGTGGCTGGGCAGTGCTATAAGTTGTCATCAGTATTAGCGCAAACAGAATCCTCAAGATGAACATCAATATGAAATTTAGGATAAACATCATATAAACTCCTAGATTAACATCAAGATAAACATCAAAAATGAACATCAAGACAGACATTAAGAAAGCATTTCTCTCTCGCTCTTGACAAATTTAAAATAAAATATTTCTTACTTACACAAGTCAAGTATGCCATTCTTTGCAAGAGGTATTAAAAACAACTACGTAGTGGACACCAGGGGGATCGGTTTCTGGAACACCTGTAAAATGTAGGTAAAATCTAAGTAGAACAGGCCCTATTTTCTGTCTCTAAACAACAGAGCTAATCATAGCAGGATTTCAGAAGTTGCAGATACTAGCTTTCTATATGCGAGCAATTAGGGGTCTACCGATATGCCTTTTTGCCGATATTGCCGATACCGATATTACCGATATTTTTTTTGCCGATATGAGTGCCGATATGAGTATTTGTTAGGACAAAAACCAGCGGTCATATTTGATGACGTCATTCATAAATTTATCACTCTTAATTATTTATCTTTAATATTAGGGGACTACCGATACGCATTTTTGCCGATATTACCGATATTTTTTTCCGATATGAGTGCCGATAGGGTATTTGTTAGGACAAAAACCAGCGGTCATATTTGATGACGTCATTCTTAAATCTATCACTCGTAATTATTTATCTTTAATATTAGGGGACTACCGATAGGCATTTTCGCCGATATTACCGATATTTTTTTTCCCGATATGAATATTTGTTAGGACAAAAACCAGCGGTCTTATTTGATGACATCGATCAGTCTTAAATTCATCACTCCTAATTATTTATATTTTATATTAGGGGTCTACCGATAAGTATTTTTGCCGATATTACCGATATTTTTTCTCCGATATGAGTGCCGATATGAGTATTTGTTAGGACAAAAATAACAGCGGTCATATTTGATGACGCCATTCTTAAATTTATCACTCGTAATTATTTATATTTTATAATTAAGGGGTCTACCGATATCCAGTTTTGCCGAAATACCGATTTTTTTTCCCGAAACGAAGTTTCCGATGTGTTTACAAGTTCCAGTTCATGACCTACATAGGACTCATAACAAAACGAACCGTCCTTTATAAAAATGTACAAGCATATTAGGTACTCCTTTTGAAACTTCAACCTTGACTCATAATTATTAATTCTAACCAATAGTTTAACGGCTTTTGCACACGGCCACCTTTTATGAATGAAACAATGAGAACAAAGTACAATAGTAATATAGTGAAAATGAGGCTGAAGCTTGAATAGTTGCCAATGACAACACGTCTTCACACGGTACATTTTGTTATTCTATACGAAACGAAATGTTTTAGACATCTGCGATTCTGCGTGCATCTTTGCTATTAGAGCAATTACGTGAACATAATGTTTATATGTTATCCATTTATTAGAGCAATTACGGTATACTTGGCATCGGCACTATTTACACAGTATTTCTGAGTATACGAAAATCGTCCGATACCTAAACAATATCAAAGCACATGGCACACTGTATCGTGGCTGCACATATTAATACTAGGACTCTTTTGACTATTTCAATACTGGTATCGGGGTCGATATATTAATTTGTCGAGATATTGTAAACCTAAATGATAGTTTTTTTGTTTCCGTTTTTTTTTGGGGTCAAAATGTCACTTATTATGAAATATCGGTGACGTCAATATCGGGACCTTTACAGGCTACCGATACCGATATTGCCGATATCCAGATATCGGTGCCGATATATCGGCCAGCCGATATATCGGTAGACCCCTACGAGCAATACCCATGATAGGATTTACTGGTTTTAACTGTAACTTTTAATACTTCCTTCCTCTACTTATATACTAAATTTTTGTAAAATAATTATGCCCATCTATCTTCTTTTCGTATCTGTGTCATTTTTTTTAAAAAATTCTATGGCATTTTGTAATGTAAATTTAATTTCAATTTTTGTGTTCATTTATTTGTACTAATAAATGCAACAGCCAAAACATCTACTTGTGTATTGTTCTACTGATAAACATCTACTTGTGTATTGTTCTACTTCTACTGATAAACATCTACTTGTGTATTGTTCTACTTCTACTGATAAACATCTACTTGTGTATTGTTCTATTGATAAACATCTACTTGTGTATTGTTCTATTGATAAACATCTACTTGTGTATTGTTCTACTGATAAACATCTACTTGTGTATTGTTCTACTGATAAACATCTACTTGTGTATTGTTCTATTGATAAACATCTACTTGTGCATTGTTCTACTGATAAAGCTTTAGTTCGCTGTTTTTATCACACAATAAGTTTGTTTAATCTTGTATTTTATTTAACAAAATAGCCCTGCTTGTAGTGTGACAGACACATAGCCCTACTTGTAGTGTGACAGACACATAGCCCTGCTTGTAGTGTGACAGACACATAGCCCTGCTTGTAGTGTGACAGACACATAGCCCTGCTTGTAGTGTGACAGACACATAGCCCTGCTAGTAGTGTGACAGACACATAGCCCTGCTTGTAGTGTGACAGACATGTACACATAAAAGAAACGAACGTTCAGAAAAACTCAGTCGATTTATTGTAACGAGAACTTGTTTCCCGGTGAGAGAAATAACCAACTATCAGAAATATAATTCCAACTTCAGCCTCCACTATAAACTGTTGAGATCAATGCCTCCATCCATCTCCCCCCTCCCCCCAAGACCCAGTCCTTCACCCCAATCTGGCGGGTACCAATCACAGATCAGGAGTCAAGTATTGACTTATAGGTCAGCGTCATTAGCAATGTGTGTGGTCTCGCTCTGACTCAATTTGTTGGTAAACACCACAGAACTGACACAAGATGCTGGTCAGTGGACATGAGTCCCTGGCGATTGTGGTCATCAAGTTGTAAGGTAGGCTGGTTCAGAAAGGAAGAGTTGTCTTTCTTCTACAAGGAAAAGTTGTATTTCTTCTACAAGGAACAGTTGTCTTTCTTCAGCAAGGAACAGTTGTCTTTCTTCAGCAAGGAAGAGTTGTCTTTCTTCAGCAAGGAACAGTTGTCTTTCTTCAGCAAGGAACAGTTGTCTTTCTTCAGCAAGGAAGAGTTGTCTTTCTTCAGCAAGGAAGAGTTGTCTTTCTTCAGCAAGGAACAGTTGTCTTTCCCATGGGGATTCGATCACATTGCCAGCAAGGACTGGTATTCTTTTAAATAGATTTTGTTTTGGTGTAATGTTGTTCTTGTGGGGCATATCAAACTATTAACTGTAAAAGTATCGCTTGTTAAATTTCGATTGCCCGATAATTGATTATCAAACTATCCATTCTATAACCATTGGTCGATTGGTCGTCAACAGAGAAGAAAAAAGTCCAGATCAACAAATCAAAATAAAATGATGTATGTATGTAATATATCTACACAGTCAAATATTTAGAACAACATGTTTACATTTATCTATTGACATCGGTTCCAAGGTCGGTGAATAGCTCTGCAGTAATAAAAAGATCATTAGGAGTAGGCTTCCTCTGAAAGGCCCAGTACCTTAGCACAGTGGTCCCCAACCTCCGGGCCGCGTCACAAATGGTACCGGGTCGCAAAAGGAACATTAAATTTTTAAATTTTTATTTACATTGGTGTTTTCTCTCTGGATAGTGCGTCTTTCAATATCAGAGGCCATTGCTTGAAACCCGTTTTGGCGGCACCTCGTCAAAAGAACATCAATGCCACATTAGCGCAGATCGGACAACCACCTACAGTCTTTTTTTTGCGCTCTATCTCGGCGCCCTCATCTATGCGCTCTTTTGACGTGCACTCTATGCCCTTGAGAATGAATGTGCGCATTTTCATTTTATCATTCACATGGAAATGGCAAGCCGAAAATGTTTCGGGAATTAAAACGTGTATTCATTGATGTTGTTAAATTTGTTAACCGCATCATAGCACATGCACTTAACTCGCGCCAGTTTGAGAAGCTTCGTGAGGAGATTGGCGCAGCACACCGATGCTTTCTTTTTAACACAGAAATAAGATGGTTATCCAGAGGAAAATCATTAATCAGAGTTTTTGTATTACGAGAACAATTGCTAAGATTTCTCTTAGAAAAGAAGTTATTGCTTGCAGCACATTTCAGTGACAAGGTATGGGTCGCAAAACTGGCTTACCTGTGTGACATCTATTCAGCCATCTCAATGAACTCAATCTGTCCCTTCAAAGGGAAAATGACAACTGTGTTCATGTTGGCAGACAAAGTAGCTGCGTTTAAATCCAAGCTGGAGTTGTGGAGGCGGTGCTTGAACATAGTTATTATGGATATTTTTCAAACATTAGCGGACATTCTAGCGACACTGAGCCTGATCATCCATTGTCCCAGTTGGTGCACGATCACCTGTCAGACTGAGCCTGAGCATTCATTGTCCCAGTTGGTGCACGATCACCTGTCAGACTGAGCCTGAGCATTCATTGTCCCAGTTGGTGAATGATCCCCTTTCTTTGCTTTTAGAAAAATTTCAGCGCTACTTCGTAAATACAGAAGACCCACGAACTGGTATGGTATGTCTCCTTTACTCATTTGTCAAAAGACCAGGCGAGTCTTGCATGTCTGTGCAAGTATAAGCTGAACTACTCGAGATTATGAACGACCTCTGCCTTAAAACTACGTTCGAGAAAACAACTCTTCCAGTCTTCTGGATTAAAATCATGGTGGAATATCCTGAGATTGTCACCATAGCATTTAAATTCTTATTGCCATTTCCGACATCTTATCTGTGTGAAGCGGGGTTTCTGCAGTGTCGGCAATCAAAACAACGGAATAAAATGGACATAAGCAGCACAATTGGAGTCTCATTGTCTCCTAGTATCACCGGCTCTCATTGATTTAAATCTTATCTTATCAATACAGACGCTCCTTCTATGCAGAAGATAATTGCGTCCACAGACCATGAGAGATGATCTGTTGGCAAGTGATGCAGCGTTCACAGGCCACGGCTTTGTGGGTTCCACGTATTACCCAGCCGCCTAACTAGTGTTAGGTACCCATTCGGAGCTGGGTGACTCAGGGACGCCCTAGACCCCGGGAACAAATCCTTGCCTTGACATGGATTCGAACCCGTGACCATCGGTACGCCAGTCGAGTGCGCTACCACTCGACCACCGTGTCCCCGCGTTAAAGTTCTAGCAAGTTAAAATATTAAACAATATTTAATTCATTTTTGATGAAATTGTATTTTATTTTTAAAGGCATGTTTGGGTATAATTAAATTAAAACTATAAAACAATATACAATACGTGTATAAACTATCAACGTGGCCGCCCACCCACAGTCAGCTCTCTCCCGGTCAGTGGGCCGCGGTAAAATTATACAAATTTTACCGGTCGGCGCCGATAAAAATGTTCGGGACCACTGCCTTAGCACAATTGACCAACCAATCAAGTGCGTCAGTGGTCGAAAGTCCCTTTTATTGGTCCTAAATAAATCTCTATGGCCACTGGACACTGCTGGAAGACACGAAATCGTTACAATGGAACCGGTTCGTAATGAGTTTCGTGACCAGTGGTCATTTAAAAGTAGCTACTGGGATAGAGCGGTTCAATTTTAAGTAGAAAAGATAAACAGATAAAGGCAATATGAAAGTCTTTATATAAAATAGCATTGTCAAATTGCTGTGTTAAGGTGGATATACGTTTGTCTACAAGATAAGCATTGTCTACAAGATAATCATTGTCTACAAGATAAGCATTGTCTATAAGATAAGCATTGTCTACAAGATAAGCATTGTCTATAAGATAAGCATTGTCTACAAGATAAGCATTGTCAACAAGATAAACATTGTCTATAAGATAAGCATTGTCTACAAGATAAGCATTGTCAACAAGATAAGCATTGTCTACAAGATAAGCATTGTCTATAAGATAAGCATTGTCTACAAGATAAGCATTGTCTATAAGATAAGCATTGTCTACAAGATAAGCATTGTCTAAAGATAAGCATTGTCAACAAGATAAGCATTGTCTACAAGATAAGCATTGTCTACAAGATAAGCATTGTCTACAAGATAAGCATTGTCTACAAGATAAGCATTGTCTATAAGATAAGCATTGTCTACAAGATAAGCATTGTCTATAAGATAAGCATTGTCTATAAGATAAGCATTGTCTATAAGATAAGCATTGTCAACAAGATAAGCATTGTCTATAAGATAAGCATTGTCAACAAGATAAGCATTGTCTATAAGATAAGCATTGTCTACAAGATAAGCATTGTCTACAAGATAAGCATTGTCTACAAGATAAGCATTGTCTAAAAGATAAGCATTGTCTATAAGATAATCATTGTCTATAAGATAAGCATTGTCTACAAGATAAGCATTGTCTACAAGATAAGCATTGTCTAAAAGATAAGCATTGTCTATAAGATAATCATTGTCTACAAGATAAGCATTGTCTACAAGATAAGCATTGTCTACAAGATAAGCATTGTCTATAAGATAAGCATTGTCTACAAGATAATCATTGTCTATAAGATAAGCATTGTCTACAAGATAAGCATTGTCTAAAAGATAAGCATTGTCTATAAGATAAGCATTGTCTATAAGATAATCATTGTCTATAAGATAAGCATTGTCTACAAGATAAGCATTGTCTACAAGATAAGCATTGTCTAAAAGATAAGCATTGTCTATAAGATAATCATTGTCTATAAGATAAGCATTGTCTACAAGATAAGCATTGTCTACAAGATAAGCATTGTCTATAAGATAAGCATTGTCTACAAGATAATCATTGTCTATAAGATAATCATTGTCTACAAGATAAGCATTGTCTATAAGATAAGCATTGTCTACAAGATAAGCATTGTCTAAAGATAAGCATTGTCTATAAGATAATCATTGTCTACAAGATAAGCATTGTCTATAAGATAAGCATTGTCTACAAGATAAGCATTGTCTACAAGATAAGCATTGTCTATAAGATAATCATTGTCTATAAGATAAGCATTGTCTACAAGATAAGCATTGTCTATAAGATAAGCATTGTCTATAAGATAATCATTGTCTATAAGATAATCATTGTCTACAAGATAAGCATTGTCTACAAGATAAGCATTGTCTATAAGATAAGCATTGTCTACAAGATAATCATTGTCTATAAGATAAGCATTGTCTATAAGATAAGCATTGTCTATAAGATAAGCATTGTCTACAAGATAAGCATTGTCTATAAGATAATCATTGTCTATAAGATAAGCATTGTCTATAAGATAATCATTGTCTATAAGATAAGCATTGTCTATAAGATAAGCATTGTCTACAAGATAAGCATTGTCTATAAGATAAGCATTGTCTACAAGATAAGCATTGTCTATAAGATAAGCATTGTCTATAAGATAAGCATTGTCTACAAGATAAGCATTGTCTATAAGATAAGCATTGTCTATAAGATAAGCATTGTCTACAAGATAAGCATTGTCTATAAGATAAGCATTGTCTATAAGATAAGCATTGTCTACAAGATAAGCATTGTCTATAAGATAAGCATTGTCTACAAGATAAGCATTGTCTATAAGATAAGCATTGTCTATAAGATAAGCATTGTCTACAAGATAAGCATTGTCTATAAGATAAGCATTGTCTACAAGATAAGCATTGTCTATAAGATAAGCATTGTCTACAAGATAAGCATTGTCTACAAGATAAGCATTGTCTATAAGATAAGCATTGTCTAAAAGATAAGCATTGTCTATAAGATAATCATTGTCTATAAGATAAGCATTGTCTACAAGATAAGCATTGTCTACAAGATAAGCATTGTCTAAAAGATAAGCATTGTCTATAAGATAATCATTGTCTATAAGATAAGCATTGTCTACAAGATAAGCATTGTCTACAAGATAAGCATTGTCTATAAGATAAGCATTGTCTACAAGATAATCATTGTCTATAAGATAAGCATTGTCTACAAGATAAGCATTGTCTACAAAGATAAGCATTGTCTATAAGATAAGCATTGTCTATAAGATAATCATTGTCTATAAGATAAGCATTGTCTATAAGATAAGCATTGTCTACAAGATAAGCATTGTCTAAAAGATAAGCATTGTCTATAAGATAATCATTGTCTATAAGATAAGCATTGTCTACAAGATAAGCATTGTCTAAAGATAAGCATTGTCTATAAGATAAGCATTGTCTACAAGATAAGCATTGTCTATAAGATAAGCATTGTCTACAAGATAAGCATTGTCTAAAAGATAAGCATTGTCTATAAGATAATCATTGTCTATAAGATAAGCATTGTCTACAAGATAAGCATTGTCTATAAGATAAGCATTGTCTACAAGATAAGCATTGTCTATAAGATAAGCATTGTCTATAAGATAATCATTGTCTATAAGATAAGCATTGTCTATAAGATAAGCATTGTCTACAAGATAAGCATTGTCTAAAGATAAGCATTGTCTATAAGATAAGCATTGTCTATAAGATAAGCATTGTCTACAAGATAAGCATTGTCTATAAGATAAGCATTGTCTACAAGATAAGCATTGTCTATAAGATAAGCATTGTCTACAAGATAAGCATTGTCTACAAGATAAGCATTGTCTATAAGATAAGCATTGTCTATAAGATAATCATTGTCTATAAGATAAGCATTGTCTACAAGATAAGCATTGTCTATAAGATAAGCATTGTCTACAAGATAATCATTGTCTATAAGATAAGCATTGTCTACAAGATAAGCATTGTCTACAAGATAAGCATTGTCTATAAGATAAGCATTGTCTACAAGATAAGCATTGTCTAAAGATAAGCATTGTCTACAAGATAAGCATTGTCTACAAGATAAGCATTGTCTACAAAGATAAGCATTGTCTATAAGATAAGCATTGTCTACAAGATAAGCATTGTCTACAAGATAAGCATTGTCTACAAGATAAGCATTGTCTACAAGATAAGCATTGTCTACAAGATAAGCATTGTCTACAAGATAAGCATTGTCTATAAGATAAGCATTGTCTACAAGATAAGCATTGTCTATAAGATAAGCATTGTCTAAAAGATAAGCATTGTCTATAAGATAAGCATTGTCTACAAGATAAGCATTGTCTATAAGATAAGCATTGTCTACAAGATAAGCATTGTCTATAAGATAAGCATTGTCTACAAGATAAGCATTGTCTATAAGATAAGCATTGTCTATAAGATAAGCATTGTCTACAAGATAAGCATTGTCTATAAGATAAGCATTGTCTATAAGATAAGCATTGTCTAAAAGATAAGCATTGTCTATAAGATAAGCATTGTCTACAAGATAAGCATTGTCTACAAGATAAGCATTGTCTAAAGATAAGCATTGTCTATAAGATAATCATTGTCTATAAGATAAGCATTGTCTATAAGATAAGCATTGTCTATAAGATAAGCATTGTCTATAAGATAATCATTGTCTATAAGATAAGCATTGTCTACAAGATAAGCATTGTCTACAAGATAAGCATTGTCTATAAGATAAGCATTGTCTACAAGATAAGCATTGTCTATAAGATAAGCATTGTCTACAAGATAAGCATTGTCTACAAGATAAGCATTGTCTATAAGATAAGCATTGTCTACAAAGATAAGCATTGTCTACAAGATAATCATTGTCTATAAGATAAGCATTGTCTACAAGATAAGCATTGTCTACAAGATAAGCATTGTCTAAAGATAATCATTGTCTATAAGATAAGCATTGTCTATAAGATAATCATTGTCTATAAGATAAGCATTGTCTACAAGATAAGCATTGTCTATAAGATAAGCATTGTCTAAAAGATAAGCATTGTCTATCAAGATAAGCATTGTCTATAAAGATAAGCATTGTCTACAAGATAAGCATTGTCTATAAGATAAGCATTGTCTATAAGATAAGCATTGTCTAAAGATAAGCATTGTCTATAAGATAAGCATTGTCTACAAGATAAGCATTGTCTACAAGATAAGCATTGTCTATAAGATAAGCATTGTCTATAAGATAAGCATTGTCTATAAGATAAGCATTGTCTACAAGATAAGCATTGTCTATAAGATAAGCATTGTCTATAAGATAAGCATTGTCTATAAGATAAGCATTGTCTACAAGATAAGCATTGTCTATAAGATAAGCATTGTCTACAAGATAAGCATTTGTCTATAAGATAAGCATTGTCTACAAGATAAGCATTGTCTAAAGATAAGCATTGTCTATAAGATAATCATTGTCTATCAAGATAAGCATTGTCTACAAGATAAGCATTGTCTATAAGATAAGCATTGTCTACAAGATAAGCATTGTCTAAAGATAAGCATTGTCTACAAGATAAGCATTGTCTACAAGATAAGCATTGTCTATAAGATAAGCATTGTCTACAAGATAATCATTGTCTATAAGATAATGCATTGTCTACAAGATATAAGCATTGTCACAAGATAAGCATTGTCTATAAAGATAAGCATTGTCAACAAGATAAGCATTGGTCTATAAGATAAGCATGTCT
>CALYLW010000820.1:0-104907 GCA_944989445.1 Ampullaceana balthica | reverse complement strand
GGCAGTGATGTGAGCTGCAAGTATTCTAGTGGGGTGCATGGATGTGTTTTGGGCATCGTTTTTGTCTATGAAGATGTATATTATAGGACCTATACCCTAAACTAAGGTTAAGGAACCTACTGCATCTAAAAGGCTATGTAGAGTGATTGTTGAGCTCGGATGGGTAGCTCCCCTCTATACACGATAAGACGCATTTGTTGTTCTGTCTGTCGTCACGGATTTCCCTATTACCACAATCAAGGATCCAACAACACAAACAATTAAGTGACTAAATTTTGAAGGTACAAACATAACTAAAATTTACATTAAACCTAACGAAATTGGACGGAAAAGTGTTATATTAAAAACAAAGGTTACGATATGTATGTTTATTTTTTTTATCATTTCATATTTAAAAACAGACTCCAGCACAGAATTCCATTCCATACATTCTATCCGTGAAATGATGTTTAGACAAGTCATGAAACTAATGAGGATACCTTTGCTAGAATACACATCTTACATCAGGACTAGATACTTAGGCGACAAATAAATTAAACATTTTTCACGCAATAGGATGGCCGGGTGGCCAACAGGCCAAACGTTTTTACTATTACTGCTTGATAAAGCCGACGCTACTCTACAAACTGAAATTCACATCAACACTAATGCCGTCATCTTTCTTTGTATGATAGAAACATGAACAATTGGAAAGATGTTGAGTACACTCCAGGCGACCAAGTATAGGAACCGCAGTCGAACAACCATAAATACTCACACACATTCAGGGAGATCCAGGGGCGTCCCAAAATGCTTATACATATAAGGCTATTAATTCACAGCATTTAGTTGTAGTGTATGAGTCTGCTCTCTACCGAATAATACTTAGATATCCTATTGATAACCAATCCAAATAACGTTGCAAATTTGGTAACAACGATACATACATCTGACATGAGAAACAGGGTTGTCTAAACAGGTTTCGTTCCACATATAAAAGGAGGTGCTGGGCGGCCAGGGGAGGTCCCAATATGCATTACTTTTTGTTCGCTTATAATGAAGTAAATCTATGACACATAATAAAAACTATAAAAATTATCCTATTCTTCCTCATGCGATGTAGAGTAAAGAAAGCATGAAACATTCGGTGGTCTGTTAATATCATTTCTGGCCGATCGGGTAACAAGTGAAACAAATTATATAAATTATCAACTTCGCGCGGCCAGGTGGGCCCTCATCTTGTGAGATTGTGTTATGTTAAATAGTTATGAAAACTCTACATCTCTAACACTAATTTCGATATCAAATTCTCCTGGTGTAAGATATGTAGCATGAGAACGTCGGTGGTCGCACGTGGCAGCGCACGGGACTGTTCGTAGCCAGATGGTCACTGGATATAAAGAAATCACATATGTAGGAGAGAATGCAAGGGTTTTGTTCCCGGGGCCTCAGGCGACTGCCCAGATCACCCCCGCTCTGAATGGGTACCTAACACTACACGTAGTTAGGCGTGCTGGAGTAATAGCGTGGAAACCCACAAAGCCGTGGCCTGTGAACGCTGCATCACTTGCCAACAATCATCTGTCCTGGTCTGTGGACGCAACTATCTTCTGCCAGTGTAGAAGGAGCGTCTGTGTACAAGACTAGAAATAAGATTTATCGGGCGCCAACTTGTTGCAATGCCAATGGAGCAATCTTCTTTATTAAAAGCTTATGAAAATTTGGGAGAAACCTTCGACTAATACACTCTTAATAAGACCATAATTGCAAAGATAAATAGTATCTTTTACAGCAAATGTACTGAACTCATGGGGTGGACCGGAGGCCAAAAACTGCGTTTTTTTTCGCCTTATATTGGGTTATCATAAAAAACTGAATCAACACTAATTCCTCAACTTTCTTTGTAGGTACAGAACCATAAACTTTGAAATTACTGATGAGTACCCGCTCCCGCGATAGCGCAGCAGTCAGAAAACAAAATATGACACTAACGTCGGGGGTCGGGGTGCCCAAAATGTTATACATATACTAGACGCATATTGTTGTTGTTTGGTTCCCTGTTCCTTAATAACTACAGCGATCTCCAACTAACCAAAATAACGTGAAATTGTCGGTACACATACACAAAATTAGCTGGGAAAAGTTTCTTAAAAAGGTTTGGATCCATATATATATAATAAATAACTGGGGGGCCCGAGAGTCCCAAAATTTCAGTTTTTTTCCTTTTATGACTTTATAAATTTTTTTTTATCCTATTTCTGTGTAGTAGATGAGGAATAGAAACTTTAGGTGGTTGGTTAAGTATCATTTGGCGATGGTAACAGGTAATAAAAGAATATATAATAAATCACTTCTACCTGGGGCGGGGCCCTAATGTAGTTAGTTTTCTTTATATTTAAAACTGACTCAACATCTAATTCTTCAACTTCGGTAGCTGAAGATAGAAGCTGTAACAATGGGAATACATTGCTGAATACACTCTTATATGACGATAGTTGGAGAAAATTTCTAAACAATCCAATTTCACTCATCCGGGGGCCTCCTCTGCAATATGTTGTTTTTTCCTTATAGATGCACTTTCATAAACAAATAGAAAGTAATCAGGATCAAAGTATCCTATATCCGTGTAGGTACTAGTCAAAGCATGACCAACTTTCGGAGTAGTTTTAATATCATTGCGGATCGTACATCATGGTAAGAACAATTATTATAAAAGTACTTTTAGCTCAGTCCTCATTGGAGCATAGCTGGTATAAGAACTTCGTGACAGACACAGCAAGAGTTTTTCACCGCCACAACACGACGAGAACGCCAGCGTTACATGGAGGGGGGGGAGGGGTGGGGGGGGGGGGGGGGGGGAGGGGGTGGGGGGGTGGGGGGGGGGTGGGGGGGGGGGGGGGGAGGGGGGTGTGGGTGTGGTGGGGTGTGTTGGGGGGTGGGTTTGGGTGGGGGGTGGGGGGGTGGGGGTGGGTGGGGGTGTGTGGGTTGTGGTGGGGATAATGTGAGGGAGTAAGATGGGTATGGGGTCATGTGAAGATAACCATGGGGGGGATTTTGGGTTTTTAGGGGTGGGGGTAGGAGAGGGGGGGGGGTAGTGGGCAGAAGTGGGGGAACATCTGGGGGGCAATAAAATAATTGTATAAGCGCTGCAGCAGTGCATCTGTCTCAAATAGCTTTTAGTAGAGGCACTCAGGCAGGGATTTTTTCCATGGTACCCAGCCGTGCGCCCGACCAGTAACACCAGCCAAGACCCTCTCCACCTATAAAACCTCGCGTGACAATAACAAAGACAATGACCACCTCCTAATGCGATCCCATGACATAGACGGTCGGCCGGGAGCTGAATCATGTCTGAATAACGACACCACACCATTACCAAACGGCGACGTGTCAACCCCCGAACGCCTACCCGCGCCCAACAGACATCCCCCCACCAATAAACTGGTCCCCATCACCCCAAACCTGACAAACTACCACTCCCCCTTCACAAACTATCCCCCCCCCCACACATACTTCCCCTACCAAACGAAACAACACCCCACTCCTCACACCTTCTACGCCCACACTCAATCCTAATCTCCACGCCAACCAATCGCCCCGACAGACCAAACCAGAACCTCGTTCCCCCACTCCCAACTGATAATGAATAACACGTCGACCTAAATAATTCAGACCCGATACGAGCGCATTAACAACACACACTACTTGAAAACAAAAAGCAACCCCATCCATTACAACAAACTAAGCAATACAACAAACAAAAAAGTGACAATAAACAACCACCCCATGTCATACGAGCCCATTAAAAACCCCCCCCCGCCCCCCTACCCACCAGTGCTAGCTCAACCACATCTAGGAACAACGTGAGCGATCAATCTTAAACAACAGATGCCACCTCAACACCCAAATAAACAAAATGGAATCATACCAAACTCCCTGTATGCACGAAGCAGACGTCACATATGGATAATTTCAGATCATTGCCCGCTAATCATCAAACACCAAGACACCTCACAACGTGAACTAAATGGGAACAACTCAAAATATAATTACACAATTCTCACCTTTATAGATTATTCAAAACAAAAACGTAACAAAATATATATATTTATACCATTAAAGTGCATCCAATGAGTATACAGCCTTCAATTACTTATTAAACATATCAGCTCCACAAACTATACTCTTTTCTATTTTCTTGTTTCCCTAACATTCATGACAAACTAAATAGCTCTTATTAATACTTTACACTAGTGCTGTCTGACTCAATTGTTCAAACGGTCAAAAAACAAGTTAACATTCAATGAGTGGAAAATGAAGGTTAAAAAAATAATTAAATTGATTTAAAACAGAAAAAAACACTTTATTGTATTTACAGGAGCATATTTACCCTTATGTTTGTTTGATAGAGCTACACGCTCGTTTATGTTGGTTTGATAGATCTACACGCTCGTTTATGTAGGTAGTAATATGTGATTCTCATGAGCGATAGCAAGTCTATATCTTTGAGACGATTCCTGTGTGAGGTTTTGTTAAACGTCATAACATAAAACATCTTCTATTACTTATATGTGCCTCTAAACATGCTCAGTGTTTGAGTTGCAATTAGAGGAAGCTGGGGCATCAAATGGGAATGAAACGAGTTTTGGAGGCTCTACAGCATCATACTTTACTTCAGTATCATATTACACAACACCACAGTATCCGTATCATATTACACAACACCACAGTATCAGTATCATATTATAAAACACCACAGTATCCGTATCATATTACAAAACACCACAGCATCAGGACAATATTACACAACATTACATTTAACTCAATCTGAAATTTTATTTGTCTAGTTTCCATGGCAATAGGTAGAGGTCCACGAAAAGGCTCCAAATGTCTCTTTAATAATAATTCAATAACTAATACAAATAAAACAAATGGCTTGTGATAGTGTGACACACACACATTACACCGTGAAACCACAATTAGTGGAGTGTGAGTTACCAAGTGGCTGGTGTTTGTATGATACACACACCTTACACCATGACATCACATTGAGTGGAGTGTGAATTATCAAGTGGCTGGTGTTTGTATGATACACACACCTTACACCATGACATCACATTGAGTGGAAAGTGAGTTACCAAGTGGCTGGTGTTTGTATGATACACACACCTTACACCATGACACCACAATGAGTGGAGTGTGAATTACCAAGTGGCTGGTGTTTGTATGATACACACACCTTACACCACAATGAGTGGAGTGTGAATTACCAAGTGGCTGGTGTTTGTATGATACACACACTTTACACCACAATGAGTGGAGTGTGAATTACCAATTGACTGGCGTTTGTATGATACATACACCTTACACTACAATGAGTGGAGTGTGAATTACCAAGTGGCTGGTGTTTGTATGATACACACACGTGACAGCACAATGAGTGGAGTGTGAATTACCAAGTGGCTGGTGTTTGTATGATACACACACACCTTATAAATACATTGCAATGATCATTAATTTTTAATTGATATACATAGTCCTGCTATACGAGAGGAGAATCAATCTTGTAGTCTGCATCCATCTTGAAATAATCAGACACAATAAAATTCATACATCACATCGACCTTTAAACAATTTGATTTTAACTTTAATATCATTGTTACACGAACATTATAGCAATCTGATGTTATCATTGATTTCATACACTAGTTTACGTAACTTTAGAATAGTTTTGAAATGTGTTTTTTTCTATTTACTGTACCATTTAATACTTTCTGCTTATTCTTCCAGTCTATATTTTTTTTTAAATTCAAATGTATGTCTTCCTTCATTACGTCTTTCTTTTGTTTCTATCTCTAGTTAGTTATAATTATTGTCCATACTTTAGTAGGTAATATATTTTTTACATTTAAATTTAAATATTTATGTTTACTTATGTGTGCTGATAAAGGTACTAGCCAAAAGTTCACTTGTGTACTAATTTATAAATAAAGATTTAATTTTTTGTTATAGTTATCATTATTTTTCTGATCAATAGTTTATTTACTTCCAATTTATAATTTTATATATAGACATGCAAATTTGGCGTGTATGATAATGAGCTTAAAATTATTAACACATTAATATTTTGTAAAATCCCTTGTTCCATATTTAGAACTGCAAATGAGAGCATTTAAACCAAGGTTTTACTCATGATTCTAAAAGTGTTAAAATACAATATTTTCTACACAAATTCTAGAGTGTTTGCTTTGGTAGGTGTGAGGAATATTGGTTAGAAAAAAACTACCAAACTATAATACCAACAATGTAATAACTTAACAGTCACTTAAGTCGTTTAAAAAAAATTCAATTATGTACCTGAATTTTCTTCCTCAAATATTAGTTACACTGAAATCAAAATGAAAATTTTATCAATTAGGAAATAAGTTTGTTTTAAAATAATTATTTCAAGGTATATTTTGTCAAAATATTATGTTCAAATGAACATATCATTATATATGATGAACATATGCAAACATGAATACAATGGCATATATTAAAGTGCACAATTTATAAAAAATCTCTATTACTTCTTCCTTTCTAAGACCCGGTACATTGTATGCCATGGTAAGATATTTTATAACATCAAAGTTGTCTGAAATGTATTCATTTTCGGACAAAATTGTACTTGCGTGTTGTATATTTCATTTATAACGCTTTGCAATAAAGTGTTTTAAACTATTCTTTCTTAGTGAGTTTAACTTTAAGAAAAAAACATGAAAAGAAAAACACGTCTGGTAAACATTACTTCTCAACTTTAACAAATGAATGTTTAATTCAAACAAATTCTGAAACATTCATAAGTGCTCAAGTGTGAAACATACAAACACATTAAGTAGTAATTAAGTCTGAAACATACAAACACATTAAATAGTACTTAAGTTTGGAACATACAAAAACATTAAGTAGTACTTAAGTTTGGAACATACAAACACATTAAGTAGTACACATTCTTATGACACAATTTAATAATAAGCTTCATATTTTATAAATTAATTTTTTTTTAAATTTAGAACTTGATATTTGCTTTACTTATTTTTAAAATGCAATGTCTAATAAAATAATTCAGAAGCAGTCCCATATGGTGCGCAATTGGTGCGATACAATTTTAGTTGCACCTCCAATACCTGATAATAATTATTCAATTTATTGTGTTCTCTTCAAAATATGAACAATTCTTCAATTTTATGGTTACAAATAATAATTCTATATAAATACACACAGAACTATAGCACGACTTTATAAATATCTTGACCAGTAGCTTGCGTTTATTTAAGAGCGTCTGTCTTGTTTCTAGTGCTCTTTCAGCCACTACATAAGTCTTTTGTTATTTTGGACCTAAAGTCATGTGTCTAAATAACAATGTTTTGAAAAGTTGAGAAAGGCTTTACATCTAAACTGGGACCAGTTGTTTCTTATTACTTCACACAATATTCCTTGATTAGTGAGTTGTGACTTGATGTGAATGATCGCATCATTTGCCTTGTGAGACAGAATGAGATTACAGTAAAATATATGCTGTAAGTAGACAAAAAGAATTATTAAAATATTAACGTGAAGCATTTCATCTCCGATTTGTTCTTCGGTTAACATATCAGTTAATATCAGTTATTGTGGTAACTATTTGCTGGTATCTTTAACTTGTTCCATATCTATCAGGTGATTTCACATCGACTATGACGAATATAACTCTATCTTCCAACTAATGAGCGACTATGACGATTATAACTCTATCTACCAACCAATGAGCGACTATGACGAATATAACTCTATCTACCAACCAATGAGCGACTATGACGAATATACCTCTATCTACCAACCAATGAGCGACTATGACGAATATACCTCTATCTACCAACCAATGAGCGACTATGACGAATATAACTCTATCTACCAACCAATGAGCGACTATGACGAATATAACTCTATCTACCAACTAATGAGCGACTATTTCTATCTACCAACCAATGAGCGACTATGACGAATATAACTCTATCTTCCAACTAATGAGCGACTATGACGAATATAACTCTATCTACCAACCAATGAGCGACTATGACGAATATAACTCTATCTACCAACCAATGAGCGACTATGACGAATATAACTCTATCTACCAACCAATGAGCGACTATGACGAATATAACTCTATCTACCAACCAATGAGCGACTATGACGAATATAACTCTATCTACCAACCAATGAGCGACTATGACGAATATAACTCTATCTACCAACCAATGAGCGACTATGACGAATATAACTCTATCTACCAACCAATGAGCGACTATGACGAATATAACTCTATCTACCAACCAATGAGCGACTATGACGAATATAACTCTATCTACCAACCAATGAGCGACTATGACGAATATAACTCTATCTACCAACCAATGAGCGACTATGACGAATATAACTCTATCTACCAACCAATGAGCGACTATGACGAATATAACTCTATCTACCAACCAATGAGCGACTATGACGAATATAACTCTATCTACCAACCAATGAGCGACTATGACGAATATAACTCTATCTACCAACCAATGAGCGACTATGACGAATATAACTCTATCTACCAACCAATGAGCGACTATGACCAATATAACTCTATCTACCAACTAATGAGCGACTATGACGAATATAACTCTATCTACCAACTAATGAGCGACTATGACGAATATAACTCTATCTACCAACCAATGAGCGACTATGACGAATATAACTCTATCTACCAACCAATGAGCGACTATGACGAATATAACTCTATCTACCAACCAATGAGCGACTATGACGAATATAACTCTATCTACCAACCAATGAGCGACTATGACGAATATAACTCTATCTACCAACCAATGAGCGACTATTTCTATTGACTTTTACCTTCACACAGATCAAAACATGGTTCAGTTTAGCCGAAGTTGAGAAATATTTGAACATTCTTTGGACACTTGCTTACTAGAAACTTTTTAACACAATAGTTACACCTAGTATTTGCGCCAGGACTTGCTGATATGCTTATGCTTATTTTCCCTGCTGGCACGTTGTCTTATTCGAGCACATGTCTGACACTGAAAGTCTCCACTGCTCGGCATTTAACCTCTTCAAGTATGACTCTATACGTGATCAACTGAAAGTCTCCACTGCACGGCATTTAACCTGTTGAAGTATGACTCTATACGTGATCTTAACAAATATTGTGTATCATTTTCTTTTAAAATATGTATTGTTTAGAATTTAAAACTTCATTTCTGTATATTTAACATTATTGAATTGTTTTGTTTTTTTCTTTAAAAACAAATTAGCTCAACTATCACAGATGACGTCATTGATAAAAGGAATTTTGTGTCACCTAATGTTGAGCTTCATCTTAGCAAATTTTTTAAACATTCAGTTTTAAATGTTCCGTTCATAATGGGTGGAATAACAAGTCCTGCATGTCAGCTTGTTCTACAATAACTTGAGTACTTAAATAAAATTAATACACCATCTTTGTAACGTGGAAGCAATATGGCAAACACAATACCCAATGCCAGCACCAATACAACGAATACTTGTCTAATAAACCTAACTTGTTACCTCAGCATCCTTCTCTATTTTATCACAATAACTCAGCGACCTTCTCTATTTTATCACAATAACTCAGCGACCTTCTCTATTCTATCACAATAACTCAGCAACCTTCTCTATTCTAACACAATACCTCAGCAACCTTCTCTATTCTAACACAATACCTCAGCAACCTTCTCTGTTCTATCACAATACCTCAGCAACCTTCTCTATTCTAACACAATACCTCAGCGACCTTCTCTATTCTATCACAATAACTCAGCGACCTTCTATATTCTAACACAATAACTCAGCGACCTTCTCTATTCTATCACAATACTTCAGCAACCTTCTCTATTCTATCACAATACCACAGCAACCTTCTCTATTCTATCACAATACCTCAGCGACCATCCCTATTCTATCACAAAAACTCAGCGACCTTCTCTATTCTAAAACAATACCTCAGCGACCATCTCTATTCTAACACAATACCTCAGCGACCTTCTCTATTCTATCACAATAACTCAGCGACCATCCCTATTCTATCACAATAACTCAGCGACCTTCTCTATTCTAACACAATACCTCAGCGACCTTCTCTATTCTATCACAATAACTCAACGACCATCCCTATTCTATCACAATAACTCAGCGACCTTCTCTATTCTAACACAATACATCAGTGACCTTCTCTATTCTATCACAATAACTCAGCGACCATCCTAATTCTATCACAATAACTCAGCGACCTTCTCTATTCTAACACAATACATCAGCGACCTTCTCTATTCTATCACAATACCTCATTGACCTTCTCTATTCTATCACAATAACTCAGCGACCTTCTCTATTCTATCACAATACCTCATCAACCTTCACTATTCTGATACAATACCTCAGCGACCTTCTCTATTCTAACACAATACCTCAGCGACCTTCTCTATTCTATCACAATACCTCAGCGACCTTCTCTATTCTAACACAATACCTCAGCGACCTTCTCTATTCTAACACAATACCTCAGCGACCTTCTCTATTCTATCACAATACCTCAGCGACCTTCTCTATTCTAACACAATACCTCAGCGACCTTCTCTATTCTATCACAATACCTCAGCGACCTTCTCTATTCTGACACAATACCTCAGTGACCTTCTCTATTCTATCACAATACCTCAGCGACCTTCTCTATTCTAACACAATACCTCTGCGACCTTCTCTATTCTAACACAATACCTCCGTGACCTTCTCTATTCTAACACTGTCTCAACTTCTTCTAGTATCTCAGTACTGCAAACATGTCTTAACTCTCCTAGTCCGCTCTATTCTTTCTCTTCTCTCTCTACCGAGTAACTCCCCACCCACACAAACACTATATATATATAATATATATATTCCCTCAATTTCGTTATATATTTTGTAAGATCATTTATTATTTTCTTAATGGACCCAGTAATATATTTGGGCTCATTTGTTCAAATATTTTAAAAGTAATCTAAGACGAGAGACAGCATAATGTGTATATGTTGTCAAGGGATTAGCAGTATGATAGGGTTGAATGTTATTTTATTTTAAAGAAAACAATAAAAAAAATATGAGAAAATTTTATTGAAAAAAATTTGAAAAAAGTGGTTAAAGGATTAGTATTTCTATCTTATAAAACACACTTTGTGCCAAAATGTTTAAAAATAATACTTATACAGTTGTTGTTTTTTTCAAAGTTTAAAACTACATATAGAGCTTTAGTTATCATCTTAAATTTCCACTTCACAATAATTTATGAATGTGATTACAAAGACGTTTAAATTAGAATGTATAAGAAATTAAATTACTTGCTATTTAAAAAAAAATTGAAAATTTGTTACTGTTACTTATTAAAATTTGTAACATATACTAGCTGACCCGCGGCGTAGCATACGCCGCTAATGATTTAGTGACGGGTGAAGACTTCCTGAAAGACACAGTTGTCAAATGGGGTGGGTTTAGGCAAACGACTTTCAGTGAATGAAAAGAAGGAACTCTGGAGAGAGCAACATACAATTGTCCATGACTGAAAACAGGTTTTGGAAGATACAGGCATATGTTTTTGTTAACAGGCAATTTGAATCTGATGGAATCAGAGATATCCGGGGAATAAGGACAGTTTCTGAGGTAGCAGCTGCGATAGTTTTACACTCCAATACGTTGCGGTGAATCCTGGTAATTGTCAGTCTAGTGCCATTACAGAGACCTCTTGCTGGCATGAAGTTTCTAAGAAGCATGACGACTGAACACTTTTTAATTTTCAGTTTATGCGGAGGCATGCCAGTAGGGGTAAGACTGTTCAGAAATTCTTCGGGGAATGAAAGTTGATCTGCGGGATCATCTGTGACGATGGAGTCAACGCTGGTGAAAGTTACTTGGTCGGTTGGGATAGGTTTCAATACTCGTTCGTGACACTTAATATAGCTCGCGTGAATATATGTGAAGTGGTAGCCATGGCTAGGAAACGAATGGCAATACGAAGGGGCAAAATCAAAACAAAGCTTCTGGGACAAACGAAGAGAACAATGGAAAGGCAACTTGGCTCAGACGACTGTAGAAGATAACAAAGCGACGGAGGACCGGAGGACACAGCTTGAGCTTGAGCGACTGAGGTACACACTCCTAAGGTTACACACTATTGCGCATGCCTGGAGAGGTGGTGTTCATGTTCGCTAAGATAGGGGGGAAAAAGAACGGGCAAGAAAAAAAGGGGAGGGGGAGAACGGACACAAACAGTAGCACGAACAAATGGGAACAACGCGAGTGAACGTTGGGGGACCACCGAAGAATTTTTGATAAGTATTTCGGACATCGTCACAATATATAAACAAATATTACAGCCATGAAGCCACGTTGGAGAGCAACAACTTTGTCCATGAACGAAATATGCGACCAATAGAAACAGACAGGTACCTGGTGAAGGAATTGATATAACATTGAACTAAGCTTTTTTCCGTGACATGCGAAGCGGTGTTTATGTTTGCTAAGAAAAGGTGGAAAAGAACAGGCATTAGCATTTTTAAAAATAAAAAAAGCATATGTTGACGCTTGGGCTTGAACCTAAGACCTTCAGCATGTCAGGCGGATGTAATAACCAATACACTACGAAATATATACACACTGTGCAGGATCATCGAAAGTGAATGTAAATTTAAAAAAATAAATCATTTTCCCTAACTGAAAATTGAACCTTGTACCCCCATGTGGGCAATCAATCACGCTTATATTTCGGCCAGCAAGACTTGATGTTGATAGTACTTTTAAAAATATAATAATTGGATCAGTGCGAATTGAGGCATGGTTCATTGACGCGAGTGATAATATTTTATATAGACAAAAACTAAAATGCATTAATTTAATTACGGTACATTCGATCGATCTGAAATTTTGAAACAATGCATTGTCATCCACGATCTATATGTGGTATTGTGGTATAACGTTGAGATCTTTAGGACCATCAGAAGTGGTTTAATTTTACGTTACAAGATTTGAAGTAGGGATAGATGGATGGATGGATGGATGGATGGATGGATGGGTACAACATACAAACAGTGTGACTTAAATAAAAGCGTGTAAAAACATGCCCCACCCCACCACTACCTTTCATTGCCAAACGTTAACTGCGTTTAGTTGACCCGAGCGAGGGTCATTCGTCATGCTCGGTTGCACATATTTTTGCAGCGTACTTGCCTGGCATGGTCCCATGAAGAGAATTATATATATAGATTTTATAGCTTCATTCGACTATCAACATACATAATTTGCAATGTATGTCACCTCCGTTCCGTCATGTCTGTGACGCTACTAATTTTAGAAAGCAGTGAACCAAATTACTGTAACAAAAATAACTCTTTTCGAAAATTCCGCATAACATTGTTCAATACGAAAATAAGTGAATAAAATAAAAATAAATGAAATAAACGAAAGATCTGTATTACTTTATTTTTAACTAGGAATTTTAGGGCGCCAAAGGTAACAGTGTAAGGTAACAGTGTAAGATAACAGTGTAAGGTAACAGTGTAAGGTAACAGTGTAAGGTAACAGTGTAAGGTAAGTGTAAGTTAACAGTGTAAGGTAACAGTGTAAGGAAAAAGTGTAAGGTAACAGTGTAAGGTAAGTGTAAGTTAACAGTGTAAGGTAACAGTGTAATGTAACAGTGTAAGGTAAGTGTAAGTTAACAGTGTAAGGTAACAGTGTAAGGTAACAGTGTAAGGTAAGTGTAAGTTAACAGTGTAAGGTAACAGTGTAAGGTAACAGTGTAAGGTAACAGTGTAATGTAACAGTGTACTGTAACAGTGTAAGGTAACAGTGTAAGGTAACAGTGTAAGGTAACAGTGTAAGGTAACAGTGTAAGGTAACAGTGTAAGGTAACAGTGTAAGGTAACAGTGTAAGGTAACAGTGTAAGGTAACAGTGTAAGGTAACAGTGTAAGGTAACAGTGTAGGGTAACAGTGTAAGGTAACAGTGTAAGGTAACAGTGTAAGGTAATAGTGTAAGGTAACAGTTTAAGGTAACAGTGTAAGGTAACAGTGTAAGGTAACAGTGTAAGGTAACAGTGTAAGGTAACAGTGTAAGGTAAGTGTAAGTTAACAGTGTAAGGTAAGTGTGTAAGGTAACAGTGTAAGGTAACAGTGTAAGGTAACAGTGTAAGGTAAGTGTAAGTTAACAGTGTAAGGTAACTGTGTAAGGTAACAGTGTAAGGTAACACCATGCCGATATATAGTAATGTACAGTAGTGTAGTTAATACACTATTACAATACATATTAATGTACAGTAGTTTAGTTAATACACTATGACGATACATAATAATGTACAGTAGTTTAGTTAATACACTACGGCGATACATAGTAATGTACAGTAGTTAGTTAATACACTATGACGATACATAGTAATGTACAGTAGTGTAGTTAATACACTATGACGATACATAGTAATGTACAGTAGTTTAGTTAATACACTATGACGATACATAGTAATGTACAGTATATTAGTTAATACACTATGACGATATATAGTAATGTACAGTAGTTTAGTTAATACACTATGACGATACATAGTAATGTCCCTGTTTGGATTCAAAGCTATGATCCTAAACCCACGTGACTGTTGCTAAAACAATATTGTTATTGTCTCATTATTTTATAACTATCTAGAATAAGCTGCAGTGTTTTAGGCTACAAGATTTCTATGAGATGTGCTTACACAAAACTGACAACTAGCTGACCACAGGCTACTCGTTCTTACACAAACTGTCAACTAGCTGACCACAGCCTACTCGTGATTACACAAACTGCCAACTAGCTGACCACAGGCTACTCGTGCTAACACCAACAGCAAAACAACATTAAAAAGACTGACTTCTCATGCATGTTTTTGTAGGGACTGACTGATATATAACGCCATTTACAATCACACTCTAGTTTTAGTTTAGAAGAATTAAAATTGTTTGATGTAGATGACGCTTTCTGTCAGATTCATTTAATTGTTCAAAAAATGATGCTATATATCTTTGTGAATTTTATAACAATGAGCATTATAAGTATATATGTATTTTGTCTTGAAAAGTTTCTGCAAGTAAAGCATGTTTATAAAATATAACTACTTTGTAAGATGATGAAAAAGTTAAACATTTTAAGCACGATTAAACACATGTCTAAAATCTAAGCTGAAAACAAGTATACACTTATTGAAATGCTTTAAAATTTAGAAAAAAATGACATTCATGTACGCTTTATGACACAGTAAAGATAGTCAAATACAAATACTTATGGTTAAAATTATTTATACAAAGTCTATAAACGTATAGTGTGATATATACATATTATTTGTATGAAATTATTATTAATAATAATATTTCGATATTTTGTATTGTGCAGTACACCATCATGTATCTTTGATAACGGCATTTCATAAAAATAGTAACACACATATGATTGTCAATGAATTACATGTAAAACATTAATATCCTAAAGACAACACTATAAAGACATTACGGAGCACATAAGTTACGTTTATAATTTAAAGAATTAATCGATAGTTGTGTAATTAATTGTTAAAATAAATTTTGAAGATATTCTTTTTCATGCAGTCTTGAAGGTCTTAGTAGTTTTGTTTGCAGCTTTCTTTAATTTGTGTGTGTCTGTATGTGTGTGTGTGTGCGTGCGTGTTCCTTTTTTAGAATAGTTAGAAAATGCCAAGAAATAAGCAGAATTGAATAAGTTTATTATTTTCATCATGACAGTATTATTTTTATAGTACATACACACAAAACAAATACATTTTAAACATATAGATTATTGTGCATTATTTTTTGATCAGTAAATGAACGATGACACCGTTGTTATTGAAGAAATTTGTATTTTCATATTTGATGTGCATAAAGATTTCAGTAGTCGCCGCACCAAAAAGCATCGGTACTCATTTCATTAACATGACGATGTACTTGAGAGATCATGGCTGGCAAGACTAATACGAAGATTGTATTTCTCTTTTAAAATAACATAAAAATTTAAATGGTCATTTTAATAGACATAGTATCATTTACTTGTGTTACTTAAATGTTTTTGATATGCAACTTAAAAATTAACATAACTTTTTTTAAAAAAGGTAAATTAATAATGTTTTTACATTTGGATTTTAAAAAAAACAACGCAAACCATAAAATTATTTTACTAACTGTTTTTTATGTGTTATTCTAATTAACAGATAAATAGTAGCCGAATTCCTCCTATGTGTTTTATTTATCCAAGTACTACGCTACTTGTCTTCGATTCCTATAAGTAGGAATACAATGTTAATGAAACACAGAGTTTCCTACCCCTGGTACATTGTCTGCACGAGGTCTAATGATAATATTACAATTTCATAAAGTACCTTTGTTATCGGTTCGTTATTAATACACAAATAATATATATGTATATATCAAAATCAAATTATGTTTGTACTTTATAGCTGACTAAACCATTCATCCGACATAGTTGAGTGAACTTCCGTAATGGTTTGTTTAAAAAAATGTTGGTTGAACATTGACACTCATTGGGGGGGGGGAATATCTCTCTTATATGAGCTATATAAGAATTAGTTTAAGCGTTAGCTACTTGGAAAATGAATGGATCTTGACCAAACTTGGTACATACAAAATTGATAGCCCATATTAAAGTACCATGGGGCATTGAACTCCTAATGTCCATTCCTTTGGGGCCAAGGGCCCAATATATTTTTTTCCGCAAGCATTAAAGACTTTATTCCCATTATGATTTTACATGTTCTTGAACAATATTGACACTATATCTATATCTATAATGATACAGATTGAAGTAAACATATATTTTAAAGTTAATTTCTTGTACCGATTGGGCCCAAGTCGACCTTAATGTCATTTGTGATTATATAAGGTATATACAAATTGTTTAAGCGTTAACAACTGGGTAAATTGGTGCATCTTGACCAAACTTGGTGTATAATAACTTGATAGTCAATATAAAAATATTATAATAACCTGATAGTCAATATTAAAATACTATAATAGCTTAATAGTCAATATTAAAATACTATAATAGCTTGATAGTCAATATTAATATCCTATAATAACTTGATAGTCAATCTAAAAAATACTATAATAATTTGATAGTCTTTATTAAAATATTATAATAACCTGATTGTCAATTTTAAAATGCTATAATAACTTGATAGTAAATATTAAAATACTATAATAATAACGTGATAGTCAATATTAAAATACTATAATATTTTGGTAGTCAATATTAAAATACTATAATAACTTGATAGTCAATATTAAATTACTATAATAACTTGATAGTCAATATTAAAATACTATAATAACGTGATAGTCAATATTAAAATACTATAATAACTTCATAGTCAATATTAAAATACTATAATAACTTGATAGTCAATATTAAAATACTATAATAACGTGATAGTCAATATTAAAATACTATAATAACTTGATAGTCAATATTAAAATACTATAATAACTTGATAGTCAATATTAAAATACTATAATAACGTGATAGTCAATATTAAAATACTATAATAACTTGATAGTCAATATTAAAATACTATAATAACTTGATAGTCAATATTAAAATACTATAATAACGTGATAGTCAATATTAAAATACTATAATAACTTGATAGTCAATATTAAAATACTATAATAACTTGATAGTCAATATTAAAATACTATAATAACGTGATAGTCAATATTAAAATACTATAATAACGTGATAGTCAATATTAAAATACTATAATAACTTGAAAGTCAATATTAAAATACTATAATAACGTGATAGTCAATATTAAAATACTATAATAACTTCATAGTCAATATTAAAATACTATAATAACTTGATAGTCAATATTAAAATACTATAATAACTTGATAGTCAATATTAAAATACTATAATAACGTGATAGTCAATATTAAAATACTATAATAACTTGATAGTCAATATTAAAATACTATAATAACGTGATAGTCAATATTAAAATACTATAATAACGTGATAGTCAATATTAAAATACTATAATAACGTGATAGTCAATATTAAAATACTATAATAACTTGATAGTCAATATTAAAATACTATAATAATAACGTGATAGTCAATATTAAAATACTATAATAACTTGATAGTCAATATTAAAATACTATAATAACGTGATAGTCAATATTAAAATTCTATAATAACTTCATAGTCAATATTAAAATACTATAATAACTTGATAGTCAATATTAAAATACTATAATAACTTGATAGTCAATATTAAAATAATATAATAACTTGATAGTCAATATTAAAATATTAAAATAACGTGATAGTCAATATTAAAATACTATAATAACTTGATAGTCAATATTAAAATACTATAATAACTTGATAGTCAATATTAAAATAATATAATAACTTGATAGTCAATATTAAAATACTATAATAACGTGATAGTCATTATTAAAATACTATAATAACTTGATTGTCAATATTAAAATACTATAAAGCTTAATAAGTATATATACCTCACATTAAAAAAAAAGTCAGTTGTATCCAATGCCACTAATGACACGTAATTGTAACATAAAGTTTGACAGTTTCCTTTGAGAAATTGTACCAAAAGATTTCCTTACGATGAAAGGTGTGTTAAGGTTTAAAGGACTATCAGAGATACATTCATTTTTAACAATATATTTATACAGACGACACTATGTAAATTAAACATTATCTTATCGATGTCCTTGATTTTCATTTCTTCGGAAATCGTTGGAACTGTTATGTTAGTATAATATACAAAAGTAATTGTTTTTTAATGCATATTTTAACAATAAAGATATTAGAGACTGTAGACTCTTTGTAAAGACCGCGTTAATAAAAGCGAGAATGTAGAGTAGACAGTGAACAAATTATAACATGTGTTGTCAATAACATTGAGAGCAGAAAAGGTAGACATTTTATAACGACTGTGTTAATGGAAAGTTTATACTCATCTCAATATCCAAATTAAGTGATGTGTTTATACACATCTCAAAAACAAAGTAATGTTATTTTTATCGTACTTACCCGTAGCAAAGAAGAAAAGAAATTAAATATTAGTAATAACATGAAGGATCTAAACAAATATAGCAATAATAATATTAATAAGTTGATAATTAACTTACATCCCTTTACATAACAATAATAACTGTCATAAGTTGATAATTGACTTACATCCCTTTACATAACAATAGTAACTGTCATCATTGTCATAGCATTCAATGTAAAACATTCATATCCTAAATACAACATTTAATAACATTATGATGCACATGAACAACGTTTATCATTTAAAGAAACATTTGTTGTTACGTACATTTCCAAGAGGTTTGTTTTTAATGACGTCATGAAGGATTTCGTAGTCTTGAATGCAGCTTTATTTAGTTTGTGTGTGTGTGTGTGTTTGTGTGTGTGTGTGTGTGTATGTGTGTGTGTGGTTAGAATCGTTAGAAAATGACAACGAAACAAGCAGAATTCGAAAAGTATATTATTTTCTTCATAACAGTAATATCAATATAAATATTGTTATATAAAATACAAATTCACGTTTAACCAAATAGATAATGAAAAGTGCAACATGTTTTGTTGGTAAAGAGAAATGAAAACATTCGTATGAAAGAAATTTATATCGCCATATTTGATGTGCAATAAAAGTCGAATAGTCGTGGCACCAAAGAGCACTAGAACTGATTTATTTAATGTATCGTTGTACTTGGCAAATCTTAGCTGGCAAGACCAATAAGAACATTTTTTTTTCTTTGTTTAAACAATTGAAATCAACATTTATTTATAATTCCTATAGACATTCGTGTGCGGACAATTCATAAAGACAAGAGCGAAAAAGTATTCCGTGGAAGACAGTCGTATAGGCTAATGTGCGAGCCCTACAAGCCATACTTTGGCGTGCCGGTCGGGGACCAGGACAAATCTTGGGCACCGCATTTCACAGGCGAATATTGCAAGAAAACACTTGAAGGTAAAGTGAACAGTTGCTTCTCGCTTAGATGTGTTTTAATGTATTTTTATAAAATGTCAATGCTTTAGATCTAGTTTATTTCAAAGAGTTGTAATTTACAAAGTTTTGTCATAGGTCGTGTACTGTAGGCAAATACGTTCCTTCTTGAAATCGTTCCATATTTTGAAATTTCCTGCCCTCAAATTATTACAATTCTTATGTATTATTATGTGCTATGTTACAGGTTGGTACAGAGGAGAGAAGCTAGTCGTGAAGTTTGCTATCCCTCGTATTTGGCGAGAGAGGACGGACCACTCAAGCAACTGCTACTTCTGCATTGTAAACCCCAAAAAATCGTCGTACCGGCAAAATGCCCCTCAGATCATTTTTCCGGACCTACCTTCTTCCATCGCCCAAGAACCACACATCCTCGATCTGCCAGTTCCGACTCCTCCTAGGCGGCATCGGCCATCTTCAGGAGACAGCAGCAAGTCAGATAGCGATGCAGATACTGGAGATATGGAATACGATTCATCAGATGAAGTTTGGGATAGAAAGCCGTACTTCCCTAACCAGAAAGACGTGAACGATTTAATTAGGGACATCGGGCGTATGAAATCGAATGCTGAGCTTCTGATATCCAGGCTAAAACAGTGGAACTTGGTTGATGATAGCGTAAATCCATTATTTTATAACATCCGTTTTATTAACATGGGGATTAGAGAATGTAGACATTTTATAACAATCGTTTTAATAACATGGAGAGTAGGGAATGTAGACATTTAATTAACACTAGAGAATCCTAAAATTAGCAGAAAGTATTAGTAATGTGAACAAATACAATTTAAATATATTTTTCTTTTACTCTGAATGGACAAGTTTTATGAACTACATAACATATTTAAATAGCTTGAACTATGAACACGAAAATGTTCTCATTAAGCTGAGTGTATACCTGTGTTAGGAGAATGCTTGCATTTTATTTAAATTTTATCCCTAATATTAGGGATCGAAGTAAAGTGGCTTGCCACTTTGATGAAATAGAAGCCATTCTATTTTTTACAGAAGGGAACATAATTGGCACGACGATTGAGAGAATGAGACATACACATATAACACTAAATATAAAAAATTATATAGTTTCCATTTTAAAAAAAAATATGCCTTTAAAAACATTCTTATTTTAAAACTTTATTTTTCTTTGAATAAAATTTAATGTACATGCAATACATTTTTTCTAAAACAAAAGTGATTAATATAATGTGTCATACAATTTAAATATCATTCACATTGATTTTTTAAGTATGGATGATCTTATTTATCTTGCTGAGTTTTCTCAAGGCAATGTGATATTAACTATATCAGTCACGGTGCTTTTTGGTGCGTCACAGACGGGAAATAAAATTTTAATGCACGTCCACTATGTATCGTATATATAATGCCCCTAAGTGCGTCTGTGTGTGCTCGCTATGTGGGGAAACTCCCAGTAATAACCAAAAGAAAAACTATTGAAAATTAAGACGTAAAATAATAAACATTTGGTGTCGAGATTAACAGGGCGAGGAATTTGTTATTAAAATGTTGTGACTTGACGTCATTGTTTGAGCTTATATTAATTTGTAAAAAGAAAACTAAGAGCTTGGTTTATTTGATAATCTTGATATCCCACTTTGTGTGTTTGTCTAATTATGTGCATGCACGCTTCTGTGTGTATCACTATGTGTGTGTTTGTTGTGAAATAAATTTGATGAAACGAGTTATGTTTATGTCGGCGCTAATGTTGTGCCTCTAACAAGACTACGAGTAGGTTTTAAAAGGATTAATTTTTGTTTGAAAATTACATGTTGACACTGTTTTCTTTATGTATTTTCTTAACGAGATGTATTTTATTCAACAGTTCGAAACATTTGTTTCCTTTACTTTTTTCTCCAGATGTCTAAATTTATGTTCAATGTTTAACTTCCTAACGTTTTGTTTTTTACAAACAACATTAACTGTTTTCTTTAGTGTTATGCTTTAATATAATATTATTATAAAGATAACACTAAAGAAAACAGTTAATGTTGTTTGTAAAAAACAAAACGTTAGGAAGTTAAACATTGAACATAAATTTAGACATCTGGAGAAAAAAGTAAAGGAAACAAATGTTTCGAACTGTTGAATAAAATACATCTCGTTAAGAAAATACATAAAGAAAACAGTGTCAACATGTAATTTTCAAACAAAAATTAATCCTTTTAAAACCTACTCGTAGTCTTGTTAGAGGCACAACATTAGCGCCGACATAAACATAACTCGTTTCATCAAATTTATTTCACAACAAACACACACATAGTGATACACACAGAAGCGTGCATGCACATAATTAGACAAACACACAAAGTGGGATATCAAGATTATCAAATAAACCAAGCTCTTAGTTTTCTTTTTACAAATTAATATAAGCTCAAACAATGACGTCAAGTCACAACATTTTAATAACAAATTCCTCGCCCTGTTAATCTCGACACCAAATGTTTATTATTTTACGTCTTAATTTTCAATAGTTTTTCTTTTGGTTATTACTGGGAGTTTCCCCACATAGCGAGCACACACAGACGCACTTAGGGGCATTATATATACGATACATAGTGGACGTGCATTAAAATTTTATTTCCCGTCTGTGACGCACCAAAAAGCACCGTGACTGATATAGTTAATATCACATTGCCTTGAGAAAACTCAGCAAGATAAATAAGATCATCCATACTTAAAAAATCAATGTGAATGATATTTAAATTGTATGACACATTATATTAATCACTTTTGTTTTAGAAAAAATGTATTGCATGTACATTAAATTTTATTCAAAGAAAAATAAAGTTTTAAAATAAGAATGTTTTTAAAGGCATATTTTTTTTTAAAATGGAAACTATATAATTTTTTATATTTAGTGTTATATGTGTATGTCTCATTCTCTCAATCGTCGTGCCAATTATGTTCCCTTCTGTAAAAAATAGAATGGCTTCTATTTCATCAAAGTGGCAAGCCACTTTACTTCGATCCCTAATATTAGGGATAAAATTTAAATAAAATGCAAGCATTCTCCTAACACAGGTATACACTCAGCTTAATGAGAACATTTTCGTGTTCATAGTTCAAGCTATTTAAATATGTTATGTAGTTCATAAAACTTGTCCATTCAGAGTAAAAGAAAAATATATTTAAATTGTATTTGTTCACATTACTAATACTTTCTGCTAATTTTAGGATTCTCTAGTGTTAATTAAATGTCTACATTCCCTACTCTCCATGTTATTAAAACGATTGTTATAAAATGTCTACATTCTCTAATCCCCATGTTAATAAAACGGATGTTATAAAATAATGGATTTACGCTATCATCAACCAAGTTCCACTGTTTTAGCCTGGATATCAGAAGCTCAGCATTCGATTTCATACGCCCGATGTCCCTAATTAAATCGTTCACGTCTTTCTGGTTAGGGAAGTACGGCTTTCTATCCCAAACTTCATCTGATGAATCGTATTCCATATCTCCAGTATCTGCATCGCTATCTGACTTGCTGCTGTCTCCTGAAGATGGCCGATGCCGCCTAGGAGGAGTCGGAACTGGCAGATCGAGGATGTGTGGTTCTTGGGCGATGGAAGAAGGTAGGTCCGGAAAAATGATCTGAGGGGCATTTTGCCGGTACGACGATTTTTTGGGGTTTACAATGCAGAAGTAGCAGTTGCTTGAGTGGTCCGTCCTCTCTCGCCAAATACGAGGGATAGCAAACTTCACGACTAGCTTCTCTCCTCTGTACCAACCTGTAACATAGCACATAATAATACATAAGAATTGTAATAATTTGAGGGCAGGAAATTTCAAAATATGGAACGATTTCAAGAAGGAACGTATTTGCCTACAGTACACGACCTATGACAAAACTTTGTAAATTACAACTCTTTGAAATAAACTAGATCTAAAGCATTGACATTTTATAAAAATACATTAAAACACATCTAAGCGAGAAGCAACTGTTCACTTTACCTTCAAGTGTTTTCTTGCAATATTCGCCTGTGAAATGCGGTGCCCAAGATTTGTCCTGGTCCCCGACCGGCACGCCAAAGTATGGCTTGTAGGGCTCGCACATTAGCCTATACGACTGTCTTCCACGGAATACTTTTTCGCTCTTGTCTTTATGAATTGTCCGCACACGAATGTCTATAGGAATTATAAATAAATGTTGATTTCAATTGTTTAAACAAAGAAAAAAAAATGTTCTTATTGGTCTTGCCAGCTAAGATTTGCCAAGTACAACGATACATTAAATAAATCAGTTCTAGTGCTCTTTGGTGCCACGACTATTCGACTTTTATTGCACATCAAATATGGCGATATAAATTTCTTTCATACGAATGTTTTCATTTCTCTTTACCAACAAAACATGTTGCACTTTTCATTATCTATTTGGTTAAACGTGAATTTGTATTTTATATAACAATATTTATATTGATATTACTGTTATGAAGAAAATAATATACTTTTCGAATTCTGCTTGTTTCGTTGTCATTTTCTAACGATTCTAACCACACACACACATACACACACACACACACACAAACACACACACACACACAAACTAAATAAAGCTGCATTCAAGACTACGAAATCCTTCATGACGTCATTAAAAACAAACCTCTTGGAAATGTACGTAACAACAAATGTTTCTTTAAATGATAAACGTTGTTCATGTGCATCATAATGTTATTAAATGTTGTATTTAGGATATGAATGTTTTACATTGAATGCTATGACAATGATGACAGTTACTATTGTTATGTAAAGGGATGTAAGTCAATTATCAACTTATGACAGTTATTATTGTTATGTAAAGGGATGTAAGTTAATTATCAACTTATTAATATTATTATTGCTATATTTGTTTAGATCCTTCATGTTATTACTAATATTTAATTTCTTTTCTTCTTTGCTACGGGTAAGTACGATAAAAATAACATTACTTTGTTTTTGAGATGTGTATAAACACATCACTTAATTTGGATATTGAGATGAGTATAAACTTTCCATTAACACAGTCGTTATAAAATGTCTACCTTTTCTGCTCTCAATGTTATTGACAACACATGTTATAATTTGTTCACTGTCTACTCTACATTCTCGCTTTTATTAACGCGGTCTTTACAAAGAGTCTACAGTCTCTAATATCTTTATTGTTAAAATATGCATTAAAAAACAATTACTTTTGTATATTATACTAACATAACAGTTCCAACGATTTCCGAAGAAATGAAAATCAAGGACATCGATAAGATAATGTTTAATTTACATAGTGTCGTCTGTATAAATATATTGTTAAAAATGAATGTATCTCTGATAGTCCTTTAAACCTTAACACACCTTTCATCGTAAGGAAATCTTTTGGTACAATTTCTCAAAGGAAACTGTCAAACTTTATGTTACAATTACGTGTCATTAGTGGCATTGGATACAACTGACTTTTTTTTTAATGTGAGGTATATATACTTATTAAGCTTTATAGTATTTTAATATTGACAATCAAGTTATTATAGTATTTTAATAATGACTATCACGTTATTATAGTATTTTAATATTGACTATCAAGTTATTATATTATTTTAATATTGACTATCAAGTTATTATAGTATTTTAATATTGACTATCAAGTTATTATAGTATTTTAATATTGACTATCACGTTATTTTAATATTTTAATATTGACTATCAAGTTATTATATTATTTTAATATTGACTATCAAGTTATTATAGTATTTTAATATTGACTATCAAGTTATTATAGTATTTTAATATTGACTATGAAGTTATTATAGAATTTTAATATTGACTATCACGTTATTATAGTATTTTAATATTGACTATCAAGTTATTATAGTATTTTAATATTGACTATCACGTTATTATTATAGTATTTTAATATTGACTATCAAGTTATTATAGTATTTTAATATTGACTATCACGTTATTATAGTATTTTAATATTGACTATCACGTTATTATAGTATTTTAATATTGACTATCACGTTATTATAGTATTTTAATATTGACTATCAAGTTATTATAGTATTTTAATATTGACTATCACGTTATTATAGTATTTTAATATTGACTATCAAGTTATTATAGTATTTTAATATTGACTATCAAGTTATTATAGTATTTTAATATTGACTATGAAGTTATTATAGTATTTTAATATTGACTATCACGTTATTATAGTATTTTAATATTGACTTTCAAGTTATTATAGTATTTTAATATTGACTATCACGTTATTATAGTATTTTAATATTGACTATCACGTTATTATAGTATTTTAATATTGACTATCAAGTTATTATAGTATTTTAATATTGACTATCAAGTTATTATAGTATTTTAATATTGACTATCACGTTATTATAGTATTTTAATATTGACTATCAAGTTATTATAGTATTTTAATATTGACTATCAAGTTATTATAGTATTTTAATATTGACTATCACGTTATTATAGTATTTTAATATTGACTATCAAGTTATTATAGTATTTTAATATTGACTATCAAGTTATTATAGTATTTTAATATTGACTATCACGTTATTATAGTATTTTAATATTGACTATCAAGTTATTATAGTATTTTAATATTGACTATGAAGTTATTATAGTATTTTAATATTGACTATCACGTTATTATAGTATTTTAATATTGACTATCAAGTTATTATAGTAATTTAATATTGACTATCAAGTTATTATAGTATTTTAATATTGACTACCAAAATATTATAGTATTTTAATATTGACTATCACGTTATTATTATAGTATTTTAATATTTACTATCAAGTTATTATAGCATTTTAAAATTGACAATCAGGTTATTATAATATTTTAATAAAGACTATCAAATTATTATAGTATTTTTTAGATTGACTATCAAGTTATTATAGGATATTAATATTGACTATCAAGCTATTATAGTATTTTAATATTGACTATTAAGCTATTATAGTATTTTAATATTGACTATCAGGTTATTATAATATTTTTATATTGACTATCAAGTTATTATACACCAAGTTTGGTCAAGATGCACCAATTTACCCAGTTGTTAACGCTTAAACAATTTGTATATACCTTATATAATCACAAATGACATTAAGGTCGACTTGGGCCCAATCGGTACAAGAAATTAACTTTAAAATATATGTTTACTTCAATCTGTATCATTATAGATATAGATATAGTGTCAATATTGTTCAAGAACATGTAAAATCATAATGGGAATAAAGTCTTTAATGCTTGCGGAAAAAAATATATTGGGCCCTTGGCCCCAAAGGAATGGACATTAGGAGTTCAATGCCCCATGGTACTTTAATATGGGCTATCAATTTTGTATGTACCAAGTTTGGTCAAGATCCATTCATTTTCCAAGTAGCTAACGCTTAAACTAATTCTTATATAGCTCATATAAGAGAGATATTCCCCCCCCCCAATGAGTGTCAATGTTCAACCAACATTTTTTTAAACAAACCATTACGGAAGTTCACTCAACTATGTCGGATGAATGGTTTAGTCAGCTATAAAGTACAAACATAATTTGATTTTGATATATACATATATATTATTTGTGTATTAATAACGAACCGATAACAAAGGTACTTTATGAAATTGTAATATTATCATTAGACCTCGTGCAGACAATGTACCAGGGGTAGGAAACTCTGTGTTTCATTAACATTGTATTCCTACTTATAGGAATCGAAGACAAGTAGCGTAGTACTTGGATAAATAAAACACATAGGAGGAATTCGGCTACTATTTATCTGTTAATTAGAATAACACATAAAAAACAGTTAGTAAAATAATTTTATGGTTTGCGTTGTTTTTTTTAAAATCCAAATGTAAAAACATTATTAATTTACCTTTTTTAAAAAAAGTTATGTTAATTTTTAAGTTGCATATCAAAAACATTTAAGTAACACAAGTAAATGATACTATGTCTATTAAAATGACCATTTAAATTTTTATGTTATTTTAAAAGAGAAATACAATCTTCGTATTAGTCTTGCCAGCCATGATCTCTCAAGTACATCGTCATGTTAATGAAATGAGTACCGATGCTTTTTGGTGCGGCGACTACTGAAATCTTTATGCACATCAAATATGAAAATACAAATTTCTTCAATAACAACGGTGTAATCGTTCATTACTGATAAAAAATAATGCACAATAATCTATATGTTTAAAAATGTATTTGTTTTGTGTGTATGTACTATAACAATAATACTGTCATGATGGGAAATAATAAACTTATTCAATTCTGCTTATTTCTTGGCATTTTCTAACTATTCTAAAAATGAACACGCACACACACACACACATACAGACACACACAAATTAAAGAAAGCTGCAAACACAAACTACTAAGACCTTCAAGACTGCATGAAAAAGAATTTCTTCAAATTTCATTTTAACAATTAATTACACAACTATCGATTAATTCTTTAAATTATAAACGTAACTTATGTGCTCCGTAATGTCTTTATATGTTGTCTTTAGGATATTAATGTTTTACATGTAATTCATTGACAATCATATGTGTGTTACTATTTTTATGAAATGCCGTTATCAAAGATACATGATGGTGTACTGCACAATACAAAATATCGAAATTATTATTATTAGTAATAATTTCAGTACAAATAATATGTATATATCACACTATACGTTTATAGACTTTGTATAAATAATTTTAACCATAAGTATTTGTATTTGACCAATCTTTACTGTGTCATAAAGCGTACATGAATGTCATTTTTTCTAAATTTTAAAGCATTTCAATAAGTGTATGCTTGTTTTCAGCTTAGATTTTAGACATGTGTTTAATCGTGCTTAAAATGTTTAACTTTTTCATCATCTTACAAAGTAGTTATATTTTATAAACATGCTTTACTTGCAGAAACTTTTCAAGACAAAATACATATATACTTATAATGTTCATTGTTATAAAATTCACAAAGATATATAGCATCATTTTTTGAATAATTAAATGAATCTGACAGAAAGCGTCATCTACATCAAACAAATTTAATTCTTCTAAACTAAAACTAGAGTGTGATTGTAAATGTCGTTATATATCAGTCAGTCCTTACAAAAACATGCATTGAGAAGTCAGTCTTTTTAATGTTGTTTTGCTGTTGGTGTTAGCACGAGTAGCCTGTGGTCAGCTAGTTGGCAGTTTGTGTAATCACGAGTAGCCTGTGGTCAGCTAGTTGACAGTTTGTGTAAGAACGAGTAGCCTGTGTTCAGATAGTTGTCATTTTGTGTAAGCACATCTCATAGAAATCTTGTAGCCTAAAACACTGCAGCTTATTCTAGATAGTTATAAAATAATGAGACAATAACAATATTGTTTTAGCAACAGTCAGGTGGGTTTAGGATCATAGCTTTGAATCCAAACAGGGACATTACTATGTATCGTCGTAGTGTATTAACTAAACTACTGTACATTACTATTATCGTCATAGTGTATTAACTAATATACTGTACATTACTATGTATCGTCATAGTGTATTAACTACACTACTGTACATTACTATGTATCGTCATAGTGTATTAACTACACTACTGTACATTACTATGTATCGTCATAGTGTATTAACTACACTACTGTACATTACTATGTATCGCCGTAGTGTATTAACTAAACTACTGTACATTATTATGTATCGTCATAGTGTATTAACTAAACTACTGTACATTAATATGTATTGTAATAGTGTATTAACTACACTACTGTACATTACTATATATCGGCATGGTGTTACCTTACACTGTTACCTTACACAGTTACCTTACACTGTTAACTTACACTTACCTTACACTGTTACCTTACACTGTTACCTTACACTGTTACCTTACACACTTACCTTACACTGTTAACTTACACTTACCTTACACTGTTACCTTACACTGTTACCTTACACTGTTACCTTACACTGTTACCTTACACTGTTACCTTAAACTGTTACCTTACACTATTACCTTACACTGTTACCTTACACTGTTACCTTACACTGTTACCCTACACTGTTACCTTACACTGTTACCTTACACTGTTACCTTACACTGTTACCTTACACTGTTACCTTACACTGTTACCTTACACTGTTACCTTACACTGTTACCTTACACTGTTACCTTACACTGTTACCTTACACTGTTACCTTACACTGTTACAGTACACTGTTACATTACACTGTTACCTTACACTGTTACCTTACACTGTTACCTTACACTGTTAACTTACACTTACCTTACACTGTTACCTTACACTGTTACCTTACACTGTTAACTTACACTTACCTTACACTGTTACATTACACTGTTACCTTACACTGTTAACTTACACTTACCTTACACTGTTACCTTACACTTTTTCCTTACACTGTTACCTTACACTGTTAACTTACACTTACCTTACACTGTTACCTTACACTGTTACCTTACACTGTTACCTTACACTGTTATCTTACACTGTTACCTTACACTGTTACCTTTGGCGCCCTAAAATTCCTAGTTAAAAATAAAGTAATACAGATCTTTCGTTTATTTCATTTATTTTTATTTTATTCACTTATTTTCGTATTGAACAATGTTATGCGGAATTTTCGAAAAGAGTTATTTTTGTTACAGTAATTTGGTTCACTGCTTTCTAAAATTAGTAGCGTCACAGACATGACGGAACGGAGGTGACATACATTGCAAATTATGTATGTTGATAGTCGAATGAAGCTATAAAATCTATATATATAATTCTCTTCATGGGACCATGCCAGGCAAGTACGCTGCAAAAATATGTGCAACCGAGCATGACGAATGACCCTCGCTCGGGTCAACTAAACGCAGTTAACGTTTGGCAATGAAAGGTAGTGGTGGGGTGGGGCATGTTTTTACACGCTTTTATTTAAGTCACACTGTTTGTATGTTGTACCCATCCATCCATCCATCCATCCATCCATCCATCTATCCCTACTTCAAATCTTGTAACGTAAAATTAAACCACTTCTGATGGTCCTAAAGATCTCAACGTTATACCACAATACCACATATAGATCGTGGATGACAATGCATTGTTTCAAAATTTCAGATCGATCGAATGTACCGTAATTAAATTAATGCATTTTAGTTTTTGTCTATATAAAATATTATCACTCGCGTCAATGAACCATGCCTCAATTCGCACTGATCCAATTATTATATTTTTAAAAGTACTATCAACATCAAGTCTTGCTGGCCGAAATATAAGCGTGATTGATTGCCCACATGGGGGTACAAGGTTCAATTTTCAGTTAGGGAAAATGATTTATTTTTTTAAATTTACATTCACTTTCGATGATCCTGCACAGTGTGTATATATTTCGTAGTGTATTGGTTATTACATCCGCCTGACATGCTGAAGGTCTTAGGTTCAAGCCCAAGCGTCAACATATGCTTTTTTTATTTTTAAAAATGCTAATGCCTGTTCTTTTCCACCTTTTCTTAGCAAACATAAACACCGCTTCGCATGTCACGGAAAAAAGCTTAGTTCAATGTTATATCAATTCCTTCACCAGGTACCTGTCTGTTTCTATTGGTCGCATATTTCGTTCATGGACAAAGTTGTTGCTCTCCAACGTGGCTTCATGGCTGTAATATTTGTTTATATATTGTGACGATGTCCGAAATACTTATCAAAAATTCTTCGGTGGTCCCCCAACGTTCACTCGCGTTGTTCCCATTTGTTCGTGCTACTGTTTGTGTCCGTTCTCCCCCTCCCCTTTTTTTCTTGCCCGTTCTTTTTCCCCCCTATCTTAGCGAACATGAACACCACCTCTCCAGGCATGCGCAATAGTGTGTAACCTTAGGAGTGTGTACCTCAGTCGCTCAAGCTCAAGCTGTGTCCTCCGGTCCTCCGTCGCTTTGTTATCTTCTACAGTCGTCTGAGCCAAGTTGCCTTTCCATTGTTCTCTTCGTTTGTCCCAGAAGCTTTGTTTTGATTTTGCCCCTTCGTATTGCCATTCGTTTCCTAGCCATGGCTACCACTTCACATATATTCACGCGAGCTATATTAAGTGTCACGAACGAGTATTGAAACCTATCCCAACCGACCAAGTAACTTTCACCAGCGTTGACTCCATCGTCACAGATGATCCCGCAGATCAACTTTCATTCCCCGAAGAATTTCTGAACAGTCTTACCCCTACTGGCATGCCTCCGCATAAACTGAAAATTAAAAAGTGTTCAGTCGTCATGCTTCTTAGAAACTTCATGCCAGCAAGAGGTCTCTGTAATGGCACTAGACTGACAATTACCAGGATTCACCGCAACGTATTGGAGTGTAAAACTATCGCAGCTGCTACCTCAGAAACTGTCCTTATTCCCCGGATATCTCTGATTCCATCAGATTCAAATTGCCTGTTAACAAAAACATATGCCTGTATCTTCCAAAACCTGTTTTCAGTCATGGACAATTGTATGTTGCTCTCTCCAGAGTTCCTTCTTTTCATTCACTGAAAGTCGTTTGCCTAAACCCACCCCATTTGACAACTGTGTCTTTCAGGAAGTCTTCACCCGTCACTAAATCATTAGCGGCGTATGCTACGCCGCGGGTCAGCTAGTATATGTTACAAATTTTAATAAGTAACAGTAACAAATTTTCAATTTTTTTTTAAATAGCAAGTAATTTAATTTCTTATACATTCTAATTTAAACGTCTTTGTAATCACATTCATAAATTATTGTGAAGTGGAAATTTAAGATGATAACTAAAGCTCTATATGTAGTTTTAAACTTTGAAAAAAACAACAACTGTATAAGTATTATTTTTAAACATTTTGGCACAAAGTGTGTTTTATAAGATAGAAATACTAATCCTTTAACCACTTTTTTCAAATTTTTTTCAATAAAATTTTCTCATATTTTTTTTATTGTTTTCTTTAAAATAAAATAACATTCAACCCTATCATACTGCTAATCCCTTGACAACATATACACATTATGCTGTCTCTCGTCTTAGATTACTTTTAAAATATTTGAACAAATGAGCCCAAATATATTACTGGGTCCATTAAGAAAATAATAAATGATCTTACAAAATATATAACGAAATTGAGGGAATATATATATTATATATATATAGTGTTTGTGTGGGTGGGGAGTTACTCGGTAGAGAGAGAAGAGAAAGAATAGAGCGGACTAGGAGAGTTAAGACATGTTTGCAGTACTGAGATACTAGAAGAAGTTGAGACAGTGTTAGAATAGAGAAGGTCACGGAGGTATTGTGTTAGAATAGAGAAGGTCGCAGAGGTATTGTGTTAGAATAGAGAAGGTCGCTGAGGTATTGTGATAGAATAGAGAAGGTCACTGAGGTATTGTGTCAGAATAGAGAAGGTCGCTGAGGTATTGTGATAGAATAGAGAAGGTCGCTGAGGTATTGTGTTAGAATAGAGAAGGTCGCTGAGGTATTGTGATAGAATAGAGAAGGTCGCTGAGGTATTGTGTTAGAATAGAGAAGGTCGCTGAGGTATTGTGTTAGAATAGAGAAGGTCGCTGAGGTATTGTGATAGAATAGAGAAGGTCGCTGAGGTATTGTGTTAGAATAGAGAAGGTCGCTGAGGTATTGTATCAGAATAGTGAAGGTTGATGAGGTATTGTGATAGAATAGAGAAGGTCGCTGAGTTATTGTGATAGAATAGAGAAGGTCAATGAGGTATTGTGATAGAATAGAGAAGGTCGCTGATGTATTGTGTTAGAATAGAGAAGGTCGCTGAGTTATTGTGATAGAATTAGGATGGTCGCTGAGTTATTGTGATAGAATAGAGAAGGTCACTGATGTATTGTGTTAGAATAGAGAAGGTCGCTGAGTTATTGTGATAGAATAGGGATGGTCGTTGAGTTATTGTGATAGAATAGAGAAGGTCGCTGAGGTATTGTGTTAGAATAGAGAAGGTCGCTGAGTTATTGTGATAGAATAGGGATGGTCGCTGAGTTATTGTGATAGAATAGAGAAGGTCGCTGAGGTATTGTGTTAGAATAGAGATGGTCGCTGAGGTATTGTTTTAGAATAGAGAAGGTCGCTGAGTTTTTGTGATAGAATAGGGATGGTCGCTGAGGTATTGTGATAGAATAGAGAAGGTTGCTGTGGTATTGTGATAGAATAGAGAAGGTTGCTGAAGTATTGTGATAGAATAGAGAAGGTCGCTGAGTTATTGTGTTAGAATATAGAAGGTCGCTGAGTTATTGTGATAGAATAGAGAAGGTCGCTGAGGTATTGTGTTAGAATAGAGAAGGTTGCTGAGGTATTGTGATAGAACAGAGAAGGTTGCTGAGGTATTGTGTTAGAATAGAGAAGGTTGCTGAGGTATTGTGTTAGAATAGAGAAGGTTGCTGAGTTATTGTGATAGAATAGAGAAGGTCGCTGAGTTATTGTGATAAAATAGAGAAGGTCGCTGAGTTATTGTGATAAAATAGAGAAGGATGCTGAGGTAACAAGTTAGGTTTATTAGACAAGTATTCGTTGTATTGGTGCTGGCATTGGGTATTGTGTTTGCCATATTGCTTCCACGTTACAAAGATGGTGTATTAATTTTATTTAAGTACTCAAGTTATTGTAGAACAAGCTGACATGCAGGACTTGTTATTCCACCCATTATGAACGGAACATTTAAAACTGAATGTTTAAAAAATTTGCTAAGATGAAGCTCAACATTAGGTGACACAAAATTCCTTTTATCAATGACGTCATCTGTGATAGTTGAGCTAATTTGTTTTTAAAGAAAAAAACAAAACAATTCAATAATGTTAAATATACAGAAATGAAGTTTTAAATTCTAAACAATACATATTTTAAAAGAAAATGATACACAATATTTGTTAAGATCACGTATAGAGTCATACTTCAACAGGTTAAATGCCGTGCAGTGGAGACTTTCAGTTGATCACGTATAGAGTCATACTTGAAGAGGTTAAATGCCGAGCAGTGGAGACTTTCAGTGTCAGACATGTGCTCGAATAAGACAACGTGCCAGCAGGGAAAATAAGCATAAGCATATCAGCAAGTCCTGGCGCAAATACTAGGTGTAACTATTGTGTTAAAAAGTTTCTAGTAAGCAAGTGTCCAAAGAATGTTCAAATATTTCTCAACTTCGGCTAAACTGAACCATGTTTTGATCTGTGTGAAGGTAAAAGTCAATAGAAATAGTCGCTCATTGGTTGGTAGATAGAGTTATATTCGTCATAGTCGCTCATTGGTTGGTAGATAGAGTTATATTCGTCATAGTCGCTCATTGGTTGGTAGATAGAGTTATATTCGTCATAGTCGCTCATTGGTTGGTAGATAGAGTTATATTCGTCATAGTCGCTCATTGGTTGGTAGATAGAGTTATATTCGTCATAGTCGCTCATTAGTTGGTAGATAGAGTTATATTCGTCATAGTCGCTCATTAGTTGGTAGATAGAGTTATATTGGTCATAGTCGCTCATTGGTTGGTAGATAGAGTTATATTCGTCATAGTCGCTCATTGGTTGGTAGATAGAGTTATATTCGTCATAGTCGCTCATTGGTTGGTAGATAGAGTTATATTCGTCATAGTCGCTCATTGGTTGGTAGATAGAGTTATATTCGTCATAGTCGCTCATTGGTTGGTAGATAGAGTTATATTCGTCATAGTCGCTCATTGGTTGGTAGATAGAGTTATATTCGTCATAGTCGCTCATTGGTTGGTAGATAGAGTTATATTCGTCATAGTCGCTCATTGGTTGGTAGATAGAGTTATATTCGTCATAGTCGCTCATTGGTTGGTAGATAGAGTTATATTCGTCATAGTCGCTCATTGGTTGGTAGATAGAGTTATATTCGTCATAGTCGCTCATTGGTTGGTAGATAGAGTTATATTCGTCATAGTCGCTCATTGGTTGGTAGATAGAGTTATATTCGTCATAGTCGCTCATTGGTTGGTAGATAGAGTTATATTCGTCATAGTCGCTCATTGGTTGGTAGATAGAGTTATATTCGTCATAGTCGCTCATTGGTTGGTAGATAGAGTTATATTCGTCATAGTCGCTCATTAGTTGGAAGATAGAGTTATATTCGTCATAGTCGCTCATTGGTTGGTAGATAGAAATAGTCGCTCATTAGTTGGTAGATAGAGTTATATTCGTCATAGTCGCTCATTGGTTGGTAGATAGAGTTATATTCGTCATAGTCGCTCATTGGTTGGTAGATAGAGGTATATTCGTCATAGTCGCTCATTGGTTGGTAGATAGAGGTATATTCGTCATAGTCGCTCATTGGTTGGTAGATAGAGTTATATTCGTCATAGTCGCTCATTGGTTGGTAGATAGAGTTATAATCGTCATAGTCGCTCATTAGTTGGAAGATAGAGTTATATTCGTCATAGTCGATGTGAAATCACCTGATAGATATGGAACAAGTTAAAGATACCAGCAAATAGTTACCACAATAACTGATATTAACTGATATGTTAACCGAAGAACAAATCGGAGATGAAATGCTTCACGTTAATATTTTAATAATTCTTTTTGTCTACTTACAGCATATATTTTACTGTAATCTCATTCTGTCTCACAAGGCAAATGATGCGATCATTCACATCAAGTCACAACTCACTAATCAAGGAATATTGTGTGAAGTAATAAGAAACAACTGGTCCCAGTTTAGATGTAAAGCCTTTCTCAACTTTTCAAAACATTGTTATTTAGACACATGACTTTAGGTCCAAAATAACAAAAGACTTATGTAGTGGCTGAAAGAGCACTAGAAACAAGACAGACGCTCTTAAATAAACGCAAGCTACTGGTCAAGATATTTATAAAGTCGTGCTATAGTTCTGTGTGTATTTATATAGAATTATTATTTGTAACCATAAAATTGAAGAATTGTTCATATTTTGAAGAGAACACAATAAATTGAATAATTATTATCAGGTATTGGAGGTGCAACTAAAATTGTATCGCACCAATTGCGCACCATATGGGACTGCTTCTGAATTATTTTATTAGACATTGCATTTTAAAAATAAGTAAAGCAAATATCAAGTTCTAAATTTAAAAAAAAATTAATTTATAAAATATGAAGCTTATTATTAAATTGTGTCATAAGAATGTGTACTACTTAATGTGTTTGTATGTTCCAAACTTAAGTACTACTTAATGTTTTTGTATGTTCCAAACTTAAGTACTATTTAATGTGTTTGTATGTTTCAGACTTAATTACTACTTAATGTGTTTGTATGTTTCACACTTGAGCACTTATGAATGTTTCAGAATTTGTTTGAATTAAACATTCATTTGTTAAAGTTGAGAAGTAATGTTTACCAGACGTGTTTTTCTTTTCATGTTTTTTTCTTAAAGTTAAACTCACTAAGAAAGAATAGTTTAAAACACTTTATTGCAAAGCGTTATAAATGAAATATACAACACGCAAGTACAATTTTGTCCGAAAATGAATACATTTCAGACAACTTTGATGTTATAAAATATCTTACCATGGCATACAATGTACCGGGTCTTAGAAAGGAAGAAGTAATAGAGATTTTTTATAAATTGTGCACTTTAATATATGCCATTGTATTCATGTTTGCATATGTTCATCATATATAATGATATGTTCATTTGAACATAATATTTTGACAAAATATACCTTGAAATAATTATTTTAAAACAAACTTATTTCCTAATTGATAAAATTTTCATTTTGATTTCAGTGTAACTAATATTTGAGGAAGAAAATTCAGGTACATAATTGAATTTTTTTTAAACGACTTAAGTGACTGTTAAGTTATTACATTGTTGGTATTATAGTTTGGTAGTTTTTTTCTAACCAATATTCCTCACACCTACCAAAGCAAACACTCTAGAATTTGTGTAGAAAATATTGTATTTTAACACTTTTAGAATCATGAGTAAAACCTTGGTTTAAATGCTCTCATTTGCAGTTCTAAATATGGAACAAGGGATTTTACAAAATATTAATGTGTTAATAATTTTAAGCTCATTATCATACACGCCAAATTTGCATGTCTATATATAAAATTATAAATTGGAAGTAAATAAACTATTGATCAGAAAAATAATGATAACTATAACAAAAAATTAAATCTTTATTTATAAATTAGTACACAAGTGAACTTTTGGCTAGTACCTTTATCAGCACACATAAGTAAACATAAATATTTAAATTTAAATGTAAAAAATATATTACCTACTAAAGTATGGACAATAATTATAACTAACTAGAGATAGAAACAAAAGAAAGACGTAATGAAGGAAGACATACATTTGAATTTAAAAAAAAATATAGACTGGAAGAATAAGCAGAAAGTATTAAATGGTACAGTAAATAGAAAAAAACACATTTCAAAACTATTCTAAAGTTACGTAAACTAGTGTATGAAATCAATGATAACATCAGATTGCTATAATGTTCGTGTAACAATGATATTAAAGTTAAAATCAAATTGTTTAAAGGTCGATGTGATGTATGAATTTTATTGTGTCTGATTATTTCAAGATGGATGCAGACTACAAGATTGATTCTCCTCTCGTATAGCAGGACTATGTATATCAATTAAAAATTAATGATCATTGCAATGTATTTATAAGGTGTGTGTGTATCATACAAACACCAGCCACTTGGTAATTCACACTCCACTCATTGTGCTGTCACGTGTGTGTATCATACAAACACCAGCCACTTGGTAATTCACACTCCACTCATTGTAGTGTAAGGTGTATGTATCATACAAACGCCAGTCAATTGGTAATTCACACTCCACTCATTGTGGTGTAAAGTGTGTGTATCATACAAACACCAGCCACTTGGTAATTCACACTCCACTCATTGTGGTGTAAGGTGTGTGTATCATACAAACACCAGCCACTTGGTAATTCACACTCCACTCATTGTGGTGTCATGGTGTAAGGTGTGTGTATCATACAAACACCAGCCACTTGGTAACTCACTTTCCACTCAATGTGATGTCATGGTGTAAGGTGTGTGTATCATACAAACACCAGCCACTTGATAATTCACACTCCACTCAATGTGATGTCATGGTGTAAGGTGTGTGTATCATACAAACACCAGCCACTTGGTAACTCACACTCCACTAATTGTGGTTTCACGGTGTAATGTGTGTGTGTCACACTATCACAAGCCATTTGTTTTATTTGTATTAGTTATTGAATTATTATTAAAGAGACATTTGGAGCCTTTTCGTGGACCTCTACCTATTGCCATGGAAACTAGACAAATAAAATTTCAGATTGAGTTAAATGTAATGTTGTGTAATATTGTCCTGATGCTGTGGTGTTTTGTAATATGATACGGATACTGTGGTGTTTTATAATATGATACTGATACTGTGGTGTTGTGTAATATGATACGGATACTGTGGTGTTGTGTAATATGATACTGAAGTAAAGTATGATGCTGTAGAGCCTCCAAAACTCGTTTCATTCCCATTTGATGCCCCAGCTTCCTCTAATTGCAACTCAAACACTGAGCATGTTTAGAGGCACATATAAGTAATAGAAGATGTTTTATGTTATGACGTTTAACAAAACCTCACACAGGAATCGTCTCAAAGATATAGACTTGCTATCGCTCATGAGAATCACATATTACTACCTACATAAACGAGCGTGTAGATCTATCAAACCAACATAAACGAGCGTGTAGCTCTATCAAACAAACATAAGGGTAAATATGCTCCTGTAAATACAATAAAGTGTTTTTTTCTGTTTTAAATCAATTTAATTATTTTTTTAACCTTCATTTTCCACTCATTGAATGTTAACTTGTTTTTTGACCGTTTGAACAATTGAGTCAGACAGCACTAGTGTAAAGTATTAATAAGAGCTATTTAGTTTGTCATGAATGTTAGGGAAACAAGAAAATAGAAAAGAGTATAGTTTGTGGAGCTGATATGTTTAATAAGTAATTGAAGGCTGTATACTCATTGGATGCACTTTAATGGTATAAATATATATATTTTGTTACGTTTTTGTTTTGAATAATCTATAAAGGTGAGAATTGTGTAATTATATTTTGAGTTGTTCCCATTTAGTTCACGTTGTTTATGAGTCATGGATATAGATAAAGCTTTCAAGGTCATAAAACAAATTGCGACAGCAACTTCAACAGGGATATTTTACATCAACCAAAATAATCAATTTATAAGCTGTCACCATTAATAAACAGAATGAGACGAAGAAATATTTATCGACTATGAGTTACTTTTGTTTGTTTTTAAAACAATTATACATCATTTTTATTAATAAACAATACAAAAATAAAGAAGAAGTAAAGAAAATAACTATAGAACTAAATTACTAAACTTTACATCAAATTACTTATAAAACAAACTAAGGGGAGTGAAGTACAGTGTTCTCATTAATTGTTGAAACGTCATTATATTCTACTCCTTATTGCCTTTATATTGTATAAATGACTTGTCCGATTATTTTGTGTTTAATATCTGTTGATATTCTAAATTCCTGGAAATTTTATCAGTTTCTAAACTTATTTTTAATACTTAATTTCTTGACGTCTTCTTTTTGACACGATCGTGGATTAGTTGTGTCTTTATTCAGACCTGCTCGCACCTCTACCTACAAGACATTTGTCATGGGAGACAATTTCTATGTTGTCCTGGGTTTATTGTGGTGTCTTTGTTCAGACTTGCTCGTACCTCTACATACAAGTCTTTGGCCACGGGAGACAATTTCTACGTTGTCCTGGGTTTATTGTGGCGTCTTTGTTCAGACTTGCTCATAGATATACATATAAGTCATTAGTCATGGGAGACAATTTCTATGTTGTCCTGGGTATAGGTGGAAAAGGGGTGTGTCGCAAGTATTTTGATTTACAGCATCTATTTTCTGGTTGGTGTGGTCAACATAATAACATTGTTAACTATTTAAATTTTTGTAGTGACTAGGTAGGTCTGTAAATATTTTGGAATGTTATTAATTCCACAATTGTTTTAAATTGAGTGAAAAAAAATATAACATCATCAACCCCGAAATGCTAGAGAGTAGATTTCATAAAGTAGAATAGCAAATATAATTTCCACAGTAATGCAGACTGTACTAAAGTGCTAGTAAATAATATGATCGTGGTTAAATCAACGTAAGATATTATAATATATTGATGTAACAATCAGGTGAACATTTTATTCATTCCTTTTTTTGTAAAGCTAGTTTTATTTCACTTATTTTGATAAAAAAATTATATAATTTCGTTCTAAATAAAAAGTACTCTTTTTAAAAATGAAATAAAGTATATATTATGTTTTTGACATTAGTTTTGCGTAGGGTGTGGGTTATTGAGTTATTATTATAAGTGTTTTATTAAAATGTTAGAATTTATTTTTTTTAACGGAGATTTCAGGGAATTTTAGAAAGTAATGTTTGTATTGTTTGTAGTATTTTTAAATTTTTATGATTTGATGTATGAGTAGGAGTTTATTAATAGTTAGAATGTTGTAAATTGTATTTTAGGATGGTTATAGTTATTTTTTATGGTGTTAGTTTTGAGGATTATTTAAATTAAATTAATTATAATATAATTTTTATTATATAATATTGTTAGTTGTTTGATTGATAATAATGGAGGGTATGTTAGGAGTGGGTGGATTTTAATTGTGTTTTAAATGATTGATATGGGATAATAATGTGATAATGTTATTTTTTAGGATAAAGGTGTGGATGGTATTTGTTTGTTGAATAGTGGTGGGATTTTGTTTGGGGGGTTTATTAGGGAGTGGTATTTTTGTTTGGTGTATTGGTTTTGATATATGTTGGTGATGTGGTGGGGGAGTAGGGATTGTGGTTGGGGTGTGTTGTGTATTGGGGTGGTATTGTGTGTTGGGGGGGGGTATATTTGAGTGTGGTTTAGGGTTTGTTGTTGTTTAGGTGTTTTGTGGTATTATGTAGTGTTGGGGGGGGGAGGTATAGTGAGGATTTTTGGGGGATTGATTTAAGTTTAGGTGTGAATATGGGGGGGTTTAGGTTGTGGTGGGTGTAAAGTGGGATAGAATAGAGGTAAGAGTGAAAGTGTGTTTGGGTATATGGGGAAAGGGAGTGTTGTTGGAAAATATGAATTGAGGTTAAAATGATGAATTGATAATAAAAATCATGTCTTTATTCCATATTATATTTATGATGTTTATAAGATTAATAACTTGAACTTAGAACAAACATTCAACACAACTAGTTATTACATTTTATAACAAATGTGTTAATAACAAGGAGCTTGGAGGAGACTTAGACATTTTATAAAAACTTTGTTAATAACAAGGAGCTTGGAGGAGACTGTTGACATTTTATAACAACTTTGTTAATAACAAGGAGCTTGGAGGAGACTGTTGACATTTTATAACAACTTTTTTAATAACAAGAGCTTGGAGGAGACTGTAGACATTTTATAACAACTATCACGGGTCCCGTATAACGATTAATGTTCCCAACGCCCTACACAACTGCCTATAACAGGTCCCGTATAACGATTCACGTTCTCTACACACTGTCTTTCACAGATCCCGTAGAGTAATTAACCACCTCGCGAACGCCATACGCTAAAAATAGCACCATTTTTGGCTTTCATGCCCTAGTTACTAAACCGTTCGACACAAGGTAAAAACGAAAGTACCTACAAGTAGTATGACAACAAGGCTACTATAATGAGACAGCATTATTGTATTACTACGCGGGGTTAGAGTGTAAAGTCCAATTTTAGCTGACCCAGTTAGCTACCGCCTGCCGAACACTTTTTTGCTTAATTTACTTCAAAGCAGACACTTTTACCTCAAAGCAGACACAAAACAAAAATCATCAAAGAATCAATTTTTAGTTAATAGAGTCAATAAATAACACTGGAGATGTCAATAATAATGTAATAAACGTTTATTAAAGAAATTAGAGCCCGAATCACTTAGATCTATATATACAAAATAATACTATAGGTAGATCTATAATCTATAGTCTAGTCAGGGCAGCAAACAGTGCACACAAAAGTGCCTTGCTTCAAAGATGCACAATTTTTCGTGCACTGTGCATGCCACCAGCCATCACACACATCACATTGGACCCAAACCTCTGCCCCTCCCCCTTTTTTGCACCCATGACACATTCCTTCCAACAAGAGATTCTCTTCTTTATCTAAAGTATCGTCATCTGCAGCCATGTCAAGCTCCATTGTTTGAACCAACTGTGAGTCCTCACTGCTGCTATCAGATAGATCTATTACTGGATACTTCTTTACTTTCTTGGACTCCACTATTTTCTTTTTTTTAATCTGCTCTTCTTCTCTCTTGCGTCTTTTTTCTTCCCTTTCTTGCTCTCTTTTCCTTTTTGTAGCCTCTTTTTGTGCATCCTTTATCTTTTTGCTTTCTTCCCTCTCGATCTTTCTTTTCAGTTTATTTTTTTCTATTTCTTCTTTGTCTGCTATTTTCTTTTTTAATGCTTCTCTAAACTCTTCTCCACTGACCAAGTTTGGCATGGTTGGAGCATTTGCTGTTTTCTTCTTGTTTTTATTCCTTCTAACAAAAGCAGGCAGCTTCAAAATGTCATCTACTGTCAAGTTAGCTTTGACTGTGCAGTTTTTGGGTTCTTCTAGACTGCACGTTTCTATTAGCCCCACAGCTAAGGCTTGAAACTTGTTAAATTTCTCTTCTTCCTCTTTGATAAGGTTGTCTCCTGCAGTACTTGTCATTGTCAGTTGACAAAAAAATTTAATAAATTGGTTGCGACCCATTTCATCATATAAAAAGTTTGAATAGTCATGGAGTGCTTTAAGTTGTGCAGCAGACAAATTGGACTTTGGTGGTGGGGATGATGCAGGTAATGATTCTGGTAGGGAAGATTTGTCAATGATAGACTTATTTTCATTCTCAAATGGGCTGTTTTCCTGTATAATGGTCTGGGTGATTACTTGTGTTTCATTCACAATCGGTTTTGTCTCAATGAGTGCCTGTGTGTAAGATTCGATTGGTTGTGTCTCAATGATTGCTTCGGTGTAAATTTCTATTGGCTGTGTCTCAGTGATTGTTACTGTGTAAGATTCAATTCGCTGTGTTTCAGTGGTTGCTACTGTGTCGGATTCTATGTGTTGTGCCTCGATGATTGCTTGGGTATCGTTTGAGATTGGCTGGGACTCAATCAATTTGTTGTCATTTATGGTGTGCAGGTGGTTTTTATAAAAGGGTCGGCTTTCGTAGGGACTTTATTGCTGTTGGTGGGTTGGGCAACATTATGAATTCCCAATGGTGTTGAGCCGAATACAGCACTAGGACCAAGCTTCGGGGATTGCAGAATTCTATATGGATCATATGGTAGTATTCCAGCTGCTTTAAAACTTTGTGCAGCAATGGAAGGTGTGGTGGCCTTTAGCCATACTGGCTTTAAAACTTTGGCAAAGCTCTCCAGATTTACTCCCTCCCCATGCTCACTTATATGGTGTCGTATGGCGTCTGACCAAGCTGGTTTGATTGCACCAAAAAAAGCTTGATCGAGTGGCTGAATCAAGTGACTCGCATGCGGCAACAAACAATATAACACTATATGGTTGTCATGACATAGCTGTGATGTCTCAACCAGTGCAGTGTGGCTACTGTGACCGTCTACCAGTAGAACTACAGGCTTCTGTACATGGGCTGTGGCTGGAATAAAGCTATCTCTTAGCCAAGAATAAAAAATCTGTGCTGTAATCCAGCCATTATCAGACACTTGTAGGAATGCCTCTGGGAAGTGATCTAATAAATTTTTGGACGGTATTCTCTTGTAGGGGTATATTAACAGGGGACTGAGGAAGTGTCCACTTGCGCTGGCACATGCAAGAACTGTCACTTGTGACTTCACACCTGCAGTAACATTGTACACATGTTTCGACCCCCTGCATGCGATGACCTTCCTGCTTTTGGCATCAAAAGAAAAGCCTGTTTCGTCTGCATTGTAAATGCGAGTGGGGTCACTAAGTAGACTGGGGTCAATGCTGTCAACACACCATTTTAAATCATTAAACCACTTTTCAATAGCTTTTATTGTAACCAGGGCTCTCTCCTTTCCTAGTGATTGGGGAGTACGCAGTGTCAATTCAGGATGGCGTTTAAAAAAATTATATAGCCATGATGATGTTGGCATTTCGGTTTTGCTCTTTGAAGTACAATTCCTGGTATTTAAGATTTGTTTGGCGATTTGCCTCACCTCATCGCCAGTTTTTCCAAAGCCTCGCTTGGCTAGCTCTATTAGCCATTTAGCTAATTTGACCTCCTCTTCTGGCGTGAGGAGGGTCTGTGCATAGGCTATGACAGGCCGCTTGCCTGTAAGTTTGTCGTGAAGAGTGGCAAGTGGAATGCCAAACTCATTCGAAGCTTTTCTAATAGAGAGCCGCTTTTCCCTAATACTAGACAATGCCGCATTGATTACTTCTGGGCTCTGTTTTGTTCGTATGCTAGACATGGCTTTAAATCTGAAATATAATTATATTGTAGATTCTATTAAAATTTTCATTCAAATATAAAATAGGAGTCTAGATAGATCTATAGACTAGACCTAGATCTTTAGCTTAATTTTCCTACATGAAAAAGTGTTCGCAACGAAGTAATATCCTACAATAAAACAAATATTTAACTAAATTTTTCTGCAGAATAAAAGTGTTCGGTACGAGGTAAAATCCAACGTTAAACTTACTTCGTCGCGAACACCCCTTCGAAACGAACATTGCTATTAAAAATCATTGTAAAGTATAACAGCGTGGTTACTGATCTATTTCTAAGTGATGATGCAATACCAAACAATTGTGTTTACCAAAGCGAACAGGAAAAGTAGTCTTAACCCGGAAATCAACTTCGTTCTTCCTAGGGACGCTGACAGCATGCACGGTGCAAGGATCAAAATGTTTACGCACATTTACTCACAAAATAGTGAGTCCCTGCAAACGAAACGATGAAATGATATTGAAAAAAGAATTACTTTCGACTTACGGGTGTTCGTTTTCGTGTTAGACGGAAAATAAAAATACAGAGAACGCTTTATGAAATAGTGTTCGCTACGACATAGCGTTCGCGATGCGGTAACTTACTCTATAACGATTCACGTTCTCCTCACACTGTCTACCACAATACTGTATAACGATTCACGTTCTCTATACACTGTCTATCAAAATTCCCGTATAACGATTCACGTTCTCTACACACTGTCTTTCAGAGGTCCCGTATAACGATTCACGTTCTCTACACACTGTATTTCACAGGTCCCGTATAACGATTCACGTTCTCTACACACTGTCCTGTACAACTCAACATTATATTCTATTCTAGATTTTAATAGCTCCTTGGTCCAACTCGACCGTCTTGGGCTCAGCTCAAAACTCATGTCTTACTGCTTGCTGTCACAACTGTCTCCACTGACCTCTCGTATGCCCTCTGACCACACACTCCCGTGATTAGAGATCACTAACTAAAACACATTCCCCGTGCACTCGTGTTCACTCATGTCATCATGCATTCACCTAGTGATTCTTATACCTGACAATAATGTTTGAGATTGAATAATAAAAGAGATTTGATATTTTGATTTATGTGAGAGAAAACCTGCCATGGGTCATCCGACTTTTTTGTATTTATTAAACATTCTCTTGTAAATACCAGTATATCGCGTACAAATATGCTGTCTACTTTTGTTATTGTATACTATGAAGATGTCATTGTGTTGGAATTCTTACAAATTGCAATCAAGAAATATTAGAATTACACGTCGGACGTAATTCATAACTATTGAAACAATCATATAGAAATATTTACATGTAATAAAAATACAGTATATATATATATATATATATATATATATATATATATATATATATATGTATATATGTATATATATATATATATATATATATATATATAATTAGTTTTTATTACAATAAAATTCAAGGAACTTGCTTATTTTATAGAGAACACACACATTAAAATTAATAAATATTGCTAGTTTATTAGACGTGCAATAATATAATGTCACTCCAATGACGCACCACAAGGCACCGATTCTGTTGAATTTTATAGGAATCGTGTTTTGAAAATAGCTAAGATTGATTATCCAGATTGGGGTTTAAAAACTTAGATAAAATTGATGACTATGAAACTTACTATAAATAAATTGTGTTTTCTAAATTTTGCATATCACGTTCATTAATTAATGTTTAGAAAATAAAATTGTAAGATACAATTAATTTTTAAACTTGTAATTATGTACGACATGGAAACTGTAAAATGTGTTTAATGCTTGTAAAATATGTTAAGTTAAGTACAATTTGAAAGAGCGATTTCTAATAATATTGAAATTTATTATTGATGGCATTATCTACTCATATGGTGGAACCGGATGTTGTTGATTAATAATAATTTTATGGCGTATTTCTTGAATTAACTTGTGTTTGTGACAATTCAAGGATTTATAAGTGAATTTTTCATTTGTTTGTAAGTAATTCAAAATGATTAAACAGAAGGTAATAGTTAAAGGTGTTTCATTGGCTAGTGCACACCACACAAACACATTAGCCTTGACAATCTCAGGAAAAGAAGCATACAAAATCACAGCAGCTGAGATCGTAGGCTGTTTCATTAAAGAACTAGGAATTAATAATAATAATAATAAATTGATTATTTATATAGCGTTGTATCCCAGTAAGGAACTGGGCTCACAGCGCTTTACATGAAAGAAATAACATACTTATAAGTATTAAATTAACATTCATATCACAACAAACACACACAATTACAATACATTATACATAAGCTACGTTAATCATTTACAAGAAATGTTGTTTCATCAATTTTAAAAATAAATTTTGAAAAGATGTGTCTTAAGTGCAGTCTTGAAGGACTTACTTGGAGAGAGATTGTTGCCCTCTACCAGTTTGAGGCACCACTTAAGTGGTTCTGCAAACTCGGAGAAGAGGCAGAAGTCAAGCACTTCGAAAGTGTTCACTGTAAGACATTCCAGGCTGGTGAACAAAAACAAATCCATATTGAAAATTTGGGGAGAGGAAAAAAGGAAGGTAATTGTTCACTGGGTCCCTCCAACCTTACCAAAGGAGGGAGTGGAGGAAATGCTCTCCTTTTTGAGCAAAGACAAAGTAGAGGCATACCCTCACAAAGGTAGAGCTGACAGATGGACGGTTATGTACAGACTGGAAAAAGAAACAATTGTTCCACATTATATATATTTAGAGTGTGGAATAATAAAAGATACGAGAATACTGCTTCTAGTTCCTGGGAGAAAACAGGCCTGCTTCCTGTGTGGTTCACAGGATCATTGGACAAGCAGATGTGTAAAAGGAACCCCAGTAGCGAAGGAAAAAATAAATCAAGTAGGTGTCCCAGTGGAGGAGCCAGGAGATGTGGTGGGGGAAAACATTAACAAATTTGTTGTCCCAGAGACAAACCCGGTGGCATTCCCTTTTGAGGCTCCCGTTATGGTCCCAGTGACTGATCCCGGCGCTGTCCTGGCTGGAGGTTCAGCAACAGGGTCTTTCCCGGAGCCCACAATTGTCCTGGAAGAGGCCATCAATGCCATTCATGTGTCGACTGAAATGGAAGACAGCTGGCAGATAAAACGTAATAAAAAGAATAACAAGAGGATAGAACCCGAATCAACAGTGGTTCAATCAAAAGGAAATTCCCCAATGAAACTGTCATATGCCGACGCTGTTTCAAGGGGTAGCCCTCCACTTACGTGTGAACCACAACAGAATACGTGGAGCGCAAATAAAAGACATTATGATGACGACTTTGAGGAGGATGAGACAACATATTTTAAGTATGACTGGTTACCCCAGCACGAGTCAACGGACGAAAGTCAATAAACATTTACACATTGATTGTTAAATTTAAAAATTAAAAATATTTTCAACTAATAATATCATGGACAACTACGTTCCTCATACAATAGAAATCGAAATGAAAATAAGATCAAGTGCACCTCGCTCAAACCAGATAAAATCATTTGAACTCAACAAAGGGTCCAGAAACACAGTCACATCAGATACAGAGACTACACAGCTTAAACTTGTTTCCCTCAATGTTAAGACTTGTAACAAAAAGGAGCATCACATAATTAACCTAGTAAAAAAACACAACATTGATTTTATTTTTTTACAGGAGACAAATATAACCACAGAACACGATGCCCATATGTATACTAAGTCCTTAGGAATGAAAAACAGTTACTTTAGCTTTGGTAGATTTAAAGGAGTGGGAATAGTACAGACATCTGATAGATGGGAAATAACACATAAAGACAGGGATAACGAAGGAAGAATGGTCACGCTTAATATTACAGACAAGAAAGATAATTACACACTTGTAAACATATACGCTCCAGCAAAGCACAAAGATAAACCTTTGTTTTACAATACACTAGTTCAAAATTTGAAATATTTATTTAAGAGAGGAAAGATTATTTTAGGAGGAGATTTTAATTATATCACAAGCCCTCTAGATACAACCAACCCCAATAGGAAAGGAAAAATAGTAGAAGTAACAACGGGGATAGAAGTGTTACAATACATGACAAATACATATACATTAGTAGACGCATACAGAACACTTCATAAAGAAGGAAAAGAAACAACATTTAAGAATAATATTTTCAATACTCAGTCAAGATTAGATAGATTTTACATTCCAAAATCAGACACAATTAATGAAGCAAAACATGTTAAAGAAACATTAAACTTTACAGATCACAAAGGGATAAAAATTACAATAAATACTACAAAGATCAATATCATTAAAAAATCCCCTCATCTGAAATTTAACAATGCACTTTTAGAAAACAACCACTACACAGACATCATTAATAAAATAATTCAACAATACAGCATACTACCAACTACAAATATCGGCCAACACTGGGAACTTTTAAAATCTACAATTAAACACATCACACAAAATATTGCAACTCAGCTACACAGTCAAATCCGAAAACGAGAAGATGAACTAAAAGTACTAATATCAATAGAAAACTACAACAACCCAACAAATCATGCCATACAAGAATTAGAGGAAGAATTAGAAACAATTCAACAGCATAAATACAATGGGGCCCAAGTTAGAAGTAGATTACCCACAAACTACACAGAAGCACCTACTAAGCAGTTCTTAACAATAGAACAAAACATACAAAAAAGCAGACAGATAAGACAAATAATACACACAGAAGGAACAACACAAACTCACAACAAAGAGATTGTAGAAACTTTTGATAAATACTATACACAACTTTTTGCAACTGAACAAACTGATGCAAATATACAGGTTCAGTACACAAAAATTACAAAAGCACTAGAGCTTGATCAAACAAAGGAAATGAACAAACCATTTACTCTACAGGACATGAAAGTGACACTACACAACATGAATAAAAACAAAACACCGGGACCAGATGGACTAACAAAAGAGTTTACAACTTCTTTTTTACAACACTGGGCCGAATATTACATGCAACTTTAGAAGAAGCTTACAACAACATGGAACTACCAAATTCAATGAACACTTCATACATCACACTTCTACCAAAGAAAAACACAGACAAAACACAACTTAAAAATTACAGGTCCATATCATTACTCAACACAGATTATAAAATTCTTACTAAAACATTAGCCAATAAACTAAAACCACATTTAAATACTCTCATTCATGTCAATCAACAATGCAGCATTAAAGGCAAGGACATCATCAACCACAATCATTTAATCAGAGACATTATTCAATATACAAGTGACGAACAAATTCAAACATGCATTTTACAACTAGACAAGGAAAAAGCCTTTGACAGGGCAGACCATGCATACCTTCACAAGATATTACAACACAATAAATTAGGGGAGTATTTTGTAATTGGGTTAAAATTCTATACAGAACGCCTATCAGCAATCTGATAATAAATAATATAATTTTAAAAAACATTGAAATTAAAAGATCAGTTAGACAAGGGTGTCCTTTATCTCCTTATCTATATATCTATCATTTGAACCACTTCTAGAGAAAATCAGAATGGAGAAAAACATTACAGGAATAGGGATCCCTGGAGCCAGAGATATTAAAGTGATTGCTTATGCAGATGACACTGTCCTTTTCCCTACAAATGATAGGTCAGTTCACAAAATAATTTCAATTTTTCAAAATTTTGGAAAATGTAGTGGGTCCAAGATTAATGTAAACAAATCTGAAATTATTGGGATAGGTAGGTGGCAAGATAGACTAGATTTCCCCTTAGGCATAATTAGGAAGGAGAGTCTTAGAATTTATGGGATCTTTTATTCCAATAATCAGACACAGACAAACAATGAAATATGGAGGAATATTGAACAATCAATTAAACAAATTATTGACAGGAACAAATACACAGCACAGACAATTTTTGGAAGGAGCACAATTATAAACACATATGTCATCCCCAAAACAATATATACAGGAACAATATGGGAACCCCCACGAATAATTTTAAAAGAAATTAACTCACACATAACTAAATACATATTCCAAGGAACAATACACAATATCAAACATACAACACTAATACAATCTAGGCTAAATGGAGGAATAAACTTGCAAGACATACAAACAAAAATACAAGCACTCAGAATAAAATTTATTGGACAACCCATTAAAAAAAGATCAGAAAATACATTCACACATTATTACTTAGGAATCAGAATCGGACATTTAATAGCAATTGATAACAGCACTGCACATTACATGGGTAGAAATCAATCACTATTTCATACAGCATGCATCAAAGCAAAAAAAGGTAATGAAGAAGTATTGCACAAAACAACCAAAGAAATATATACACATTTAATAAAAAGACAAGCAACAAGTTTATTGAATTACAAACACTGAGGAAACTTTTAAAAATAAACATATCAAAGAAATACCAAATAAAGAAAAAGAAATAACATACAGACTAATTTACAATACAACACCAGTCTCATCAAGAAATTATAAAGACAGAGGGGCAAGAATAGGCTGTCCACTCTATAGGTCAGGAGCTGATGAGACTGAACAACATTTATATCGCACATGCAATACAATTTTACAAACTAAAAACACACTCCAACAATTCATACAAGCAGGCACAATACACAATGTAGATATAGACAAAGCAATAACACTAAACATAATACCAGACTCTATAAACAAGAAACAACAAACTATAAGCTTAAAAATATTTTCACAGTACAGAAAACACATATGGCATCACAGTCCTAGGTTACCTCACTATAACCACAGTTACACAAACATAACATTAGAACGCATGTTTAGACACACAATTCAAAACATGATATTAAACATAACAGAAGATAATTAAGATTTTTATGTTTAAAAAATAATATATAATGTACATTTTATTTGTTACAGTAAAATATTTGTATTTTATTTTATTTGTGAATTTATATAAAATATGTCATTTTCAAAAAAATAATAATAATTTGTTTTTAAATTTTTTATCTAGTGGCACCTATGATATATGCATATAATATGTATATGATAAATGATTTCTTTAATTTAAAAAAAAACTGGAAAAAAAACTGTTTTCCTAGTGGCATGCCACTTGAACTCGATCCCTATAAGTAGGGATACAATGTCAATAAAAAAAGATGTATGCACCTACTCCCATAAACTTTCATTTAATTATAAAAAGTTTTTTCAATGTTCATAGTATAATAATTTAATATAATAATATAAAAATTATGCAAGCGATGCTTTTAACTAGTATAAGTATTAATAATAAGAAATCTGTTATGTTTTTAATAGTTGAAGTGTAAGAATGTATTTTTACCTGAATTGGTATTACTAGTTATTATTTTATCTAACAACGTCTGTAATGACAAAATGTGATTGGTTTTCATAAGGAAATGGGTATATAGCAGTGTAACAGACAATATTAAGATCCTATCCAGAAAATACCCCGGGGTATCTTGGCCTAGAACAGAATATAATCTTTTGGATTAAACTGGCCTAGGACTAAATATTCAAATCCCACCCCACCCCAGGGTCAGAAAAAAAAATTGGACAATCGTGAATTGAACGTAATGCATTGATAAATGACTAATTTATTTACATATTTTATTGTTGTCTTAGCTTTGACAGAGAAGATAATATCATTTGTTAAGTAATAAAATTGATTTATTTAAAATAAAAAAAGTAATGATAAACTAGTTAAATATTTAAATACTTAAAACTATGTCTTTAACAGACAAACTAGAGAACTGACAACTATGTCTTTAACAAACAAATTAAATATTTTATATTTTTCAGTTTAAACAACAATTAAATAAGAAAACTCAACTTGTACATTATTTTGGCTTTAAAACAAAAACTGATTTATTTTGAGTTTCAATAGTAAATGATAGCCAAGTCCTAAGGTGACAATGTTTAGAACAATAAATTACTGGCTATACAAGTTAAACACTAATGACAACATCGAAATACTGCACTGGCTTTTCAATGTATATCCTGTGTTTTTCTTAAATAATTATGTGCATCCTTCTTCTTTTCGTTGCTGTCTTTTTAAAAAAAAATCGTTATTTATATATTATTGTTCTATGATGTACACTGTATGAGTTATTTAAAAATAGTAACTTTAAAACTCTTGTATTTAAATGTACTGATGAAGGCATTAGCCGAAACATCTACTTGTGTATTAGTTTATGCATAAAAATTAAAATTATTCTATTACTCACTTTAAATAGAACGACTTCTATTTTAATCAAGTGGTACCCCAATTGACTTCGATCCCTAAAATTAGGGATACAATGTCTAAAAACTGCTAACATTCACCTACCCCGTGTATACACTGAGACTGTTCGTGTCCATAGTTCAGGCTATTTATAGATCTTAGTGTATTTACAAAACTCGTCTATTCAGAGAAAAAACACAGAGTGCAAATTGACTTGGTGTTTTCTCACATAACTACATGATTTCTGTAAATTTTGGGATTCTCTAGTTTTAATGAAATATTTATTATTGTAGTTTCTATGTTTAGAAATTCTTGCTTATATCGAAGATGAAATTTTGTATATATAATTGAATATAAAATGTCCCAGAAATAGTTATTGTCATTGTTATACTGTTACGTCACCTATAGGAAATACATAATGGAGGTAGAGAGAGTGACGATACTTTAGTTAGCTTTAGTGGAAGGCATTTTTGACTTCATGTCTTGGATGCCAAGCCAGCCGCTTGAGAAGCGACCGTTCGGGGGAGGGGGGGGTGTTCTCTCAGCTGTTAGGTCCCTTATTCAAGAGAGATGAGGGGGGTTTCTGGGAAGACCCATCAATAACACTAGGCTCGGGCTTCTGCTTTTCTTCCACGTGTAGGATCAAATAACTGCTTATACGTCCAGGTATCTTCGTTTACAAGTACGATTCAGATCTGGATTGATGCCATTAAATAGAAGAACGTATCCTACAGTGTTGGCTGTGGTAGGTGAGGGGAATAGTGGTTAGAAATAAGACATCAAACAATATCAACAATATATCAACTTTCCGTCACTCAAGTCTATCAACAAATATAAATTCAAGTAGAGCACTTGATGGAAATACCCACCATATAAATAGTCTCAGCTTTAAAAAGACTGTAAAGCACTAGAGTTAATGCCCTTGACCACGTGACTTGACAAGGGAGAGTTATGTGCTCACCCATTTAGAAAATACCACATGTTTCCTTCCACTCTGCTAAATTCAGAGCTCTCCTGTCCGGGGAAGCTTAACGGCTTTCACACGTGGACTTACTCAGAGGAGTTTACCAAGAGGCTGTACAGATTAGAGGTAATTTGATTTAATATGGCTAAAAATGTGGGACGGGTGCTTATGAGTTTTCACACATGCAGTTCAGTCATTCTTTCACTTATAGATCTCTCTTTTGCCTTCTAAATTATAAATCTTTTATTTTTATACCAATCACCCGCTCCACGTTTTTAGTCATATTAAATGAAAGAACAATAAGTTTTAAATTATTTTCTTCTTTTTAGTACACTTATAAAAACGTGTTTTTTTAAAAAAAAATTGTACCTGTATTCATTTATTTTTTAGTCCACTTACAAAAACGCAGTTTTTTAAAATCTTTTTTAAACGCTATTTATTTTAAATTCCTTATATTAACTTTAAAATATTGTCGTAATCTCTCTCTCTGTCTGTCGTTCGCAGTCGGGCGGAAAAACAAAAGTAAAAATGACCCACTTCCCGTAATGCCATTTAGCTGAAATTATGCACATAGACACGTGTCACCTAACAATGCGTCGTATCAAAATTTCAGATCAATCGAATCTACCGTAATTAAAATAATGCATTTTACACGCTTTTATTTAAGTCACAATGTTTATATGTTGTATCCATCCTTCCTTCAAATCTTGAAACGTAAAATTAAACCACTTTTGATGGACCTAGAGATCTCAAAATTTTACCACAGATAGATCTTGGATGACAATGCATCGTATTAAAATTTCTGATCGATCGAATGTACCGTAATGAAATTAATCAATTTTTAGTTTATCTCTATTTATCACTATTTCGAATGTATAGTCGTCTGCTAGGTTTGACCTCCACGGCTCACTGGTTTCACTCTAGCCCTCGTAAATTCCCGTGTTTACATCAAGGGCAGGGGAAATCAGCGCGTTTCAGTCTGTAAATGTTTGTAAATAAAAGCGTGTCCTTTTTAAAAAAAGATTTTTTTACATTTTACTTATTTAGTTTATCTCTATGTAACTCTAAGCAATTCAATGTCGCCGTTTGCTATTGTTCGCCTTCCACTTGCCACTTGAGTTCACGCTAGCCATCGATGTCCACACCTCCTCCCCCTTCCCCCGGTTTAAAATCCAGGGGAGATCAGTCGGTTTCAGTCTCTAAATGTTTGTTGCGTGTTGCGTTTAATATTGAATATATCAATACTTTGAGTTCTGTTTCATATTAAGGGATTTATAGTCAAACATTTTTTTTTACGGGGTTGTTTATTTTATACCAAACACCTCATAAGCGCCGGCCGTACCTTTTAATACCAAGATGACGTGGTCACGGGGTGAACTCATGGATGTCAACAAAAGCAGACGGATATAGATGATTATATAAAGATAAACTAATAAATTCATTAATTTAATTACGGTACATTCGATCGATCTGAAATTTTAATATGAGGCATTGTCATCTAAGATCTATCTGTGGTAAAATTTTGTGATCTCTATGACCATCATAAGTGGTTTAATTTTACGTTGGCAAATTTGAACTTCTGCGGACAGACAGACAGACAGACAGGAACGAAAGCAAGTTAATAAAAACGTGTTAAAAGATTTAAATTATGTAAAAGCTGCGATTGGCAAAATAAAATTTTTAAAAATGTATAGGAAGTTATAATTAAAAAAAAAGTATAATCATACTCCAATTTGGTCCTGTTGTTAATGTATGTTAAAATTTCATTCTTAAATGCTTTCTGAAAATATAACAATCTACTTACCTATATGTATGTATTTGTGTTACATTGATAGTTAAGTTAATATTGTCTGGACATTTTAATTCCTATTTTAGAATGGAGAAGGCACGTTGATTACGAAGCACGACGCTACAAAGAAAAGTGGAGAAGGAATGGAAGGCGTTTGTGAGTAAAGAATTACTTAACTTTCAGAGAGAAGGAATAGAAGGCGTTTGTGAGTGAAGAATTACTTAACTTTCAGAGAGAAGGAATGGAAGGCGTTTGTGAGTGAAGAATTACTTAACTTTCAGAGAGAAGGAATGGAAGGCGTTTGTGAGTGAAGATTTACTTAACTTTCAGAGAGAAGGAATGGAAGGCGTTTGTGAGTGAAGATTTACTTAACTTTCAGAGAGAAGGAATGGAAGGCGTTTGTGAGTGAAGAATTACTTAACTTTCAGAGAGAAGGAATGGAAGGCGTTTGTGAGTGAAGAATTACTTAACTTTCAGAGAGAAGGAATGGAAGGCGTTTGTGAGTGAAGAATTACTTAACTTTCAGAGAGAAGGAATGGAAGGCGTTTGTGAGTGAAGATTTACTTAACTTTCAGAGAGAAGGAATGGAAGGCGTTTGTGAGTGAAGAATTACTTAACTTTCAGAGAGAAGGAATGGAAGGCGTTTGTGAGTGAAGATTTACTTAACTTTCAGAGAGAAGGAATGGAAGGCGTTTGTGAGTGAAGAATTACTTAACTTTCAGAGAGAAGGAATGGAAGGCGTTTGTGAGTGAAGATTTACTTAACTTTCAGAGAGAAGGAATGGAAGGCGTTTGTGAGTGAAGATTTACTTAACTTTCAGAGAGGAGGAATGGAAGGCGTTTGTGAGTGAAGATTTACTTAACTTTCAGAGAGAAGGAATGGAAGGCGTTTGTGAGTGAAGATTTACTTAACTTTCAGAGAGAAGGAATGGAAGGCGTTTGTGAGTGAAGAATTACTTAACTTTCAGAGAGAAGGAATGGAAGGCGTTTGTGAGTGAAGAATTACTTAACTTTCAGAGAGAAGGAATGGAAGGCGTTTGTGAGTGAAGATTTACTTAACTTTCAGAGAGAAGGAATGGAAGGCGTTTGTGAGTGAAGAATTACTTAACTTTCAGAGAGAAGGAATGGAAAGCGTTTGTGAGTGAAGAATTACTTAACTTTCAGAGAGAAGGAATGGAAGGCGTTTGTGAGTGAAGATTTACTTAACTTTCAGAGAGAAGGAATGGAAGGCGTTTGTGAGTGAAGAATTACTTAACTTTCAGAGAGAAGGAATGGAAGGCGTTTGTGAGTGAAGAATTACTTAACTTTCAGAGAGAAGGAATGGAAGGCGTTTGTGAGTGAAGAATTACTTAACTTTCAGAGAGAAGGAATGGAAGGCGTTTGTGAGTGAAGAATTACTTAACTTTCAGAGAGAAGGAATGGAAGGCGTTTGTGAGTGAAGATTTACTTAACTTTCAGAGAGAAGGAATGGAAGGCGTTTGTGAGTGAAGAATTACTTAACTTTCAGAGAGAAGGAATGGAAGGCGTTTGTGAGTGAAGATTTACTTAACTTTCAGAGAGAAGGAATGGAAGGCGTTTGTGAGTGAAGAATTACTTAACTTTCAGAGAGAAGGAATGGAAGGCGTTTGTGAGTGAAGATTTACTTAACTTTCAGAGAGAAGGAATGGAAGGCGTTTGTGAGTGAAGATTTACTTAACTTTCAGAGAGAAGGAATGGAAGGCGTTTGTGAGTGAAGATTTACTTAACTTTCAGAGAGAAGGAATGGAAGGCGTTTGTGAGTGAAGATTTACTTAACTTTCAGAGAGAAGGAATGGAAGGCGTTTGTGAGTGAAGAATTACTTAACTTTCAGAGAGAAGGAATGGAAGGCGTTTGTGAGTGAAGAATTACTTAACTTTCAGAGAGAAGGAATGGAAGGCGTTTGTGAGTGAAGATTTACTTAACTTTCAGAGAGAAGGAATGGAAGGCGTTTGTGAGTGAAGAATTACTTAACTTTCAGAGAGAAGGAATGGAAGGCGTTTGTGAGTGAAGAATTACTTAACTTTCAGAGAGAAGGAATGGAAGGCGTTTGTGAGTGAAGATTTACTTAACTTTCAGAGAGAAGGAATGGAAGGCGTTTGTGAGTGAAGAATTACTTAACTTTCAGAGAGAAGGAATGGAAGGCGTTTGTGAGTGAAGAATTACTTAACTTTCAGAGAGAAGGAATGGAAGGCGTTTGTGAGTGAAGAATTACTTAACTTTCAGAGAGAAGGAATGGAAGGCGTTTGTGAGTGAAGATTTACTTAACTTTCAGAGAGAAGGAATGGAAGGCGTTTGTTGGTGAAGAATTCCTTAACTTTCAGAGAGAAGGAATGGAAGGCGTTTGTGAGTGAAGAATTACTTAACTTTCAGAGAGAAGGAATGGAAGGCGTTTGTGGGTGAAGATTTACTTAATTTTCAGAGAGAAGGAATGGAAGGCGTTTGTTGGTGAAGAATTACTTAACTTTCAGAGAGAAGGAATGGAAGGCGTTTGTTGGTGAAGAATTACTTAACTTTCAGAGAGAAGGAATGGAAGGTGTTTGTGAGTGAAGATTTACTTAACTTTCAGAGAGAAGGAATGGAAGGCGTTTGTGAGTGAAGATTTACTTAACTTTCAGAGAGAAGGAATGGAAGGCTTTTGTGAGTGAAGATTTACTTAACTTTCAGAGAGAAGGAATGGAAGGCGTTTGTGAGTGAAGATTTACTTAACTTTCGGAGAGAAGGAATGGAAGGCGTTTGTGAGTGAAGATTTACTTAACTTTCAGAGAGAAGGAATGGAAGGCGTTTGTGAGTGAAGAATTAATTAATTTTCAGAGAGAAGGAATGGAAGGCGTTTGTGAGTGAAGAATTACTTAACTTTCAGAGAGAAGGAATGGAAGGCGTTTGTGAGTGAAGAATTACTTAACTTTCAGAGAGAAGGAATGGAAGGCGTTTGTGAGTGAAGAATTACTTAACTTTCAGAGAGAAGGAATGGAAGGCGTTTGTGAGTGAAGAATTACTTAACTTTCAGAGAGAAGGAATGGAAGGCGTTTGTGAGTGAAGAATTACTTAACTTTCAGAGAGAAGGAATGGAAGGCGTTTGTGAGTGAAGATTTACTTAACTTTCAGAGAGAAGGAATGGAAGGCGTTTGTGAGTGAAGATTTACTTAACTTTCAGAGAGAAGGAATGGAAGGCGTTTGTGAGTGAAGATTTACTTAACTTTCAGAGAGAAGGAATGGAAGACGTTTGTGAGTGAAGATTTACTTAACTTTCAGAGAGAAGGAATGGAAGGCCTTTGTGAGTGAAGAATTACTTAACTTCCAGAATCTTAAAGACCAAACAATGGGAACAGATTTATTCGCTTCCGTTTGTTCTGCTGTCAATGATAATGATAATAAACTACCATTCAAATAAATATCTGGAACTATTTCTATAGTAAAAACTTAAGTGTGTTAAATTGTATTTCCGATCATCATCGCACCAAATAGCACTGCTACATGTTTAGTTCATACGACGTTGTTTTTTGAGAAAATTGAGCTGGAAAGATTAATGAGAAGATTGTAATAGTCGTACTTTTTAATAAAAAATATTAACGTTTTATTTACCATTCTACGAGAAATTGTATTATTAACTTGTATTACTTAAATGATTTTTAAGAAATGGATTCTAAAATTGTAAATGGAAAAATTAAATTGCAGTGAAATATTTGTTTTAAAAATTATTTTTATGTAAAAATATTACAACTATAAAATTAAGGTATTTACTGTTATTTATGTGCCTGACAAATTAATAGCTTAAACGAGACGTTGCTTACTCTGCTCTTCCGTTAGTTTTCAAAGTGGCACGCTACTTTACTTCGATCCCTACATTTAGGGATACCATATCTATGAATTGCAAAGATTCTTCTCATGTTTTTTACGATGCTTTATAGTTCATTAAATACGGAACATGAGAGTAGAAAAACCCCACTTAGTTAACATTGTATGTTTTTCTTCGATGACTAAAACACATATTTCTAATTTTATAAGGAGTAAAAACTATATTTATCTTGACGTATTGTGTCAATACTTATACAATTCCGATAATTTTTTTTTGATGATGTCCAATCATTATATAATTTATTTCTTCATAATTATACTTATTACTTGAAGCATTACATTAAAAGAAAAGTTTTGAAAAGAAATACTTCTTCTGATCTGTTGTTTCCTTCTCTATCATTTTATTAATTCGTTTCCGTGGGTTAACACTAAAGTACAAAGAATGTTTCATTAAGAATACATTATGCCATGCCATTGTTTAAACATGTCTATAAACAAAATTTAAAAAGCATTTTTTAAAAAGTCCATATATATTAGTATAGAGTGTAACTTAACATAAATTGAACGTCACATCAGGCATCGAAATATAAATCATTTTATTATTTTTATTTAATTGTAAATAAATCGTCGTTCGTCATTGAGAGGAAAGTTAAACTTTTCTGACAAAGTTAAAACATCAATAGAGTGACTAACTTCATTCATTGGTTCTTAAAAGTATATCCATGTAATGAAAGGGGTATATTTTGACTTTTGGTGGAGGGGGGTGTTTACTTAGGCCAGTTTAACCCTGGAGTACGGTATATTCTGAGCTTTGGAGAAGGGGGATATCATTTTCTTAGGTCCGTTTAACCGTCTTGGTATAGTCTCACATCTTTCGGGAACTATCGTTTGACTTAAGTCAGCTTAACCATCTTGGTATATTCTCTCATCTGTCGGGAACTATCGTTTGACTTAAGCCAGTTTAACCACAGGTTATATTCTCACATCTGTCGGGAAACTATCGTTTGACTTAAGTCAGTTTAACCACAGGTTATATTCTCCCATCTGTCGGGAACTATCGTTTGACTTAAGTCAGTTTAACCACGGGTTATATTCTCCCATCTGTCAGGGAACTATCGTTTGACTTAAGTCAGCTTTAACCACTGGTTATATTCTCCCATCTGTCGGGAACTATCGTTTGACTTAAGTCAGTTTAACCACAGGTTATATTATCCCATCTGTCGGGAACTATCGTTTGACTTAAGTCAGTTTAACCACATGTTATATTCTCCCATCTGTCGGGAACTATCGTTTGACTTTAGTCAGTTTAACAACGGGTTATATTCTCCCATCTGTCGGGAAGTATAGTTTTACTTAAGTCAGCTTAACCACAGGTTATATTCTCACATCTGTAGTTATTTGGCACTGGAAGACGCGAAGAAGATATATTGGATACGTTTTGTGAGGGTGACACACTGAGCTACCGCATAAGGTGAAACCAACCCTAGTGACGTCACTGATGGGAAGGGTGTAGATCAACATCTAGTGAGTCTTTTGTAATTATGGCACCGGCTGACATCTGTCTTGTGGAATCAAAGTTTTCTGTGTTTACAGTAACCTCCATCACTTCCATCCAGAGGCGACACTAGGGTTGGGGTCACCCAGTGCGGTAGCTCATGGTTGTTACCCCTCATGACTTACCCCATAGACCTCCTCCGAGTCTGCCAGAATCTAATAACGGGAACATACCCCATAGACCTCCTCCGAGTCTGCCAGTGCCTAATAATTGGAACAGACATAATTTTACCTCTTGGTGTCAACCTTTGTGATTGTGTCACCTCGTGCGGCCCGCACCCCACGCATCCCCCCTAGTGACGCCGCTGCCTCCAGCTCTCTAACATTTGCCGGATCTGGTGCCCTTATTTTTGAAGGTTCATCTGATGTTTACACCAGTACACATGTTGACCTTGGGGCCATGACAATAAAACTAACGTGTGGTTAAAAGTAAGGAGGCTGACTGCTGATTTTATAAAAAATATTTAGGTTTATAAAATTATTTAAAAAATAAAAAATTGTGGATGTTAATGTCTGTATACTACCCATTCACCCTTGCCAACTGGAAAACCTTTTAATTCCCGCGCCCCTTATTTTCTTCATTTACAAAATAGAATTAACAAAGGATGTGACATTTAAGCCAGTAAATACGGTAGTTTACTTCATTCTCTTACACAAATCATAGATTTATAAAGAGAGGTTTAAGACACTGCTTGAAACATTATTTTATGCATCACTGCATTTACTCCTATCACGTGCAGAGGCGTCACTGTTCGGTTGCGTTGGGTGCGGTCCGCACTGTGTAATACCATAACAAAGGTTGACACCAACAAAATAAAACTTTGCATGTTCCAGTAATGTGGTACTGGCAGTCTCGGATGAGGTCTATGGAGTAAGTTGTGAGCTACCGCAATGGCTGACACCAACACTAGGGACGCCTCTGCACATAGTACATAGTAGCGTACGCTATATAATATAAACCTCTATATAATATATATCCTCGATATAAATACCATAATATAGTTTTGTACTCCCACATTCAAATGTAAACATGCCCTATATAATATAATCCTCTCTATAATATATATCCTCAATTGAAATAACGTGCTATGTGTTTGTACTCCAAAGGACTATATGTAAACATTTATTATATAATATAATCCAATATATGGTATATATCCTCAAAAGAAATAACACAATTACTGTTATGAGACAACAACCATGACCTTACATTTGTTGTAATTTTACCCTCAACGCAAAATCAAAGCACACTTTCAAAGCAGCCTGGATACATTGTCCAGTATGGATACATTCAGTCTGGATACATTGTCCAGTGTGTTCTCAAACTATGAACTCAACATCAGCACGAAAAAGACATAAGTTCAGCAGTATGGATACATTGTCCAGTGTGGATACATTGTCCGGTGTTGATACATTGTCCAGTGTGGACACATTGTCCAGTCTGGATACATTGTCCAGTCTGGATACATTGTCCAGTGTGGATACATTGTCCAGTGTGGATACATTGTCCAGTGTGGATACATTGTCCAGTGTGGATACATTGTCCAGTCTGGATACATTGTCCAGTGTGGATACATTGTCCAGTGTGGATACATTGTCCAGTGTGGATACATTGTCCAGTGTGGATACATTGTCCAGTGTGGATACATTGTCCAGTGTGGATACATTGTCCAGTGTGGATACATTGTCCAGTGTGGATACATTGTCCAGTGTGGATACATTGTCCAGTGTGGATACATTGTCCAGTGTGGATACATTGTCCAGTGTGGATACATTGTCCAGTGTGGATACATTGTCCAGTGTGGATACATTGTCCAGTGTGGGTACATTGTCCAGTGTGGGTACATTGTCCAGTGTGGGTACATTGTCCAGTGTGGGTACATTGTCCAGTGTGGGTACATTGTCCAGTGTGGATACATTGTCCAGTGTGGGTACATTGTCCAGTGTGGGTACATTGTCCAGTGTGGGTACATTGTCCAGTGCAGATACATTGTGATACATTGTCCAGAGTGTTCTCAAACTATGAACTCAACATCAGCACAAAGAAGACAAAAGTTCAGCACGAGCAGGTCCAAAACAAGCCCTGCATTCATTCTTGATTTAATATTTCTTCAACATGTGTATATTTAAACGTGTCCTCAATGTTTGCTATTCTATAATCTTTTGTCTATTTAATGCTATTGTTTAGCGGTAGTTATTGTCTTTTTATTATTATTAAATCCTTTATATTAACTCGTGGTGTCTGCGGCGGACCTTGCTTGCTTGCTTGCTTGCTTGCTTGTCGCCAAAACTTTTGATCGATTTTTAACCCACTTGCTCGCAAGATAGCGAGCTGAAATTTTGCAGGCAGTTTCGTACCGATGATAAAAACAACGTATCAAAATTTCAGATCGATCGCATGTACCGTAATTAAATTATTGATTTTTTAGATTATTTTTTTTATTCCTATATATCATGCTATTTTTTGAGATAGAGCGTCGCGGTGCGTATTATATTGAACAACCTTTCTGTCGCGCAATAAGGTGCGTATTTTATTGACAGCTCTTTTTATAAACATATTCCTGATCGGTGCGTATTATATTAAACATGTTTTACGACACAACTTCAATTTTGTATTTCTGTATGGTCTGGCGCTGCGTATTATAATGAACATTCTTTTAGTTACTTCTCGTACATAAAGGATTTATAGTCAAAAACTTGGTTTTTTACGGGTTTTTCTTATTAAATGTGCATACATTTCTTTGGTTATTTTTTATTGTATTATCGCTTCATTGCAGTGTATTGCTTGGAAGAATACTGTGTAAAATTATGATTGTTTTCTTTCTATGTAATGTGCAGTGCTATTCTCCATTGCTATTAAATTTACAAATCTGTTTCCTTATTAATAATGTTTTAATGTATTTAATGATTCCTTTCTAGTGTTCTGTCCTATAATTTCTATAATGAGAGATATTCCCCCCATTTTACTTAGTAATTGTTAATGTTCTTTGTTTAATATTGTGTTTTGTTCCTAAGAATATGTATTTAGTTTGTGTGTGAGTTGATTTCTTTTAAATTTGAAGATGTTTCCTATATTCTCCCTGTGCATATTCTTTTGAGGATGTAAATGACCTTGTAAATGGAATTAAAATATACCCGGGGTAGGAGAATCCTTTCACTAAAAACGTACATTTGTATTTATATCCCAAAATTATAGGGATCGAAATTAAGTGGCGTGCCACTTAGAAGAAATAGAATAGAACAAAACGATTCATCAACTGTTAGCATCTGAAACAATTATACAAAAATTAAAGTAAAAGTAAATAAATTAATTTAATAGTTTCGTAGTTTTAAAAACAATCAAGTTTTAAAATCTACTTTTTGTTTTACATTTAAACATTTCAATTGCCAGTTTCAGATTGAAAATTCAATAACTCTTTAAGTAAGAAAAATTTCATAATACACCGTGTCATAGTATGGTAAATTTATTTTTGATAGAAACACATAAATTCAACTATTTGTGTAAGCTAAGTTCTCTCCAGTACATTGTTATATTGTTATATTCAATGTGTCAGCACCGGTGCTTTTTGGTGTAGTGATAAATATAAATACAATATTTGAAATACGTGCCGTCTGTAATGTAGTCTCGCTATTTTTGACCATTTTCAACTCCCCCCTCCACCCTGTCACATATATAAAGTACAAATTCAAGAAATATACAGTTACTGTAGATAATTGAATAAAAGTTTCCATTTGACCACAGTGGTAACTTTATTTGGCTAAATGTTGTGACAGTAACAATTAATTAAAGGAAAGTAGAATGCCTTCTTGCATTACAATGAAAATAAATTGTTTCCATTCACTCGACTTTTATGCTTAATGCTGTGTACGTTTACAATTATTCTGTGAAAATATTAATCAGATTAGCTTTGAGGAAATTGTAAAATGTGTTTGTAGTATCTGGCATGCACAACTAAACAGGAAAAGAAAACATTTCTCATCCATCAGTTCAATGGTTATGATACTTGATATTTTTATTATCTACTGCCCAAAAACATATTTCCTTTTTCTTTTTTTTTAAATTTTTAAAAATTTTAATCAAAGGGTGGAGTTTTTAGTATAAGTATCACTATTCTTTTTATTAGCAACTGTGATAGGAAATAGATCCAGTAAAGGTAATTAAATTAAACAAAGCTACACTTATTGCAATTAAGAATTGCATTAATGGTGTACAAAACTACGAATTTATATTAAATTTTTTTCAGAAACAATATGTGCCCCAAAGAGAATTACCGAGAGCAATAATATATAACACTTGTCGTGTAACCCTTGAGTCTAGTGACCAGTCTATCGCCGGTCAACTATAAACAACAATAATATATAACACTTGTCGTGTAACCCTTGAGTCTAAAGACCAGTCTATCACCGGTCAACTATAAACAAAATTGAATTTAACTTCATCACTACATTCTCAAATCTGAGATTAAACTTAATTCTAATTTGTGTAATATCAAAGAAAAATAAATAAAAACGTTACGTAATAAAATTAAAATTACTTTTGTTTATGAAGTTGTTTTCCTATTTGATGAGGGATTTGTTGTCAATGTCTATGACAGTAGCATAATGTTTACCATAATTGACTGTCAGGGAAACAAAATTAAATGCTAGGAAATTAAATTGTGATTGGTTCCTTCTCGAATTAGCTACATATGGTTTTGGCTGGTAACTTAGCAGGTTTTGTTAGTGAATGTTTGAGCGACTTAGGAGGTTTTGAAAGTGTTTCACAATTTTAATATAAATATAGCGTAATTATTAGGTTTTAAAGGACCAAACCAGATTAAATAAGTACATTTTATAGTTTTCAAAATATGATAAATCCTACTATAATCTATGCTCTATGACAAATTTGTATATATATAATATATATATATATATATATATATATATATAGCAGATGTGTAGGGCAGCCTATTTTTACTAAGATCTGAAAAAGGCCGCTTCTGCTGACAAGATCAAAAGCTTTAGTTAGGTCGACGAACGCGATGTATAGAGGCATATGTTGCTCCCTGCATTTCTCCTGCAGCTGGCGCAGAGAGAAGATCATGTCTATGGTTGATCTTCCGGCTCGAAAGCCGCACTGCGATTCTGGGAGTACACGCGATGCTAGTGTCTGTAGGCGTGTCAATGCAACTCGGGCGAAGGCCTTTCCAACTATACTGAGGAGAGAGATTCCACGATAGTTGTTGCAGTCACTCTTGTCTCCTTTATTTTTATACAGTGTAACGATGTTGGCATCTTTGAACTCCTGTGGTATCTGCCCCTGTTCCCAGCACAGAGTGAGGAGGTCATGCAAAGGCTGTAAAAGTATTTCTTTTCCACATTTGAGAACTTCTGGTGGAATTCCATCATTACCAGGAGCTTTCCCGCAGGCTAGGCAATCTATGGCTCTACTTAGCTCGACCATTGTGGGTAGGCTACCGAGCTCTTCCATGACCGGCAGGTCTGGGATATCGTCCAGGGCAGCAGTTGAGACATGGTTTATAGTTGCGTACAATTCCAGGTAGTGCTCGATCCACCGTTTAACATCATCAAGCAATTCCACGAAAACATGCAGGGCACAGTGTGCTATAATGGTGCCACCTCCGAGGCTTTCCCAGTAAGTAGTGGAGTAAAGCAAGGCTGCGTGTTGGCACCTACTCTATTCGCAATATTCTTTTCCATCTTACTCCAGTATGCCTTCAAGAACAATAGCGAGGGGATATACATACACACCAGAGCTGACGGGAGATTATTCAATATTGCCCGACTTAAAGCCAAGACCAAAATAAGGAAGATTTTGCTGCGCGAGCTCTTATTTGCAGACGATGCCGCCTTAATATCCCACACAGCAGACGGCCTGCAGAACCTTGTATCCAGCTTCTCCGCTGCTTGCAAAGAGTTTGGCCTGACCATAAGTATAAAGAAAACCAACATTATGGCACAGGATGCTGCCTCTCTCCCGACTATCACCATTGATGACTGCAACCTGGATGCTGTTGACAGTTTTACTTATCTGGGATCGAACATCTCGAGCACCCTCTCACTGGAAGATGAGATAAGTAGCAGGATAGGGAAGTCAGCAACTGTTATGGCTAGACTGTACAAAAGAGTCTGGTCCAATGCCAAACTCACAGCAAGGACTAAGCTGCAGGTATACCAGGCCTGCGTACTGAGCACACTCCTCTATGGATGCGAGTCTTGGACCACCTATACCAGGCATGAAAGAAGGCTCAATAGCTTCCACCTCAGATGCCTGCGCCGCATCCTAGACATCAAATGGCAAGAGAAAGTCCCCAACACAGAGGTCCTGGCTCAAGCAAGCATGAGTAGTATTGCAGCAATATTAAGCCAAAGACGCCTCCGTTGGCTTGGACACGTCAAGAGGATGCAAAGTGGTCGCATACCCAAGGATGTGCTCTACAGCGAGCTGGCGACAGGGAAAAGGTCGGTTGGTCGGCCATGTCTCAGATACGTGGACATATGCAAGAGAGACATGAAAGTAGCCAACATTGATATACAAAACTGGGAAAACCTGGCAGAGGATAGGTCCATGTGGCGGGCTATAGTGAAAGAAGGATCACTAAGAGCAGAGAAGCAAACTAGGGCAGAAGCAGTCGGGAAAAGAGCGAGGAGAAAGGCCAGGAAACACTGCCCCACTGCTTTCGTGTGTGTGTCATGCAGAAGAGACTGCCACTCAAGGATTGGTCTCATCAGCCACACCAAGAGCTGCAGATAATAAAGATAAATCTATCGTCTTTCGTAGACGGACAGATGCCATATATATATATATATATATATATATATATATATATATATATATATATATATATATATATATATATATGTGTGTGTGAGTATGTATATATCTGTATATATGTGTGTGTATGTAAATATAGATGTATTTATATACTTAAAGGCATTAAATTTAACAATGGTTTTTGTTTTATCTTGAGACAAATTTTACAATTTAAAAGAAATTACAAAACTGTGTATTAATTATTTAAAAATAACAAGAAAAACTCAATTTAAAATTCAACGAATTATTTACCCTAGATACAAAGCGTTTTATATATATTTATAAATGTGGCCTCTACGTCAGTCACGATACATAATATCTATAGAACTAATCGAACAATGCAGAACGTAATAATGTGGAGGTTATCCTTGAGATACGCATTTTTCAACTTTACTTTTTTAATATGAATTCGGTCATGGAATGGGTTGTCTGAGGAAACCTAGGAAACCAATACTCTGCTAACATTTAAAACCAATACTCTGTTAATATTTAAAACCAATACTCTGTTAACATTTAAAACCAATACTCTGTTAACATTTAAAACCAATACTCTGTTAACATTTAAAACCGATTCTCTGTTAACATTTAAAACTAATACTCTGTTAACATTTGAAACCAATACTCTGTTAACATTTAAAACCAATTCTCTGTTAACATTTGAAACCAATACTCTGTTAACATTTAAAACCAATACTCTGTTAACATTTAAAACCAATTCTCTGTTAACATTTAAAACCAATACTCTGTTAACATTTAAAACTTTATTAAATGTTCAAGGACAACAGCACACTGTATTGAAGGTTAGGACACAATAATCTTCTGTGTAGTATAATAGTCTGAAACAGATAATATAACATAAGATGATCATTTAGAATAATTAATAGAAAAAATGTATACAAAATGGTCTCTAAATTGTTTATAACTTGTTAGTCAATCGAATATATAACAGTAAATGATGTCAACTTCTGTCGTATACAACTATTTTGTGTAGTTTTAATGTATTTAATGTGACGCTGTACTTCCTATCATCGTGATCTTCTTTATGTCTTTCACCCTCTCGTCAATGTTCAAAATGTTGATAAATTTGCCTACCATGTTTCTAACTCTTCGCTTACTAATCAAACCAAATGAAAAGCGTATTAAGCTAATCTGATGAATTACGGCGTTACAAAATGGAGAAGAATGTTCTTGAATCCATTGAACCTCTACAATTGTAGAAACTTAATGCACACTGATATCCGAGAATGTCATTCCTTGCCAAGACCATTATGTGCATATCAGTTATCTCAGTTCCACGTGAATGATTGTTTAGCTTAGCTGGTTATATTGTCAATTTGACCCGCTTTGAACCAAATAATGTCAACACAATTGTCTTTTTGCGTAGTTGGTTAAAAGGTGACAGATAAAGGAGACATTCTAGTGTTACTTAGATTTTCAAGAACGTTTAATACGTGTTACTTTTGACATCATAAACTTTCGGCTTTAATAGAAATTAAAGATTTATAAATCGTTAATTTTTCAAAAGTAATCGATTAAATTTACATTAATCGTTAACAGCTCTAGTTATTATAGATATAAATGACTACAAAGGCATGAAATGTTAGAGACGATCATTTGAGTCGAGAACAAATGGTCCAGCAAAGAGCAATAACCATTCCAGAATAAGGGATGTATAGTTACTTTAAACATCATTTCCTATCAAAAGTGATTAGCGTTAAAGATACATAATGTGATGAAAAAAATGAGAAGTTTATATTTAACTCAATAAAGAAACTACTTGATGTCTTTTTAGAAGAATGTGTAAATTTTAGTTTGAATACATTTACTTTATTCTACATTTTACATTTTTTATTGTAAATAAAAGAAATGAATTTATTGGGTCACAAGTAGAAAAAGTTGGTAAAGTAATGTCAAGGTCACATGACTAAAAAAAAACATTGATAGCATTTTGTATACCTTAAATATGCATATATAATAAAGGAAATAATTTTCCAAGTACTAAAATATTTTGTTGGCGTTTGAGGGATATATCATTACATGATCATCTTTAAATATATATTTATAATATATATATATATAAAACCTTTAATTTATCATTGTTAACTGGTAGATAATGTACACATGTAAATTTAAAAATTATGGAAAAATAAATCGCTTACTTATTACCATTGCTTGTCAAAGAAATTGTATATATATATATATATATATATATATATATATATATATATATATATATATATATATATATATATATATGTGTGTGTGTGTGTGTGTGTGTGTGTCACGTGACGCCCCTGATGTGTAGACGTTGACCCTCCAATCTGTACAGCCTCTTGGTAAACTCCTCTGAGTAAATCCACGTTTGAAAGCCGTTAAGATTCCTGGGACAGGGGAGCTCTGAACTGAGCAGAGTGGACGCAAACATGTGATATTTTCTAAATGGGTGAGCATATAACTCTCCCGTGTCATTGGCGTACGTCAAGTGGTCAAGGGCATCAACTTTAGTGTTGTAGCATCCCTTTAACACAGGGAGTATTTATTTGTTGGATTACTTCCCTAAAGTTCTCTACTTTGTTAAAAGGCTTGAATGACAGGAACGTTGATATTTTGTTGATATTATAGTTTGATGGCTTATTTCTAACCACTATTCCCCACACCTACTACAGCCAACACTGTGAGATAATTTCATTAAATATTTAATGGCAACAATCCAGATCTGAATCTTACTTGTAGCAGAAGTTCCAACAATGCTAGCAATTTATTGAAATTGTTTCCCTAATTGTAGAATTCGAAGTCAAGTGGCGTGCCACTTGGATAAAATAAAGGTTGTTATTTACTGCGAATCAAACCGAAGATGGATTCGTCCGTTCAAAATATGCACATTAACCAGACTAAATAAATAAAGTTTAGAGTTTTCATATTTTTACAAATAATTATGATTTTAAAAACCGACAATTTCTTTTAATTTTATTTTTCTATTCAATAATTTTATTTACCGATAATGAGACATTTATGATACAAACGTTATTAATATTATGTGTTATAGAATTTAAATACCATTTCACTTGATTTTGTTTTACATTACAATTTTCTCATTTAACGTGCTCATTTTTATAAACACAATGTCATATTAAATACATCAGACTCGGTGCTTTGTGGTGCGTCATTTATGTTAAATGAATTCATAGAGAGATATAAAACAATGTCCCGCTTGTTAAAATGTTACTTAAAACACATTAGAAACTAATCGTGGAAATAAGACGAAATTAACCACACGGCTTGTAAACAAGTTCATAAAAATACTGAACGCATTATTTGTTATGTGATTTAAATTTATGGAAACCATTTATTTTATCTATGTTTTAATGTTGTTGTTTTTTGTTTTTATATTCTATTAACGAAATATGACACTAGAGTGCAGTTAAACAATTGAACAATTGTTTATTTTTAACATTTGTAATATTTTGTATGTGTATAAAAATATATTACTTTTTCTCTCCTAACCCTATATTTAATCTAAATATACTCAAAATTTTTGAAACTATGCAATTAGAACTAATTAAAAAAATACAACCAGACAAGTGTTGCAGGGCTGCACGCCTGTACTTTTCACTATTACAAATGTCTAAAACAAAGAGACAAGACCCTGATAAATACTGACAGAAAGAAAATACCTTTATAGGTTGGATTTGACTTGGATTTATTAACTTGTTAGCTGAGACTGTTTCAATTATCAAATAATTTAGCTTAAATTATGTATTGAAACTGAACACTTTTATACATCTATTTTAACCCTTTGGCTACGTCATTATTTATAGCCAGACCGAAGACAAGAAACTTTCATAATCTATATGTTTAAAAATTTATTTGTATGGTATATATGTACTATAATAATAATAATTTATGATTAAAAAATACGTATCGATTTCTGCTTCTCGTCTAGTCATTTTCAACCGATTCTCTAAAAACGCACATGCGCGGGCACACACACACACACTCACACATATACACACACATACGCGCATAGTAAATAAAGCTACACACAAAAACTACTAAGGCCTTCAAGGCTTTATTAAAAAGAACTATCTTCAAAATTTATGGTTCAAAGTAATTAAACATCAATCAAACATTTCTTTAAATGCTTATGTGCACCGTTATGTCTTTATATGTTGTCGTTTGGATATGAATGTTTTACATTAAATGCTTTGATAAGTAAATTATGTGTTACTTTTTGTATGAACCGATGTTATCTCAGGAGTTTGCAGAGGTACTGTGCTATATAAATTATCATTTTCTTCTTCTTATTATTATTATTATCATTAGTATTATCTTTTGTATATTCTACACAATATCTGAATATTCTTTGTATATAAAATTTTAAACATCATTATTTGTATCTGACTAGACTTTGTTTGGAATATATCAAGTATAACGTCTTTTTTTCTAGATTTTATGTCCATATACAAAACGTTTTTACCTGTTTTAAGCTTCGACTTTAGACGCATGTGTTTAATCGTACTTGAATTTTTATTTTCACTTTTTCATTATCTTACAAATTACTAGAATTTCATTATCTAACAAAATACTAGAATTTCATTATCTTACAGAATACTAGAATTTCATTATCTTACAAAATACTCGTATTTCTTAAACATTCTTCCAGTGGCATCACTAGGAGGGTGCGGGCCGCCCCGGGTGACACCCATCAGGGGGTGACACCCAAACCTAACAATTTACTGAACGATTTTATGTAAAAAAAATAATAAATAAATAAAAAAATTTAAAAAGACATTCTTTCCCCTAGAAAGAAATTACGAAATACAATGAAATACGCTAAACGCTTAAACTTTTCAATAAAAAAATATCAGTTAACGTGCAATAATAAAACAGTCCCAACGAACTACAATGAAACACATTAGGAAATCAATAAAGAAACAGCGGACCAGAGAGAACTTTAAAAAGTTTAGAAATATGGGAGACGGTGTCTTATGTTTTAAATGATATAAGCCAACTGGGCTTAGACATACCGACACCTGACCTCACTAGTACCTCCACGAACTGGGCTTAGACATACCGACACCCCACCTCACTAGTCCCTCCACCACAGTTGGGAGTGGGGTGGACGAAGATTTCTCTAAAAACAAAATAATAATAAAAATCAAAATATGGGTTTTATTTGGTTTTTTTTATAGGAAAGGTATGAATTAAATGTCTTTGAGTTAATAATTTTGTTTTTTTATACCAGTGGCGTCGCTAGGGGGGCAATGGGGGGCGCCCCGGGTGACTCAATCAGGAGGGTGTCACCAAAGTCTAAAATTTTATTGTGTTCGATTTTATGTCAGAAAAAAAGAAGACACATTTTTTTTCACCTAGAAAGAAATTAAGAAATACAATTAAATACGTTAAACGTGAAATTTTTTATTAAAAAAATATCAGTTAACTTGCAATAACAAAACCGTCGCAACGCACAAACAACATTAAACCAAATTAGGGGAAAAAAAGAAACAGTCGCAGCAGAGAGATCTTTAAAAAAAAGTCTGGACATGAAAGAGGCAGTGTCCTCTGTTTTAAAAGATATAAAGCCATTTTGCCTTTGACAAACCAACAGCATGAAAAAATCCCACCTCATTTCTCCCTCCACCCTGTGGGCTGAGGCGGGCGGGGGGAGAATACGATTTTTCTACAAAAAAATCAAAAGAAGGGTTTTCTAAGATGTTTTCTTTTAGAGGAAAATTATGAATTCAGTTTCTTTGACATTATATTTTGTTTTATCTATATTTATTAGAGGCGTGCAAGCATAGACATGCATGTTTATATACAGGAAGTCCTCCGGTTACGACGGTCCTATCCCGACTTACGCTGTTTCGTGGTTACAAACACGCCCCCCATAAAGAATAATATTACGCATTATTCTGTATTTTTTAATTTAAAAAAAATTATTTTAAACTTTTGTTTTTCATTGGGTAACGAATTGTTTTCTATATTTTAAATAAAAAATTTATTAAAGTATTTATAATTATTATTTCAACCTACAAATTTCGTTTGCTAATTTTTCTTATGGCGAAGTTAGCAATCAAGCAAGTAAAGCTAGGTAACCTACAAGTTCCTTTTCAATACTCATTAGAGAGAGCATATTCAGTCTTTGTTGTCCCTTGCAAATTCTAACACATTTTTATATTCTTTTCAACTTTGGAAAGGATCGCTCTCTGCTGCAGTTTGATGTCATTACTGAAAGATAGATGCGAAGTGCGATGTGTACATTGGTAAAGGACTGTGTGAATTAGCTCATTCAAAAGCATCAAATTTTTTTGTTCTGTGCATGTGCTTTGAGTTTCGCATTGTGCTACTTCCTTTTCCTTACACTGAGCTTTGGCTTGACAATAACGTTTTTAAGAGTTCTGAAAATTGGACTTATTCTGAAGATAGACAGTCTTCAAAATCACTTGAATATTCTTCCATTAACTTGGCTGCTGCGCATCGGATTGCATCATTGCTGAGCTCAGTTAGGTTTGTAAGAAAGTCATATTTCTCATGGATGTATTTATATGGCCTAACCAATGTTGTAGGGCTTAAGAAATTATGTCAATAATTACCAGAAATACCTCAACCTTGAATTTTTGTCTCGGGGAGAATATTGTGTTGGTGATGTCCCTTTATCAGACTAACACTTTCTCTTTATTGATAGTAATGAAGATTGTTTTTACTCTTTTTTCATGGACTTGTCCTTTCCTTTGTCTTCATAGGAATCTAATTAAAAAACAGTCTCTTAACAAACTCAATGAGAGTCTTCAAATGCATGGCTGAATTCAAAGATATTCTCGGCTCTTGAAGGGATACATTCGTATTCTGAAATGTTTCTCACATTTCAAGTTAAATAGCGACTTACAGTTGTTCAAGTTCCTTCCGAAATCCTTCTGTTTCACATGGCTGATTTTCGTTAGTTATTAATTCTTCCAGTGATTCAATATCCTCATGTTATTAGTTATTAAAAGACCTTAATCATTTCGGGCTGACCATCTTATGTTAGACAAGGCTTTGTTAACATGTATCAATTTCATGTGTTTTTGAAGTACCTGTCAACAATGAGTAGATGCAACAAGCCGGGTATAAAGATTTTGCAGAAGGAAAAGAAATCTGACTGCAGCAGGACAACCAGCTGCACTTTTCCCAACCAAATTAATGGAATGAGCTGTGGACGGCACATAATGAGCAACACTGCACTTCTCACGAAGAATAGCCTTAACTTCGTTTTACTTCCTACTCATATTTGCAGCATTGCCGTATGACTGACCAAGGCATTTTCAGGGTTTCATTCAAACATTTTCCCATCTTTATTATACACTATAATAAGTTTGGGGGACTTTAAATCATTGGGGACCACTGGCTTTAGCCCGCTCAGCACCCCCTCCGCCATAGGGGGACGGTGTCACGCATATGTGACGATGTGTGATGAGGGGGAGCAGTGTGTTTAAAAAAATGTGACGTCACATCTTAAACGCGCAACTTTAAATAAAAGTTCCACTTAAACATTTGATCGTTTACTAGTTATTTAATGACGTTTTCAATAGCTTCACGCATGTTACGCTATTACAGAGCAGACTTACCCTAAATACTAGAAAATACGGCTAAGGGGGGGTGTAAAAACTTTGAGACATCATATCGAAAAAACATGGGGGGGAGGGGGTGGATTTTAAGTTTTTGTGACAAAGTATGACGCTGGGGAAGAGTGGGGTAAAAATCGGCAACATCGCGTGACGTCATTTTTGGACGACCACTTCGGTCGTGAAGGGGTGACACCATGAGTTACCGCCCCGGGTGACACCAACCCTAGTGACACCTCTGCATTCTTCTCGTGCAGAAACATTTCAAGGCAAAATACAATTGAACAATTTATGATAACCCTTACAAATTTCACTATAATGTATTGGATCCCTTCTTCGACTATTTAATGAATCTCTTAGAAATACAAAGCTATTTCAAGCGATTTAAATTTGTGTTACTAAAACTATGTTATGGTAGGAAATGGCATAATGTTTCAATAATAAGCCCCTATAATAAAAATTCATGATAAGTCAGCTTGATGGCAGTTTGTGTAAGAACGAGTATTCTCTGGTCAGCTAGTTGACATTTTGTGTAAGCACGAGTATCCTCTGGTCAAATAGTTGACATTTTGTGTTAGCACGAGTAGCCTGTGGTCGTAGAAAACGTGCCGTGTAAAAAACTTCAGCTGGTCCTAGATAGTATTGAAATAGTGAAAAACCGATCCGGAAAAAAACTACTAAAATATTATTTTGTGAGGTTACGTTACACATGTTCAATTGAAAACGTTTTACAAAAATGTGCAATAAAATTGTGTACAAGAACTTAACAATATTGCTGCAAAGAATATGGCGTAATAATAAGTATTCATCATAAAAATTAAGTCTCTTAAATTAAGCGGTAATGATGAATTCCTGTGGAAATAAAAGAAGCCGTGCCACTGATACAATTAAACATTTATTTTATCCTTAAGCACTATCTAACCGTCTAAAATAATGGGGATGAGACTGCAACCAGGTATTTAAATTAGTAAATGTATAACACATAAACAGGGTATTAGTTAGCCTGACAGGACGTAACAAAACAGCGAACGTTTCGGAAAAGAGCCTTCCTTAACGAACAAATGGTACACAAATAAAACGAATATAACGAAAGAAAAAAAAATTAGCTGCGGTGAAATCCAATTAGTAGAGTAGATATATATATATATATATATATATATATATATATATATATATATATCTATATATATAAGACGCATTTGTTGTCTGTCTGGTTGTCTGTCTGTTCCCTCATAACTCGAGATCCAGACAACCAAATAACGTGAAATTTGGTACACGTACACAAAATTATACCGGAAAGGTTATTAAACAGGTTTCGTTCCTTACATATAAGATACTGGGGCCCGGGGGCCCAAAATGTAGTTTTTCCCTATATGAGCTATATAAAATAAAAATTATTGAAAATTAAGACGTAAAATAATGACGCAAATTAATAAACATTTTGGTGTCGAGATTAACAAGAAGGCGATTATCGCCATAAAATAATTTTTTTGTTGTTGTTGCTTTGTTGTTGTTGCTTTTGTTGTTTTGTTGTTGTAGTTGTTGTTTTGTTGTTGTTGCTTTGTTATTGTTGTTGTTGTAGTTGTTGTTTTGTTGTTGTTTTGTTGTTGATTTTTTTGTTGATGTTTTGTTTTTGTAGTTGTTGCTGTTGTTGTTTTTGTTGTTGTTGCTGTTGTTGTTGCTGTTGTTGTTGCTGTTGCTGTTGTTGTTGCTTTGTTGTTGTTGCTGTTGTTGTTGTAGTTGTTTTATTGTTGTTTTGTTGTTGATTTTGTTGTTTTTTTGTTGTTGTTTTGTTTTTGTTGTTTTGTTGCTGTTGCTGTTGTTGGTTTTGTCGTTGTTGCTGTTGTTGTTGCTGTTGTTGTTGTAGTTGTTGTTTTGTTTTTGTTGCTTTGTTGTTGTTGCTGTTGTTGTTGTAGTTGTTGTTTGTTTTTGTTGTTTGTTTTTGTTGTTTTGTTGCTGTTGTTGTTTTTGTTGTTGTTGCTGCTGTTGTTAAACCCGGGCGAAGCCGGGTACTTGCCCCTAGTCTATATATATATCTCTATATATATAAGACGCATTTGTTGTCTGTCTGTTCCCTAATAACTCAAGATCCAGACAACCAAATAACGTGAAATTTGGTACACGTACACAAAATTATACCGGAAAGGGTTATTAAACGGGTTTCGTTCCATGTATATAAGATACTGGGGCCCGGGGGCCCAAAATGTAGTTTTTCCCTATATGAGCTATATAAAATAAAAATTATTGAAAATTAAGACGTAAAATAATGACGCAAATTAATAAACATTTTGCTGTCGAGATTAACAAGAAGGCGATTATCGCCATAAAATATTTTTTTTTGTTGTTGTTGCTTTGTTGTTGTTGCTTTTGTTGTTGTAGTTGTTGTTTTGTTGTTGTTGCTTTGTTGCTGTTGCTGTTGTTGTTTTGTTGTTGTTTTGTTGTTTTGTTGTTGCTTTGTTATTGTTTTGTTGTTGATGTTTTTGTTGTTGTTGCTGTTGTTGTTTTTGTTGTTGTTGCTGTTGTTGTTGCTGTTGTTGCTTTTGTGTTGTTTTTGTTGTTGTTGCTGTTGTTGCTTTTGTGTTGTTTTTGCTGTTGTTGTTGTTGTCCACATCCCTTGCCCTGCGACGTCAATGTCCTTCATGTTGTTGTTGCTTTGTTGTTGTTGCTGTTGTAGTTGTTGTTTTGTTGTTGTTGCTTTGTTGTTGTTGCTGTTGTTGTTGTAGTTGTTGTTTTGTTGTTGTTTTGTTGTTGATTTTGTTTTTTTTGTTGTTGTTTTGTTGCTGTTGCTGTTTCTGTTGTTGTTTTTGTCGTTGTTGCTGTTGTTGTTTTTGTTGTTGTTGCTGTTGTTGTTAAACCCGGGAGAAGCCGGGTACTTGCCCCTAGTATATATATAAAGCTTATCTCTACAGGACTAATTGGATCTCACTGCAAATAAGTTTGTTTATTATTTCCTTATATTCGTTTTATGTGTGTACTATTTGTTCGTTAAGGAAGGCTCTTTGCCGAAACGTTCGCTGTTTTGTTACGTCCTGTCAGGCTAGCTAATAGCCTATTAATATGATATACATTTTCTAACAGTCTAACAGGTCGTGAGTTGCCATCATATAAGAAAAAAGAAAAGTCAACACAAAAAAATGAGAGAGATTTAACATAGTATTCCAGAAAACTTCAAGGAAGTGTACTCTAAACATTTACTAAGTTTGACAGAGGCATCCTCTGCAACTTTACAGAGTTTCAGGTAAGTGTACCGCACAACTTTACAATGTTTAAAGTAAGTGCGCAGCACAACTGTACAAAGTTTCATGTAAGTGTATCGCACAACGTTACAAAGTTTCATGGCGATGGGATAAATAAATAATATATTTAAAGCTTACATAAAAAATACATTTAATGCCTATGGTCCACAATGAGTCTTACTTTTTAAAAAGAACATATATTGTCAGTTTACTTAATAACCTCTCAAATTATCAGAGCCATCGGGTGAATTATATAATATTTATAAAGCTTATATCAGAAAATAATAACCTTAAGGGCCCTTGTATCTAATCGGTGAAAGATGTAAATCGCATTACCAATGTAGATTTAAAAAAGGGCCATGATGTATATGCGGCGTGTTATTATTTTTAAGATTGTGTAAAATTAAAACTCAATAAAGAAATAAACCTTTAAAAAATAAGTTTACATAACATTATTCTGTAGTCCTAAACCAAATAACTATATCCAATATTCAAGAAATAATTAACCGGTCTTTAATTACGTAATTTTCAAATCAGTCTATCTACATACAGTTTTATTTACTAATAATTAGATCAGAAATAGGTATGTAGTTATCTAAGCAACACAGAAAATGTAAATTAAGGGAATATTATTTCTACTTTCATGTTCCTTTTTGTATGAACTATATAAAATCTTAAAATAACATGAACTAGGGAAATCAAATTGTTGTAATTGGAATCGGAATAGACCGGTTAGGAGAACCCATGCAATTTATAGATATGATATCTCTAAACAAGGGGTTTTAGGGCGCTTACGGTGCTACTTTTTTGGGGTAAAAAACCCAAGAACTTATCCTTGTTTAAAAATACGAAATATTAAACTTCCTCAAATGTACACACAGTATAAATCCTCAAATCCTCTTTTTATATCGCTCTTTTTTCCAAAATTAAAATATATAGCTAAAACTATAACGTCATATAACATTTTTTTTTAGAATCTTTTAGAATTTTGCACACTTCCGGATGCGCGCCTTGTATATAACTTAAATATAAGCTCAAAAATGACGTCATAGCGCTACGGATTCTTCTTTCCAACTTTTCACTTGGGCTATTATAATGTTCATAATATGGATCGAAGTCAAGTGGCGTACCACCTGGATATATTACCGATAATGATGGTGATGTGAGACTGCTTGTGAAACAATTAGACATGCACATAAATAACAGTTAATAACTTAATTTTATTGTTTTTATATCTTTTTATAAAAAAAACTCTTTTTAATCTATATTTTATTACAACTTTAATATTTCTATTATTAGTTTAGCTTCCATACTTTAAAAATATTTTAAGCACTACAATTTAATTATAACATTTCTCATACACTGACAAATCTATTTTTGAAATAACGCAAAACTGTTTATAGCATCTTCTCATTAACCTTGCCAGCTAAGTTTTCTCAATTGCAAAGACATATTTAAAAAAGCCTGCACCAGTGCTTTTTGGTGCGTTGATTAGTGGAGATAAAATTTAACACAAATTTAGTTTTTACAATAAAATTTCCTTAAATACAAAATATTTTGAATGTTTTTTACCAAAACTATGGGGCCAATTTAATCATTGATATGATTCTTAATTTACTAATATTTGAAATGTTTTACTAAGCAAATATTTTATTTCTCTAATACTGCTTATTTCATGGTACATTTCTAACAATTCTAAATAAATGCGCACATGAACAAAAGATACACAGATTTGATAAGCTAAGGAAATTAAAGGGGACAGTCATGCATCCCCAATATATGATATATGTGTGCGTGCGTGTGAGTGTGTGTGTGTTAATGTCTCCATCAGGATCGGGCTTAAAGACCCCGGGGCCCATAGGCACTTGACATTTGGGCCCCCTAACCATCTCGAAGCTATTTTAGAAATTTAGCAAATTAAATTCACTAGTACAGAACATATAATTTTTAATCGACTATAATAAACATCAGAAAAATACTGTAGAGTAAGTTACCGCCTCTCGAACGCTATGTCGAAACGAACACTATTTCATAAAACGTTCTCTGTAATTTTATTTTCCGTCTAACACGAAAACGAACACCCGTAAGTCGAAAGTAGTTCTGTTTTCAATATCATTTTGCCGTTTCGTTTGCCGGGACGGACTATTTTGTGAGTAAATGTGTGTCAACATTTTGATCCTTGCGCCGTGCATGCTGTCAGCGTCCCTAGGAAGAACGGAGTTGATTTCCGGGTTAAGACTAATTTTACTGTTCGCTTTGGAAAACACACGTTTTAGTATTGCATCATCACTTACAAATAGGTCTCTAACCAGGCTGTTATACTTTACAATGCTATTTAATAGCCGTGTTCGTTTCGAAGGGGTGTTCGCGACGAAGTAAGTTTAAAGTTAGATTTTACTTCGTACCGAACACTTTTATTCTGCAGAAAATTTAGTTAAATAAGGGTCTAGCTCTTGGCCTCTAGTGTTATTTGAAAATAGTAGTGTTCGTTTTGAAGGCATGTTCGCCTTGAAGTATATTTGTTTGTTTTTTTGTAGGATATTACTTCGTTGCGAACACTTTTTCATGTAGGAAAATTAAGCTAAACCACCTGCACAGCATAAATGACAACAAATTGATTGAGTCCCAACGATAACCAAGCAAGCATCGAGGCACAACACATAGAATCCGACACAGCAGCAACCACTGAAACACAGCCAATTGAATCTTACACAGAAACAATCACTGAGACACAGCCAATCGAATCTTACATACAGGAACTCATTGAGACACAACCGATTACGAATGAAACACAAATAGTGATAGAGACCCAGCCCATTATACAGGAAAACAGCCCATTTGAGAATGAAAATAAGTCTATCATTTACAAATCTTCCCAACCAGAATCATAACCTGCATCATCACCACCAAAGTCCAATTATTTGTCTGCTGCACAACTTAAATCACTTCATGACTATTCAAACTTTTTATATGATGAAATGGGTCGCAACCAATTTAATAACTTTTTTGTCAACTGACAATGACAAGTTCCACTGCAGGAGACAACCTTAGCAAAGAGGAAGAAGAGAACAAGTTTCAAGCCTTAGCTGTGGGGCTAATAGAAACTTGCAGTCTAGAAGAACCCAAAAACTGCACAGTCAAAGCTAACTTGATAGTAGATGACATTTTGAAGCTGCCGGCTTTTGCTAGAAGGAATAAAAAAAAGAAGAAAACAGCAAATGCTCCAACCATGCCAAACTTGGTCAGTGGAGAAGAGTTTAGAGAAGTATTAAAAAAAGAAAACAACAGACTAACAAAAAATTGAAAAAAATAAACTGAAAAGAAAGATCGAGAGGGAAGAAAGCAAAAAGAGAAAGGATGCAAAAAAGAGGCTACAAAAAGGAAAAGAGAGCAAGAAAGGGAAGCAAAAAGACACAAGAGAGAAGAAGAGCAGATTTAAAAAAATTAAAACAGTGGAGTCCAAGAAAGTAAAGTAGTATTCAGTAATAGATCTATCTGATAGCAGCAGTGAGGACTCACAGTTGGTTCAAACAATGGAGCTTGACATGGCTGCAGATGACGATACTTTAGATATAGAAGAGGATCTCTTGTTGACAGGAATGTGTCAAGGGTGCAAAAAAGGGGGAGGGGCAGAGGTTTGAGTCCAATGTGATGTGTGTGATGGCTTGTGGCATGCACAGTGCACGCAAAATTGTGCATCTTTGAAACAAGGCACTTTTGTGTGCTCTGTTTGCTGCCCTGACTAGACTATAGATTATAGATCTACCTATAGTATTATTTTGTATATATAGATCTAAGTTATTCGGGATCTAATTTCTTTAATAAACGTTTATTACATTATTATTGACATCTCCATTGTTATTTGTTGACTGCATTAACTAAAAATTGATTCTTTGATGATTTTGGTTATGTGTCTGCTTTGAGGTAAAAGTGTCTGCTTTGAAGTAAATTAAGCAAAAAAGTGTTCGGCAGGCGGTAGCTAACTGGGTCAGCTAAAATTGGACTTTACACTCTAACCCCGCGTAGTAATACAATAATGCTGTCTCATTATAGTAGCCTTGTTGTCATACTACTTGTAGGTACTTTCCGTTTTTACCCTGTGTCGAACGGTTTAGAAACTATGTAATGAAAGCCAAAAATGGTGCTATTTTTAGCGTATGGCGTTCGCGAGGTGGTAAATTACTCTATATGTTATTATGGTTGTGTTTTTCTATAAAATTTATAGAATCATAAGAAAAACTTTCTTATGTGCAAAAGAAACGAATGACGTCATCATAGTCTATTGATTGCAATATTTCTGACTCTATGTACCTTACAGAGAGTACATTGAAACTGTTCTCTCCTATGTTAGATCTTAAGTAGTTTGTTACTCTATTTAGCGCTTAAAACGACCGTTCTGCTGAGCAGTTTGACGCTGGTGTGCACAACAGCATTCGAAGCCTAGTTCCCAAGTTTAAATAAATGTCCAAAAGCCATTTTCTGATAAGTATTTGTATAGATTTTAGTCTCCGTAGTCTTCTTTCATCAACATATAGAATGAACTGACTGCACGTGGTCGGGCAATCTTAAGCATGGATAGTGCAGGCGAGAAAGAGAGGGTTGAAACGAAGAGGCCTAAGTCTAGCTTTGTTGTGTGTAGGGCTGTAAGTTATATTGTGAGCGTCCTGTTTTGCCAAAATGTAATAAAAATATGTATTATAATATTATTTTCGATAAAGCTTTTTGATAATGCAAGTAAGGCTTTTGAGCTTATATAAAGATTTTGCCAACGGAGCCTCTCTGCTAGCTGGGCCCCTAGGCCGGGGCCTTGTACTTTAAGCCCACAGAAGATATCCGGCACCATCTCAATTGTCTTAAGACACAATAAGATACCACCCCTTTGTGTTCAGTCACACCGGCCGTGCAGTGCTTACTTTGACTCAGGAGACCCATACTGTTGGAGCTGAACCAGTTTCAGCTTAGGAAGTTAAGTCCAGTAGCGTTGTGACGGAAATACTTATTTGTTTTATTTTTGTTGTTTCTTTTTTTCTGATCCGCAGGACAACTAACTTATTCTTCACCAGTTATTAGCCCTAGCCTGAAGAAACTCTTTCAGCCAATCTCTAAGACTTAAGCGGTTCTAGAGAGTTTCTTTACTAGGATGTAAACATTTCCATACGACATACGATCATCAATGAGTCGTCATAGCACATGTAATATTTTGATGTTTTTATCATTAGACATTATTTGTTATACGATTGATGGTTGGTTGATGACAAGCAATAACAAATAAAACAAACTCAAAGTTAATATAAGCATGCTTTTAATGATGAACTTTTCTTCCGTAATTATTAGCATTCAGTTATTAGGAAGCTGATTGATTTAATTTACTAATAAACAAGTATTAAACCATTTAATGTATTAACAAATGTGGTGATATACAAGAGTTATGCTATAACAACACACGATATATCATTCAAGTAATAATTATTTTTACATTGGGTACATTTAAAATATACTAAAGAATAAGTTAAACATTTAAAATGTAATAAATATTGACATTTTTAGGTTAATTATAATTAAATTATCAATGAATGATTTTAGTTATAGATCTAGTCATTGGACTGGGTTCTTTGGTCGTTTAAAAACATAGACATGGTATGTCAAAATAATTCAAATATAACTGAATTACTTGTGTAAGTACTATATGTTATTTGTCCTGACGAAGGCATTAGCAAAAACCTATACCTTTTTGTTTATTTTCAATATAATACGCACCTCGAGACAGACTGTGACAGACCCTGTGACATCTAGGGCTGGTGTGAACAAGTGAGCCATAGAGGTCAACTCTAGCAAACGACTAAACATGCTATATAGAGATAATCTAAAAATGATTAATTTAATTTCCGTAGATTCGATCGATCTGCAATTATGATACAATGCACTGTTAGGTGACACAAGCCTATGTGAAAAATTTCAGCTCGATATGATCATGGGAAGGGGGTCATTTTTGACTTTTTTTTCCGCGGGTGGACGCATGGGACCACGACAAGACGGTGAAGTTAATTTAAGGGATTTAATTAAACAACCCGTAAAAAACAAAGTTTTTGACTATAAATCCCTTATATGTCACACAATGAAAAGTATTGATTATGTTCAAACGCGACAAACATTTACAGACTGAAACTGAGTGAAATCACCTTGTGGGAAACATGAGATGTGGTCATCAATGGCTGGCATGAACTCGAGTGACACGTGAATGTAAACAAAAGAGACAGCTACATATAGTTATATGAAGATAAATTAAAGGTATTAATTTAATTACGGAACATTTGATTTTTGTGAAATTTTGACACAATGCAATGTTAGGTAACGCGAGTATATATGCAAAATTTCATCCTGATAGAATCACGGGAAATGGGTCATTTTGACTTTTTCCCGCCCTACTGACCGACCACGAGCCCAAAACAGAGAGAGACAAGACTGTAAAAGCTAATATAACGGATTTAATAATCCTTCCTTGTGCACTCGTATTTACTCATGTCATCATGCATTCACCCTAGTGATTCTCATACCTGACAATAATGTTTGAGATTGAATAATAAAAGAGATTTGATGTATTGATTTATGTGAGAGAAAACCTGCCATGGGTCATCCGACTTTTTGTATTTATTAATTTAAACATTCTTTTGTAAATAACAGTATATCACGTACAAATATGCTGTCTACTTTTGTTATTGTATATTATGATGATGTGATCGTGTTGGAATTCCTATAAATTGCAATCAAGAAATATTAGAATAACAAAATGGATATCCTTATATAATAAAAGGCTAAATTCTGTCCCGTCATCTACAGCGATTGGTCTCTCAAACACACATGACTCCTACAGCCAATCATATCAAGTTTACGTGGACGTTCAAAACGAGTTATTTTTGGTGCAGTATTTCTTCCAAGACTTTATTTTGATTTATGCGCGTTGGGATTTATTGTCAAAAGCATTGTTTTTACGAGTTATTTATTTTAACTATAATGAATAGTACTTCTGACGTGATGCACATGTATACCGGTCAAGACGGCAGCTGAAGGGGAGTTACAACATGGCACCAAACGGTGGCGGAACTTCTTGGACGGTCTTGGTTGTTTGTAATTTATAATTATTGAAACTAGGGATGTGACGAAATTCGAATTCGAATCCGACGACATTCGAACTTCGACGTTTTTTGAGTAATTTCGAATCCGACGGATTTTTAAAAAAAATTCCATCGAAATCGAATTTGAAAAATTACTGTTTTCAGATCAAACACGGTCGCAGAAATCGTAACTAAAATTTAAAAACCTGGAGACTTTCGAAAACCCGAAATAAAAAAAACACAGATAAAACTATCTATAAAAGCATCTTGTACTGATGATTCGTTAACAACGTGGCAGCCTGTGATTTGTAATAGTTTATGCTGCTGTTCATGCAAAAAGAAATGCTAAAAATCCTCTTTGTTATGGGGGGCACGGGACTGACACCTTGGTATACCCCCTTTTAGCCAAGTGTTGACCAAATCCGCATCCGCATTCGAATCCGACGGATTTATATTTGCAAGTCCGAATCCGACGGATGCGAATGTTGATCAGCTCCGTCACATCCCTTATTGAAACAATTATATAGAAAAGTACACTTGTAATATATATATATATATATATATATATATATATATATATATATATATATATATATATATATATATATATTAGGGCTGTTATCAATTAATTTAAAATAAATGGTAAACTTTTGAAAAATTAAGGATTAATTAATCGATAATTTCGATAATATCTAAAAATAGAAAGTTATGACGTCATTAAACTGAACATTTCAAGGGAAGTAACAAAAACAAAACTTTTTCACCATCTTCGACTTTGCCATTCGCAGTTAGCTTAAAAACAGAATGTTTGCTAAACTTTCCAGTTATATGTTTAAATTTAACTTCGCTGAAACTGTCAGCCATTTTTTAGTAAACGTCTGCCGGTCCACATATAATAATAAAATAAATTATAATATTACGCGAGAGCAGTGTGAATGTAAAAAAAGAAATTATTATTAATTATTAATAATTAATTATTTATTAATAAAATTTAAAGAGAATATGAAATATTTTTTTAAATTTTAATCGAATTTTATCTATAAAATAATTTTAATCGATAAAAAAGTTTTAACAATTAATCGAGAAATTAATCGTTGATTTCCGCAGCCCTAATATATGTATATATATATATATATCTATATCTCTATATATATAAGACGCATTTGTTGTCTGTCCGTCGTCTGTCTGTTCCCTTATAACTCAAGATCCAGACAACCAAATAACGTGAAATTTGGTACACGTACACAAAATTATACCGGAAAGGTTATTAAACAGGTTTCGTTCCATATATATAAGATACTGGGGGCCTGGGGGCCCAAAATGTAGTTTTTCCCTATATGAGCTATATAAAATAAAAATTATTGAAAATTAAGACGTAAAATATTAATAAACATTTTGGTGTCGAGATTAACAAGATGGCGATTATCGCCATAAAATAATTTTTTTGTTGTTGTTGCTTTGTTGTTGTTGCTTTTGTTGTTTTGTTGTTGTAGTTGTTGTTTTGTTGTTGTTGCTTTGTTATTGTTGTTGTTGTAGTTGTTGTTTTGTTGTTGTTTTGTTGTTGATTTTTTTGTTGATGTTTTGTTTTTGTAGTTGTTGCTGTTGTTGTTGCTGTTGTTGTTGCTGTTGTTGTTGCTGTTGTTGTTGCTTTGTTGTTGTTGCTGTTGTTGTTGTAGTTGTTTTATTGTTGTTTTGTTGTTGATTTTGTTGTTTTTTTTTGTTGTTTTGTTTTTGTTGTTTTGTTGCTGTTGCTGTTGTTGGTTTTGTCGTTGTTGCTGTTGTTGTTGCTGTTGTTGTTGTAGTTGTTGTTTTGTTTTTGTTGCTTTGTTGTTGTTGCTGTTGTTGTTGTAGTTGTTGTTTGTTTTGTTGTTTGTTTTTGTTGTTTGTTTTTGTTGTTTTGTTGCTGTTGTTGTTTTTTTTGTTGTTGTTGCTGCTGTTGTTAAACCCTGGAGAAGCCGGGTACTTGTCCCCTAGTATATATCTCTATATATATAAGACGCATTTGTTGTCTGTCCGTCGTCTGTCTGTTCCCTTATAACTCAAGATCCAGACAACCAAATAACGTGAAATTTGGTACACGTACACAAAATTATACCGGAAAGGTTATTAAACAGGTTTCGTTCCATATATATAAGATACTGGGGGCTGGGGGCCCAAAATGTAGTTTTTCCCTATATGAGCTATATAAAATAAAAATTATTGAAAATTAAGACGTAAAAATATTAAACATTTTGGTGTCGAGATTAACAAGATGGCGTTTATTGCCATAAAATAATGTGATGTGACGTCATAGTTTGAGTTCATATTAATTTGTAAATAGGAAACAAAGTGAAAAGAGCAGTTATTATTTTAATTGTTAATATACCGCTGTGGGTGTGCGTTTAAGTATTTGTGTGCACATGTGTGAATCAGTGAGTGTGTGTGTTTTTTGTTGTGAACTAAATGTTATGAAATGGTTTATTTTTATGTCTGTTAATGTTGCGCCTCTAACAAGATTACGTATATATTTTTATAAAATTTGTTTGCAAATTACATATTTTTTTACTTTACACTGTTTCTTTTTTGTATATTCTATATGTATTTTATCCAGTCGTCCGATCAAGCTTTTTCCTTTTATCGGCGAGGGTAGGAGTCAATAATATCGTCCATCCCTGGGTGGCATAAACACTGTAGCTAAGCAACTGTGTTTATACTTTTTGCATAACTTAAACGAAACCAGCAGGGCACATTTTAAGCTCAAACATTGCGTTTCGAAATGTTTCTTTAAAACAAATAAACCCCATACAACAGAAAAATGAATTATATAAATTATCACTTACTGGGGGCGGGGCCAAAATGTATTTTTTTCCGTATATTTAAAACTGACTCAAAACTAATTCTCCAACCTCCCGTGAGGGTAGAAGCATGAAACTTTTGGGAACTTGCCAAATACACTATTATGACGATAATTGGTGAAAAATAATGTAAACATTTCCACTCATGGGTGGCCGGGTGCCCCAAAACCGGTTTTTCCTTATATGGGCTATATAAAACTGAATCAACACCAATTCCTCATATTCCCGAGTAGGTAGAAGCATGAAAATTTGGAAAGTCGTTGAGTACCCTCCCGCAATGGTAACAGTCGAAAAAAGTATAAAGTTATCACTAACTGGGTAGGGGGGTGGGCGGGGGGCCCAAACGTAGTTTTTTCTTAAATGAGCTATATAAATCAGGCTCATCATTAAATCTCCTATTTCCTGTGTAGGTAGAAGCATGAAACTTTGTGAAGTTGTTATATACCCTCCCAAAATGGTAACTGGCGAAACATTAATAAAAATTATCACTCACTGGGTGGTCAGAGGCCTGAATGTAGTTTTTTTTCATATATCAAACTGACTCATCAATAATTCTCCAAATTACCATGTAAGTAGAAGAATGAAACTTTTGGAAGATTTTGAGTACCCTCGCGCGATGGTAACATGCGAAAAAAATATATAAAATTATTACTCACTAGGGGGCCTTGGGCCAAAATGTAGGTATTTTCCTAATATGAGCTATATAAAACAGACTAATCATTAAATATCCAACTTCCCGTGTAAATAGGAGCATGAAACTTTGGGAAGTTGTTGAGTACTCTCCCGCAATGATAACATACGAAAAAAAAATATATAAAATCCAGGCAGATCAGGTCCGCCACAGAGTTCCCAGAGCAGCTGAAACAGCTGAGCAAAGAAACTCCAGGCATGTGCTGTTCCAGTGGTAAAGTCAAACTGCCCCCAATTCTAAAGCCACCAGAACCATTGTGCATTCTGTTGAATGGTGAAACTGCACAATCAAAGGACTTTGTGAAACTTATTAGACTATTCAATAATATGTTTGCCGTGACTTCCTTCAAGTCTAATGTTGTCGTGAATAACGGGTGGACACCAACATTCAAGGTCCAAGGCCAAGTGTACCACCATGCTGGACCTCTTCATCCAGTCAATGCTGTAGACAGCAAATATCTCCAGATTTACTTCTTGGGAGAAGATGAGCAAGTGCAAAGACGACTGGATTTGCTTGACAGTCCTGTTGACAGAAACATTGTCCTCAAACTGCAAAGAATGCTGCATCAGCATAACAGCTATGTGAGGTCATTTAAAATGGCTGCTGAGATTATGGATAACACTCAAGTGGACTACAAAATCAAAATTTCCGGCAAAGCACCATTAAAGGAACACAAAGGCAGATTCAATGCACCATCTGTTAGTGAAGTGGCATCATGATTGCTGGAGAGCTAGGTGATCGTAGAGACATTGTGCTGCATTCAAGAAGTTGCTCACAAATGCCACTTCAAAGGGTTCAAGACACTCACAGGTCATATGATCCACTTCAGTATCCTCTGCTATTTGTTAGAGGAGAAGATGGCTATGATTTGAACATAAAAGATGTAAACAAGGCCACAAGCAATGACTACTATGCATATCGCATGATGCAAAGAGTCAACGAATTTAATACACTCCTCAGATGCCCGCGCCTTTTCCAGCAATACATAGTGGATATGTATGCTAAGGTTGAGAATGAGAGATTGCGTTTCATCAGACTCAACCAAACAAAACTTAGAGCTGAGGACTATGGTGTACTATTAGAGGCAGTAAGGAATGACAACAATGTGACTTCTGAAAATCTTGGCAAATTAGTGGTGCTGCCTTCATCCTTCAGTGGAGGGCCCCGTTACATGCATGAATATGCACAGGATGGAATGACCTATGTACGTCATAGAAACACAAGCATCAAGTAGATTTGCAATTATGTTACCAAGGGAAGTGATGCAGCCATGTTTACTGTTGCAAATGAAATGCCGAACAGGCTTGATGGGGTTACCAATTAATTATCAACAAGGACGATACATTAGTAGCAGTGAGGCAGTGTGGCGCCTGCTTAACCTTTCCCATCCATCAAAGGTATCCAACAGTTGTTCACTTGGCAGTACATCTTGAAGGAGGCCAAGGAGTATACTATAAACCAGGACAGCCAACAGCACATTTGACAGACACTCCAACAAAGACTACATTAACAGCGTTTTTTGATCTCTGCAAAACAGATCCTCTTGCAAAAACATTGCTGTATTCTGAAGTGCCTAGACATTTTCGCTGGGATGCCAGTCAAAAGGTCTGGCAAATCCGAAAAAAGGTATACCTCTTGCAGACTTCCCGGGATATGTGACAGACAATGCCTTGGGAAGAGTGTACACTGTGCATCCTCACAACAGAGAAGCATTTCACATGCGCCTCCTGCTGCACCATATTCGGGGACCTATTTCATTTGAAGATCTCAAAACTGTTATTGTGAAAGATGAGGATGGTGACATCCTTGAAATTAAGCCATGCAGCACATACACTGTTAAATGTACCATTTTATAGCATGCAAGTAAACAGTTAGTTGTGTACGCTTCTACAGAAAACCTTATTTTAAACCCGGGCGAAGCCGGGTACTTGCCCCTAGTATATATATATATCTATATATATAAGCCGCATTTGTTGTCTGTCTGTTCCCTAATAACTCAAGATCCAGACAACCAAATAACGTGAAATTTGGTACACGTACACAAAATTATACCGAAAAGGTTATTAAACAGGTTTCGTTCCATATATATAAGATACTGGGGCCCGGGGGCCCAAAATGTAGTTTTTCCCTATATGAGCTATATAAAATAAAAATTATTGAAAATTAAGACGTAAAATAATGACGCAAATTAATAAACATTTTGCTGTCGAGATTAACAAGAAGGCGATTATCGCCATAAACTAATTTTTTTTTGTTGTTGCTTTGTTGTTGTTGCTTTTGTTGTTGTAGTTGTTGTTTTGTTGTTGTTGCTTTGTTGCTGTTGCTGTTGTTGTTGCTGTTGTTGTTGTAGTTGTTGTTTTGTTGTTGATGTTTTTGTTGTTGTTTAGTTTTTGTTGTTGTTGCTGTTGTTGTTTTTGTTGTTGTTGCTGTTGTTGTTGCTGTTGTTGCTTTTGTGTTGTTTTTGCTGTTGTTGTTGTTGTCCACATCCCTTGCCCTGCGACGACAATGTCCTTCATGTTGTTGTTGCTTTGTTGTTGTTGCTGTTGTATTTGTTGTTTTGTTGTTGTTGCTTTGTTGTTGTTGTAGTTGTTGTTTTGTTGTTGTTGTTGTAGTTGTTGTTTTGTTGTTGTTTTGTTTTTGTTTTGTTGTTGTTTTTGTTGTTGTTTTTTTTTGTTGTTTTGTTGTTGTTTTTGTTGTTTTTGTTGTTGTTTTGTTTTTGTTGTTTTGTTGTTTTTGTTGTTTGTTTTTGTTGTTTGTTTTTGTTGTTTTGTTGCTGTTGTTGTTTTTTTTGTTGTTGTTGCTGCTGTTGTTAAACCCGGGTGAAGCCGGGTACTTGCCCCTAGTATATATATATATATCTCTATATATATAAGCCGCATTTGTTGTCTGTCTGTTCCCTAATAACTCAAGATCCAGACAACCAAATAACGTGAAATTTGGTACACGTACACAAAATTATACCGGAAAGGTTATTAAACAGGTTTCGTTCCATATATATAAGATACTGGGGCCCGGGGGCCCAAAATGTAGTTTTTCCCTATATGAGCTATATAAAATAAAAATTATTGAAAATTAAGACGTAAAATAAGAAAAACCCGTAAAAAACCAAGTTTTTGACTATAAATCCTTTATGTACGAGAAGTAACTAAAAGAATGTTCATTATAATACGCAGCGCCAGACCATCCAGAAATACAAAATTGAAGTTGTGTCGTAAAACATGTTTAATATAATACGCACCGATCAGGAATATGTTTATAAAAAGAGCTGTCAATAAAATACGCACCTTATTGCGCGACAGAAAGGTTGTTCAATATAATACGCACCGCCACGCTCTATCTAAAAAAATAGCATGATACATAGGAATAAAAAAAATAATCTAAAAAATCAATAATTTAATTACGGTACATGCGATCGATCTGAAATTTTGATACATTGTTTTTATCATCGGTACGAAACAGCCTGCAAAATTTCAGCTCGCTATCTTGCGAGCAAGTGGGTTAAAAATCGATCAAAAGTTTTGGCGACAAGCAAGCAAGCAAGCAAGCAAGCAAGGTCCGCCGCAGACACCACGAGTTAATATAAAGGATTTAATAATGACGCAAATTAATAAACATTTTGCTGTCGAGATTAACAAGAAGGCGATTATCGCCATAAAATAATTTTTTTTGTTGTTGTTGCTTTGTTGTTGTTGCTTTTGTTGTTGTAGTTGTTGTTTTGTTGTTGTTGCTTTGTTGCTGTTACTGTTGTTGTTGCTGTTGTTGTTGTAGTTGTTGTTTTGTTGTTGTTTTGTTGTTGATGTTTTTGTTGTTGTTTAGTTTTTGTTGTTGTTGCTGTTGTTGTTTTTGTTGTTGTTGCTGTTGTTGTTGCTGTTGTTGCTTTTGTGTTGTTTTTGCTGTTGTTGTTGTTGTCCACATCCCTTGCCCTGTGACGACAATGTCCTTCATGTTGTTGTTGCTTTGTTGTTGTTGCTGTTGTATTTGTTGTTTTGTTGTTGTTGCTTTGTTGTTGTTGTAGTTGTTGTTTTGTTGTTGTTGTTGTAGTTGTTGTTTTGTTGTTGTTTTGTTTTTGTTTTGTTGTTGTTTTTGTTGTTGTTTTTTTTGTGGTTTTGTTGTTGTTTTTGTTGTTTTTGTTGTTGTTTTGTTTTTGTTGTTTTGTTGTTTTTGTTGTTTGTTTTTGTTGTTTGTTTTTGTTGTTTTGTTGCTGTTGTTGTTTTTTTTGTTGTTGTTGCTGCTGTTGTTAAACCCGGGTGAAGCCGGGTACTTGCCCCTAGTATATATATATATATATCTCTATATATATAAGCCGCATTTGTTGTCTGTCTGTTCCCTAATAACTCAAGATCCAGACAACCAAATAACGTGAAATTTGGTACACGTACACAAAATTATACCGGAAAGGTTATTAAACAGGTTTCGTTCCATATATATAAGATACTGGGGCCCGGGGGCCCAAAATGTAGTTTTTCCCTATATGAGCTATATAAAATAAAAATTATTGAAAATTAAGACGTAAAATAATGACGCAAATTAATAAACATTTTGCTGTCGAGATTAACAAGAAGGCGATTATCGCCATAAAATAATTTTTTTTGTTGTTGTTGCTTTGTTGTTGTTGCTTTTGTTGTTGTAGTTGTTGTTTTGTTGTTGTTGCTTTGTTGCTGTTGCTGTTGTTGTTGCTGTTGTTGTTGTAGTTGTTGTTTTGTTGTTGTTTTGTTGTTGATGTTTTTGTTGTTGTTTAGTTTTTGTTGTTGTTGCTGTTGTTGTTTTTGTTGTTGTTGCTGTTGTTGTTGCTGTTGTTGCTTTTGTGTTGTTTTTGCTGTTGTTGTTGTTGTCCACATCCCTTGCCCTGCGACGACAATGTCCTTCATGTTGTTGTTGCTTTGTTGTTGTTGCTGTTGTATTTGTTGTTTTGTTGTTGTTGCTTTGTTGTTGTTGTAGTTGTTGTTTTGTTGTTGTTGTTGTAGTTGTTGTTTTGTTGTTGTTTTGTTTTTGTTTTGTTGTTGTTTTTGTTGTTGTTTTGTTTTTGTTGTTTTGTTGTTGTTTTTGTTGTTTTTGTTGTTGTTTTGTTTTTGTTGTTTTGTTGTTTTTGTTGTTTTTGTTGTTGTTTTGTTTTTGTTGTTTTGTTGTTGTTTTTGTTGTTTTTGTTTTGTTGCTGTTGTTGTTAAACCCGGGCGGGAGCCGGGTACTTGCCCCTAGTATACATATAAGACGCATTTGTTGTCTGTCCGTCGTCTGTCTGTTCCCTTACAACTCAAGATCCAGACAACAAAATAACGTGAAATTTGGTACACGTACACAAAATTATACCGAAAAGGTTATTAAACAGGTTTCGTTCCATATATATAAGATACTGGGGGCTGGGGGCCCAAAATGTAGTTTTTCCCTATATGAGCTATCTATATATATAAAAATCAAAGTATGTATGTCAATGTATGTATGTATGTATGTATGCATGTCTGTTATAGCTGACTAAACCATTCATCCGATCACCATGAAACTTTTGGAGACTTTTGAGTACGCCCCAGGGATGGAAATAGGCTACTTTTGTTTCAAAATTTAACACTCATGGGGCGCCGGGGGCCCATAATGAGAATTTCTTCTTATATGAGCTATATAAAAATTAGTTTAGGGCTTAGCTGCTTGGAAAATGAATGGATCTTGACCAAACTTGGTACATAACAACTTGATAGCCTATATTAAAGTATCATATGGCATTGAACTCCTAATGTCCGTTCCTTCGGGGCCGGGGGCCCAAAATCTTTATTTTTGTAAGCGTTAAATACTTTATTCCCGTTAGCTGACTATACCATTCATTCGGTCGCCATGAAACTTTTGGAGACTTTTGAGTACGCTCCAGGGATGGAAATAGGCTACTATTTTTTCAAAATTTAACACTCATGGGGCGCCGGGGGCCCATAATGAGAATTTCTTCTTATATGAGCTATATAAAAATTAGTTTAGGGCTTAGCTGCTTGGAAAATGAATGGATCTTGACCAAACTTGGTACATAACAACTTGATAGCCTATATTAAAGTATCATATGGCATTGAACTTCTAATGTCCGTTCCTTCGGGGCCGGGGCCCCAAAATCTTTATTTTTGTAAGCGTTAAATACTTTATTCCCGTTAGCTGACTATACCATTCATTCGGTCGTCATGAAACTTTAGAGTACACTCCGGGGATATAAATAGGCTACTTTTTTTCTAAATTTAACACTCATGGGGCGCCGGGGGCCCATAATGAGAATTTTTTCTTATATCTATATATATAAAAATCAAAGTATGTATGTATGTATGTATGCATGTCTGTTATAGCTGACTAAACCATTCATCCGATCGCCATGAAACTTTTGGAGACTTTTGAGTACGCTCCAGGGATGGAAATAGGCTACTTTTTGTTTTCAAAATTTAACACTCATGGGGCGCCGGGGGCCCATAATGAGAATTTTTTCTTATATGAGCTATATAAAAATTAGTTTAGGGCTTAGCTGCTTGGAAAATGAATGGATCTTGACCAAACTTGGTACATAACAACTTGATAGCCTATATTAAAGTATCATATGGCATTGAACTCCTAATGTCCGTTCCTTCGGGGCCGGGGGCCCAAAATCTTTATTTTTGTAAGCGTTAAATACTTTATTCCCGTTAGCTGACTATACCATTCATTCGGTCGCCATGAAACTTTTGGAGACTTTTGAGTACGCTCCAGGGATGGAAATAGGCTACTTTTTTTCAAAATTTAACACTCATGGGGCGCCGGGGGCCCATAATGAGAATTTTTTCTTATATGAGCTATATAAAAATTAGTTTAGGGCTTAGCTGCTTGGAAAATGAATGGATCTTGACCAAACTTGGTACATAACAACTTGATAGCCAACATTAAAGTACCATATGGCATTGAACACCTAATGTCCGTTCCTTCGGGGCCGGGGGCCCAAAATCTTTTTTTTGTAAGCGTTAAATACTTTATTCCCGGTATGATTTACACGATCTTGAAAAGCATTGACTAATATATCTATCATGATCCAGATTGAAATGAACAGGTATTTTAAAGTTAATTTCTTGCACCGATTGGGCCCGCGGGCCCTTAATGTTGTTTTTTCTAATCTTATATCTATATATATAAAAATCAAAGTATGTATGTATGTATGTATGTATGTATGTCTGTTGTATAGCTGACTAAACCATTCATCCGATCGCCATGAAACTTTTGGAGACTTTTGAGTACGCTCCAGGGATGGAAATAGGCTACTTTTTTTCAAAATTTAACCCTCATGGGGCGCCGGGGGCCCATAAAATGATTTATTTTCTATATATGAGCTATATAAAAATTAGTTTAAGCGTTAGCTATTAGGTAAATTGATGGATCTTAACCAAACTTTGTATATAACAACTTGGTAGCCAATATAGAAATACTAAAGGGACTAATTTCCTAATGTCCATTTCTTCGGGACTGGGGGCCCAAAATGTCTTATTTCATAAACGTTTAATATTTTATTCCCCATTCAATTATTAAAGATCTTGAAAAATATAGATAAATATATCCACAATGAAATTGATTGAAATAAACAGGCGTTTTGAACTTGACATATTGCACTAAATGGGCCCTGGGGCCCTTAATGTCGTTTTTTGCTTTTATGAGCTATATAAAAATGAGTTTATGCGTTAACTACTGAGTAAATGAATGGATCTTAACCAAACTTGGTATATAAAAACTTGGTAGCCCATATTAAAATAACAAAGGGCACTGCACTTCTAATTTTTAATTGTTCAGGGTCGGGGGCCCCAAATGTATTTTTTCGTATGTGTTTGAGATATTATTTCCCATTCTATTTTAACGATCTTAAGAAATATATCAATGATGAGACTGAATTAAAATGAACAGCATTTTGAAATTTACATCTTACATCGAATGGGCCGGGGGCCCCAAATGTCTTTTTTTGTGTGTATACTCTAAGATAGTATTTCCCACTCAGTTTTTAACGATCTTGAGAAATATATCCATGATTAAAATGAATTTAAATGAACATGTTTTCAAAATGTACATCTTGAATTGAACGGGCCTGTGAGCCCCTTAATGTAGTTTTCCTTATATCTACATATATATAAAAATTAGTTTAGGTGTTAGATAATGAGAAAATAAATGGATTTTGACCAAACGCGGTATATAAAAACTTAAAAGCCTATATTAAATTTCGATAGGGCACTGATCTCATAATGTCCATTTCATCGGGGCTAGGGGCCCTAAATGTGTTTTTAATAAATTTTTAATATTGTATTCCCCATTCAATTTTACACGATATTGAGAAATATAGATATATATATTTATATTTTTGTTATGAAATTGATTGAAATGAACAGATTTTCGAACTTCATATTTTCAAACTGATGGGCCTGGTGACCCTTAATGTAATTTATTTTTTATCTATATATATTTTTTTTACTGAGATCGTTGCAACGCACGAAGGGTCTGCTAGTCTAATATAAAAATTATTGAAAATTAATACGTAAAATAATAAACATTTTGGTGTCGAGATTAACAAGTAGGCGTTTATTGCCATAAAATAATGTGATCTGACGTCATAGTTTGAGTTCATATTAATTTGTAAATAGGAAACAACGTGAAAAGAGCAGTGATTATTTAAATTTATTTTTTTAAATTGTTAATATACCGCTGTGGGTGTGCGTTTCAGTATTTGTGTGCACATGTTTGAGTCAGTGAGTGTATGTGTTTTTGTTGTGTGCGTTTAAGTATTTGTGTGCACATGTGTGAATCAGTGAGTGTGTGTGTGTTTTTTTTTGTGAACTAAATGTTATGAAACGGTTTATTTTTATGTCTGTTAATGTTGCGCCTTTAACAAGATTACGTATATATTTTTTTATAAAATTTGTTTGCAAATTACATCTTTTTTACTTTACACTGTTTCTTTTATGTATATTCTATATGTATTTTATCCAGTCGTCCGATCAAGCTTTTTCCTTTTATTGGCGAGGGTAGGTGTCAATAATATCGTCCATCCCTGGGTGGCATAAACACTGTAGCTAAGCAACTGTGTTTATACTTTTTGCATAACTTAAACTAAACCAGCAGGGCACATTTTAAGCTCAAACCTTGCGTTTCGAAATGTTTCTTTAAAACAAATAAACCCAATACACACCTGACATAAACCTTAATATTCACATAAATATCCCTTTATATATTGTGGCTTGGCGTGTCCGTGTTAGGCCCCGGGGTATCTAATAAAATAAATTATTGCAAATTAAGACGAAAAATAATACATATTTTGGTATCGAGATTAACAAGAAGGCGTTTCTAGCTTGATATGTCTCACTTTACAGTCACATAATTTTTTGTTAACGCAATGTGCTGTATTATTGGTGCATTCATAACTGGTGCGCATTATTTAATGCTGAAAGTGAACGTCTGGAACGCGCTTCCGGCGGTTAATAAACAACCGGTTTATCACGATTTATTTGGAATACTCCAAACTTCTTCACTGCAGTTTCCCTTTGTGCGGTATGTAATTCACTATGCATTTACTTTTATAATGACTATATCATTAATATTTATGCAAAATAATATAGCGCGTAGCCCAAGATTAAGGGTTTTATCATTACACATAAATTCATATATATAGTATAGATATACATTATTATTTTAATAATATACTTGGGCAATTTTTTCAATATATTATCACATAACCATAAAAATAATTAGCATACTTATCATTTTTAGTTCTAGCTCTAAAGCTTTCTTGATTTTCATCTTGAATTGAAGCAGATCTTTTATTTAGTTTTGAACATTAACTATATAATTTTTATAGTATGTTCAAAACAAATCATATAAATAGTAGGGAAAATATTAATGAAAGAAAATTTATATTATTTGATTTGCTACGTTGGTATTGATATCACTTTGCTATTCATGACGGGCATTTTAATCAGTTTCTGAATGCCGGAAAGCTCACTCACCAGTTTGTGGTTGATGCCTTTTACAAGACTACGGCCAATCGATTACAGTGTGTTCTAATAAATCAAAGTGAATTAATAGCTGAAGACAAGTATGTCCTTTACACATTTGTAAACAGACAGGAATACGTGATATTAACATAATACCTTAATAGAGAATGATACTGCCTTCAAGTTTCCAATGAAGTCCCAGAAATATGGCTCCAAAGTTCCTAATGCGAAGTAAACGCAATACTTCTTTGTTATATTTACTTTAATGCTAGCAAACACTGCAATAAACATCACATTTACATTCCATTCCTTCATTCACAGGAAAGCATTGTCATATTTTGCTACAGTCATGCCTATGAGAAAAAAGGGGAGTCTGGGCAGGAAAACAGTCAAGTAAAAAGCCGTAGAACATACACGTGCAGTAGAAGCTCCTGATGAAAAAAGAGCAAGACTCCAGGCAGATCAGGTCCGCCACAGAGTTGCCAGAGCAGCTGAAACAGCTGAGCAAAGGCAATCACGTCTCCAGGAAGATCAGGTCCGCCACAGAGTTGTCAGAGCAGCTGAAACAGCTGAGCAAAGGCAATCACGTCTCTAGGAAGTGCATGTCCGCCACAGAGCTGCCAGATCAGCTGAAAAAGCTGAGCAAAGGCAATCACGTCTCCAGGAAGATCAGGTCCGCCACAGACTTGCTAGATCAGCTGAAAGACCTATTCAGCATATGGCACGTCTTCTTGGCTTAAGAAAACAGAGAAATGTTGCCATCACTTTGAAATGGAAAGCCCACATGCATGATGGTTTCATGTACAACCCATCATATGACTATGAAAGCAACAATATTCTTGATATTGGCAGAATGGGAAATGTTTGTCTAAAGTGTAGTGCACTTAAGTGGAAAGGAGAAACTCCAGGCATGTGCTGCTCCAGTGGTAAAGTCAAACTGCCACCAATTCTAAAGCCACCAGAACCATTGTGCAGTCTGTTGAATGGTGAAACTGCACAATCAAAGGACTTTGTGAAACATATTAGACTATTCAATAATATGTTTGCCATGACTTCCTTCAAGTCTAATGTTGTCGTGAATAATGGGTGGACACCAACATTCAAGGTCCAAGGCCAAGTGTACCACCATGCTGGACCTCTTCATCCAGTCAATGCAGTAGACAGCAAATATCTCCAGATTTACTTCTTGGGAGAAGATGAGCAAGTGCAAAGACGACTGGATTTGCTTGACAGTCCTGTTGACAGAAACATTGTCCTCAAACTGCAAAGAATGCTGCATCAGCATAACAGCTATGTGAGGTCATTTAAAATGGCTGCTGAGATTATGGATAACACTCAAGTGGACTACAAAATCAAAATTTCTGGCAAAGCATCATTAAAGGAACACAAAGGCAGATTCAATGCACCATCTGTTAGTGAAGTGGCCATCATGATTGCTGGAGAGCTAGGTGATCGTAGAGACATTGTGCTGCATTCAAGAAGTTGCTCACAAATGCTACTTCAAAGGATTCAAGACACTCACAGGTCATATGATCCACTTCAGTATCCTCTGCTATTTATTAGAGGAGAAGATGGCTATGATTTGAACATAAAAGATGTAAACAAGGCCACAAGCAATAACTACTATGCATATCGCATGATGCAAAGAGTCAACGAATTTAATACACTCCTCAGATGCCCGCGCCTTTTCCAGCAATGCATAGTGGATATGTATGCTAAGGTTGAGAATGAGAGATTGCGTTTCATCAGACTCAACCAAACAAAACTTAGAGCTGAGGACTATGGTGTACTATTAGAGGCAGTAAGGAATGACAACAATGTGACTTCTGAAAATCTTGGCAAATTAGTGGTGCTGCCTTCATCCTTCAGTAGAGGGCCCCGTTACATGCATGAATATGCACAGGATGGAATGACCTATGTACGTCATAGAGGCACAAGCATCAAGTAGATTTGAAAGTATGTTACCAAGGGAAGTGATGCAGCCATATTTGCTGTTGCAAATGAAATGCCGAACATGCTTGATGGGGTTACCAATTATCAACAAGGACGATACATTAGTAGCAGTGAGGCAGTGTGGCGCCTGCTTAACTTTCCCATCCATCAAAGGTATCCAACAGTTGTTCATTTGGCAGTACATCTTGAAGGAGGCCAAGGAGTATACTATAAACCAGGACAGCCAACAGCACATTTGACAGACACTCCATCAAAGACTACATTAACAGCGTTTTTTGTTCTCTGCAAAACAGATCCTCTTGCAAAAACATTGCTGTATTCTGAAGTGCCTAGACATTTTCGCTGGGATGCCAGTCAAAAGGTCTGGCAAATCCGAAAAAGGGTATACCTCTTGCAGACTTCCCGGGAAATGTGACAGACAATGCATTGGGAAGAGTGTACACTGTGCATCCTCACAACAGAGAAGCATTTCACATGCGCCTCCTGCTGCACCATATTCGGGGACCTATTTCATTTGAAGATCTCAAAACTGTTATTGTGAAAGATGAGGATGGTGACATCCTTGAAATTAAGCCATGCAGCACATACACTGTTAAATGTACCATTTTATAGCATGCAAGTAAACAGTTAGTTGTGTACGCTTCTACAGAAAACCTTATTTTAAACCCGGGCGAAGCCGGGTACTTGCCCCTAGTAATATATAAAACTACTATTTAAGACAATACAATCCAAGGAACGTGCTTATTTTTTTAGAGAATACACAAAATTAAATTAATAAATTTTGCTAGTATATTAGACGTGCAAAAAAAAATAGTATCACTCCAAAGACGCACCACAAGGCACCGATTCTGTTGAATATTATTGGAATCGTGTTTTGTAAATTAGGAAGATAAATAAGGAAGTTACAGTTTGAGAGTAAAATTAATTTGATTACTATGAAACTTACTATTAATAAATTGTGTGTTCTAAATGTTGCATATCACGTTCTTGAATTAATGATTAGAAAATAGAATTGTTAGACACAATTAGTTTTTAAACTTGTAATCATGTACAACATGGAAACTATAAAATATGTTTTCATGTAAAATATATGTATGTCTATTTTGCTGTAATGCACACCTACGTTTTGAACAGTTACACTGTTTTATTAAAGTGGCATGCCACTTGACTTCGATCCCTAAATGAAGGGATACAATGTCAAAAAGTTGATAGCATTCTCCTACTCCTGGTTTACATTGAATCTAATAAGAACTCATGACCCTAGTTTAGGCTATTTATAGTTAAATTTGGCTCTTATATTGTGTTCATTCGGATTGATAACAAAATGTACATATAAATATTAGCCTTCTATTCAGATAAATACATAGTTTCTGCTAATTCTAGGATTGTTTGATGTTACTGAAATATTTATCATAATATTTGATGTATAACAAAAATATAAATCTAGAAATCCTTCACTACGTCGTGGTTGCATTTTCACGGTATAGCTGCTTGGCGTTTTTACTAGTCTTATATTAGCTTGCTTTGTAAGTTTAAGCGGAACCGTCCGTCCAACTATTTGTTTTTAATTTTTTCACGTGCCAATTCACGCGTTGACGCCGACCGTCACTGTTCACACCCCCTACCGTCCCTGCGCCAAGGGGAGATAAAAAGCAGGGAAGATAATTCTGTTTCAGTCTGTAAATGTCGCGTTTAAACATAATCACTATTTTTAGTTATGTCTCATATTTAGGGATTTATAGTCAAAAGGTAAGCTGGCTTTGCACTTACTGTAAAATGCGTAGACTAAAAAGTAGAAAATTAGTGCATTTTTAATATAAGACTAGTTTTTAAAAAGTGTTTTTAAGGTTAATTATACACGCTTTTATTTAAATCACACTGTTTGTATGTTGTATCCATCCATCCTTCCTTCAAATTTTGAAACGTAAAATTAAACCACTTCTGATCGTCCTAGAGATTTCAAAATTTTACCACAGATAGATCTTGGATGACAATGCATTGTGTCAAAATTTCAGATCGATCGAATGTACCGTATTGAAATTATTGCATTTTTTAGTTTATTTTATATAAGCACTGGTACCCGTCTGCTTTGTTGACATCCATGAGTTCACCACGTGAACACATCACCGTGGTATAAAACGTTGGGCGGGCGCTAATGAGGTGTTTGGTATTTAAAAAAATAGAGGTAAAAAAAAAGATGTGTGGGCGTCAGACGTGAATTGTAAAGAGATTTTATTATAAGTTTAAAAAATAGCTGTAAAAAAAAAGTTTTTGACTATAAATCCCTTATATATGAAACATAACTAAAAGTAGTGATTATGTTAAAAGCGTGTCCTTTTTAAAAAAAGATTTTTTTAATATTTAATTATTTAAAAATAAAATAGCAGTATAAGAGGAAGTAATTCCGGCAAAGGCTCTGGCCTCTGAGGAAACGTAAATTACTGTCAATAGCAGCGCAGTACACGTCACCATCACTTTAGTGTTCATCAATTTTACTACCCAGCCTTTTCATCACCATCATCCAGTTATATACAGCTTTAATATATACTATTCTTAAAAACTTTATTGCTGCACTTATATTGATGCAGATATTGAATATGTTTTTGTTTTTATTTTATTTCTTAATTTTTTAAAAACT
>CALYLW010000819.1:438322-505872 GCA_944989445.1 Ampullaceana balthica | reverse complement strand
GTCCTTGTTTGATAAATACGAAATATTAAACTTTCTGAAATGTACATAAAGTATTTTACAATAGGGCACCCACCTTTTTTTATTTTATAATTAATCATCATCAAATCCTCTTTTTACATTGTTACCTTTTCCAAAATTAAAATATGAGTTAAAACAATGACGTCATATAAATATTTTTTACAGCGCATCTTTAATTTGCACACCTTTTGATGCATTGGTACAGTAATTTGGTACGCTGCTTTCTAAAATTAGTAGCGTCACGGACAGACACTACGTGACATTGCAAATTATATTGTACTAGTTTGTGCTGCGGCGCCGTGGCGCCTGCGGCGCCCCCTTTTCTTTTAAAGCGTCTAGGGCGCCCACCTTTTTCAAAAGCCCAACTATCTTGTCCTTGTATGATAAATACGTAATATTAAACACATAGCTCGTATTGTTGAATTGATACTATGTACAGGAAATGCAGAGAGATCTAGTTAGGGTGGGACTAATACTAATTAATCGACAGAAAGTAAACATTGGAAGGAAAACTCGTTTGTTCGTGGGCGGCACCAAGACCAAGCTAATTGGGGAGTAATTGGGGGTTGTCCTGAAAAGGACAGTATGGCGAAAAAACAAAATGGGCCGGGTGGTTCTGTTGTTGTTGATGATGTTTAGCGCTTGCCACCGGTGGCCTTCATTGACTTTTTGGGCCTGGATGTTTGGCAGGACACATCCCTGGGCGATGGTGACGACGGGCAGGATCTTGTCATATATATATTAAAAATCCTCAAATCCTCTTTTTACATCGTTCCTTTTTCCAAAATTAAAATATGAGCTAAAACAATGACGTCATTGTTAATGTTATGTGACAATATTTTTGGTTTAAAGAATCTCTTTGAAGACGACATTTCTCGTAAAAACTCTCAGATCATTAAGTAGTTGACCTTGATATGAGTTGGATTCAACGTGTACTTTGATATTTCGAGCATCGCGAGATCTTGACAGAGCGACATATAGCATTCCGTGCGAGAAAACAGCTGTCTGAAGATTTACACCTACGTGATCGAATGTCTGACCCTGACTCTTATTGATAGTGATGGTATATGCAGGTGTAATCGGAAATTGACGTCGTTTGAAGGTGAAAGGTAACACAGTATCCGTCGGTGCAAGATCGATGCGAGGAATTAATACCAAGTCACCACGATTGCATTCTGATATAATCCTTGCTTTTATAAAGTTTCGTGCCAGCTCTTCCACAATGAGTCTTGTTCCATTACACATACCCTTCTTCGGGTTCAAGTTACGTAGAAGCATGATGATGGTGCCCTTTTTTAATAAAAGAACATGTGGTGGCATACCCGATGGGGTCAACTCATTCAAGAATTCTGTTGGAAAATTGAGATTGTCGCTGGGGTCTTCGCTGCTGAGTGAATCTGCTGAGTAATAAATCATAGGATCTCCAGCCAACATCTCAATGATTTTACGATTCATTGCGAGTGTCTGAGCATTTGTCGGTGCAACAATCACGCGCTTTGAAAGCTCTTCGAGTGGCATCTGTTGAACATTTGCGAATATTGTCTCAATGAGATCGTGTGTTGAAACCATTTGCTGCGGTATTTGAATTGCATCTTCATCAAAAAGTCCCGACACTGGCTCTAAATTTCCGGATCCCACTTGTAACAGCCACTGATTATGAGCGTTTTGTCCCTCGCTTCTCATATTTGTTACCAATGTCAATTGCTTGAAATGTCTCCATAATCTACTTGTTTTGATGCAACACTCGATGATGTCTGTGCGAGTACCACGCGGAACAACAGGTAAGGTTTGACGAAAATCTCCTCCAATCACCAGAACCTTTCCTCCAAATGGCAAGTTAACATCCATAATCTCGCGAAGAAGCTTATCGATGCAACGCAAGCCATGTTTTGGCAACATTGTGATCTCGTCCATGAGAATGAGAGATGCTTCCTGCAATATTTGAGCTTCTGTGGATGTTAAGCGCATTAATGAGACTGAAGTATCGAGCAAAGGAACTGGCAACTTGAATCCACTGTGGACTGTCCTTCCACCCTTCAAAGCGTTGCAGCAATTCCGGTTGTCGCGAATGGCAAGACAGATTGATTTCGACCGCGAATGAATGACATGAGCGTCGTGTAAAGAAATGTTTTACCGGAGCCTCCCGGTCCATCAATGTAAAAACATCGCTGTGTGGCATTCACATCGTCCACTGCTGCAATTATTTGATTAAATGCACTGAGCTGTTGGTCGTTGAGAAGTGCAATTCGCTCTGCTCCCTCTCGCGCCTCTTCGACGGCATCGTACGCCGGAGTGTCGTCAGTAAAATTTCCAGTGGGCTCTGGTAGCTTGAATTTGCTACATGATTTGCCGTGCTGCTTGAAGATGGCATTGATGTTGTGGAGCGCTTTGTTGATAGCTATGGGCTCTGGGTCACGTCGCGCGTAGTCAAGAATCATGTCCGGTAGATGATCTTCCCACAATTTCGGAGCATCAGCAGGGATACAAAATACGCAGATATAAGCGAACATCTCGCGTAATTGCTTTGGCATAAGGTATGTGGCTCCATCTCTCAAACAATTTGCCCATTCGTCGTCAGACTCAAGTAATCCTCGTGCTGATGCTGCTGCCTTGAATGTCTCATAAACAACAGCATCAACCGTTCGCAAAAAGTCAAAGCTGGTAGCTCCACGCACGTGGAGAAGAAGCATTCGTAAATAGAATCGCTCTTCGTCCTTAATTCCCACCGTATACATACGCGATACCACATTGTTCCCTCCCCTCTTGCGTTGTTGCCAATGACCTTTTTTGAAAGTGTAATGGTAGGGTATATCCGTGTAAAGCCACTGTCTTGCTTCCTCATCATTCTCGTTGAGACTAAACCATCGCTCGAGTTTAGTTTTGCCAGTTTGTGCCGCTAAGAGCGCCTCCTCTTCGTGCCCAGCTTCGAATACGACCGTTTGTTGATTTGGCAAGTGAACGTTGAGACGCATCACGGCATGACTGCGATCATGCATTGGTGACTCTCGCAATCTCCACATCGCTTCCGGAGCGCTAACGTACCGACAACTTATATAATTGGAAAGCTCATCGTATCGCAATTCTGGATTTCCATCTGATCTGATGGATATGTTGGCGCAATCAAAGCCTTTGAAAATGTACTTGTAGATGTACTTGATGGCATGAAGTGATGTGCAGACCTCGACGTTAATGTGTGCGTTATATTTGAGAGTCAAATAGGGGTTGTAGGGAACGACATTGCGACTGTCCATTTGCACGCCTCTGACTGTTGCGCGCTCATTGTTTCGACGACGATTACCGGATAACCACTTGCGTTTGGAATTGTGTTTGCATTGAATTCTTTTGGGAAATTTTTACTGCAACTTCCATTGACCATACATGGTGCTTGTAAGTTGGCAGAGCCACACGGACCGTGCATCATACATAGCGTGACTATTTCCCGAAGTCGCGGACTTGATTCTGGGGGAATTTCAGCGCTTACGTATTGATCAATTCTGTGCGCCATGGTGAATTTATCCTCCACTCTCAATGTTACCAAGATGTGAGCGTGTGGGAGGCCACGTTTCTGGAACTCAATGCTGTACACGAAAGCGAGACATTGTCCGAAGATTCCATGCTTTGTAATGTGCTCCATCAACGAATCTAGCTTCAGTTTGAACACTCTTGCTACCAAATCGGGACGATCGCATGTTTGTTCTCCAGGTCGCAGGTTGGCGACGATTTCTGGCCAGCTTGGATTTGCCGTAAATGTGATGAAGACGTCAGGTGCTCCCCACTTTGCAAAAATTGACATTGCGTCGCAGCATCTCTCTCTCATGTTACGCGGTGAGCCTTCGAATGACGATGGAAGGATGATAGACACGCCCGCTGCAACATTCTGATTCTCCGCTAAGTTAGCCATATGATCAGCCAGTCCTTGATATTGCTCTGTTCGTATTCGCTTCTGATTCTGCCTGATGTAGTTGAGATTGTTGGCTTCTACTTGAAGGTAAGAATCTACCAACCACTGTTGCGTGAGCTTTCCAGCGCTCATAATCGGACTGAAGTCATCGCGAATTGCTGTGAGAGCAGCTTTGAACTGCAACATGCTGACATTCCTACGCTTTTCTGCGAGCGTTGCACCTTCGTATGACTCGCATTGCCAATATGGCTGCCACCCTGCCTCGCCGTAAGGAAACATGATCGCGTAATTCATGGGGTCCATATTAGGGCTTAACATGTGTAATTTGATGAAGGCTTGATTGGGATCTTGAGGATTTTTTGGATAGATGTGTATGTCTCTCTCGAAGGGAGGTTCTCCGTCCTCATTCACAAAGACCATGGCGATCTCATTGGATGTCGGTGCATTGTATCGCTTCTGATCAGACTGTCGATCGCGATAAAAGGCCATCGAAACAGTAGGAATGGTAAGTCCTAATTGAGCGGCATTCTGTGCTTCTCGCGACTCGATCTCGTGCATTAGCTGGTAACATTGTGCGAGCCGATTGTTGTCGTGGAAAAAGCGATCAAGCTGATACATAATTTCCTGTTGGCAATCCTCGTTTGCTTGATGCTGCTGACGAACGTCAGTTGCTTGAGTTGTAGTATCAAGCACATACAATTGAGCATATTGTGGTGCTTGATCGTTGACTGGCAGAGTATGGGATGTTTGGTGACATGTCTGGCCGTGAATTTTGAAGACGTAAGGACCGCGTCCTGGAAAATCGATGATTTTTGCACCCATTGATGCGAAAGAGATGGCATTGTTGTATGAGCGGATCTTATCGCGAAAATGTCTATATTTTGGATGAGTTGGATCAGAGAGAAGCTGTTGTAGAAACGTGGGATATGGCAGTACAGTTCCGCCAACATTAGTAGGCTTTGGCAATTTGACGCGACCCTTCCTGCAACAGCTTGTGAATTTCTTGTCTGCCGGACGTTCCGCAGCAAAATTTCGAGAGGCACAAAATTGACACATTGCATCAAAAGGTCCGCAGTGATGTTGATCAACATTTGCCTCATCAAAGTTACTTGCAACATCTTGAATTGCTTGACTAATGCGTTTTTGAGCTGCCTGATATGATGATGAGTTTGCTGTTAGACGTGCTTGCTTTTGTGATGGAGTTTCAAGCGCAATTCGATTACGTTGTGAAGCTGCATTTGCTTCTTGACATGCAGCTGCGTGCTCTTCAGTTTCCAGCTCTAATTTTCGTCGTTTTTCAGCATTAATTTTAGCGAGGGTTTCCTGAGATTGTTTAGCCCGCCATCTTGCTTTACGTTCTCTTGCCAGCCTGCGCTTCCTTTCCATTGGATCTTCGCCCACATCCATAGTGTTTCTACTGTCCAAAATAATGAATACGAAAATAGTTAAATATATATAAAAGGTAATTATTGTTCTGGTACTTACGAAGATATTGTAGAGGATATTTGAAATCAATTAATATATATGCAGAATTTCAATGATGTGTATGTTTCAGATTGTGAAAGATAACCTAAAAATAACAGTAAACGTTAAGGACTGTGACATCACTATGCTTTTAAAAAAAATCTTAATCATTTTGGTTTCCAGATTAACATTAACAAAACATCGCACGAACCTTTGACGTCAGCATTTGTGTTGTAAACAGTGCTGCCAGCGCTAGTTTATTTCATCATAGTGTGCTTTGAGCGTTACTGAATGAGTGAGTCAGTGATAATTGAGGGTTTTGTGCTGGGGTGCCAGCTAACTAAATACGATATATTAAATTTCCTGAAATGTACTCAAAGTATTTTATAATTAACAATCTCTAAATCCTCTTTTTACATCGTTCCCTTTTCCAAATTTAAAAACATGAGCTAAATCAATGACGTCATATAATATCTTTTTACGGCGAGAAATTTTAGAAAGCAGCGCACCAAATTACTGCACCAAAAATAACTCTTCTCGAACGTCCGCATGAAATTGTTCAATTTTTTAATTAATCAATAGTGTGGAGGGTGTTTAATGTTAATCTGGAAACCAAAATGATTATCCAATTTTTTTTTAAAAAGCAGAGTGATATCCCTCAGCGTTCTGCTACATAATTGAGCGTAAATATATATATGATTATATATATATATATATATATATATATATATATATATATATATAATTCTCTTCACGGACCATGCCAGGCAAGCAAGCTGCAAGTATGTGCAACCGAGCATGACGAATGACCCTCGCTCTTTTCAAATAATCACTGTTGGCAAGCATGGTGTGATGAAAAAAAAAGGGGGGGGGGCGTGAGTGGTTGGTAACAAAACTCTTGCGTTCACTTGCCGTTCACTTGCCGTTCACTTGCATTGTTCCTTCAAAGATAAGTGAGATTCATAGTGTACTGGTTATCACGTCCGCCTCATACGGGGAAGTCCTGGGTTCAAGCCCCAGCGAAAACATTGTGTTGTTTTTTTTTATTTTTAAAAATGTCTGTTTGTGCCCGTTCTTTTACCCCTTTATTGCCAAGACTAGCTGAACCGCGGCGTAGCTTACGCCGCTAATGATTTAGTGACGGGTGAAGACTTCCTGAAAGACAGAGTTGTCAAAATGGGATGGGTTTTGGCAAACGACTGTGAGTGAATGAAAAGAAGGAACTCTGGAGAGACCCACGGCGTAGCATACGCCGAAGACTTGTTCAGCATAGACAGTTGTTGGAGGGGGGGGTGAGAGTATAGACACAAAAAGCAGCACTAATTAAATAAAGAAAATAGTGAGTAAGCGTAAAGATAAGCACACTGAGGTTGTTGTTACCCTCCTCCCATGTATTAATCGACGTTCACTCGCATTGTTTTCATTTCTTAGTGCTGTAGTTTTTGTCCGTTCTTTCTGCACTTTCTTTGCACTCTCCATGAGCAAGTCTACGGCGTTTGCTACGCCGCGGGGCGTCTAGTCTGTTATAATAGCAAACTTGTGTGCGCAGGCAACTTACAGGTGTGTACTGTAGATCAGAGATCTGGTAGTGGTGAAAATCTCATTTTTTGAGCTAACAGGCTGTGGATAACCTGAGACCTTGCATTGTGCCACTGAACGTGTCGAGTTGCTGTTTTCTCTATGGTCCCCACCAAAGAATTGGACCAGTAGTACATCAACAATTTCATTTAAAATATGATCAAACCATGTTAGATTTTATTCACTGAGTTGATAAAAGTTTGTCGTTAAAGTCAAAGAAACGTTTCAATATTTCAAAAGAAACAATACAATTTATTGTACACGTCTCTGGAGAAGATGTTTCAAAACTGGACCCCGATAATGTTGAAAACGTTTTAAAGTTACAACAGTCAAAGACAAAAAAAAAGGTTTCAGTCTAATAGTTTAAACATCATATTGTAGTAAATTTATTGCCAGGTTTGCGACAGCAACAGCACCGCTCACCGATTTAACAAAAAGGGTTAAGTCAAATAAAATAGTGTGGACTGTTGAGTGTGACAGTTGTTAAGTTAGGGTTTGACCAACCATGACAAGAATTATTACATGGTTGACCCATGGCACAAGAATGTATCTAATGGAACAGTTTTGAAATTTAGGACAGATGTCATCATGGCTTGGTCTCAGTGGTCTTATATAACACAACCAAACCATCAGGCGTTCTCCCTTCTTCCAGAAGATCACATATTACGCTAAGTATTTGTTCTAGGTGTTAGACTGTGAGGAGTTGGGAGCCTAGCTGAATTAGTTCAGGTTCAATTAGATAAGTTAGACTTAAAATAGTTTCAAATGTTTGAGCCTCATTATGGTAAAGCTTCTGCAAATGAAGATGATGGTGATCAAGATGAATACGATGATGCGCTAGTATTTCGACAATTAAATTTGCTGATCCTTATTAGACGGAACAAAAAATAAAGGCCTGAAATCGTCCCGCAATCGTACGATTGCCTAACTTTTGAGAAGCTAATAATTCCGAAAATTACTATTACAGTATTCTTGCACAATATTTTACGCTCCGTAATGAGAATGAACTGTTAAGAAAACCTGATGGATCAAACTAAAACTCACCAAAAGTAGCATTACTTGAGACAGAAGCCGAGCTCAGGAAGCTAATGGATACATGGAAATTCATCACAATCGAGACCTTCAGTTAGATAATGCAATCAATCGTGCTAATGCTTTCATTCAATTGTAATATCAAAACAAAGACGAAGACATCTATCTATCTATATAATTCTCTTCATGGGACCATGCGAGGCAAGCAAGCTGCAAGTATGTGCAACCGAACATAACGAATGACCCTCGCTCTTTTCAACTAATCACTGTTGGCAAGCGTGGTGGTATAAAAAAAAGGGTGGCGGGAGTGGGTGGTAACAAAACGCTTGCGTTCACTTGCATTGTTCCTTCAAAGAAACGTGAAATTCGTAGTGTACTGGTTATCACGTCCGCCTCATACGGGGAGGTCCTGGGTTCAAGCCCCAGCGAAAACATTTTAAATTAAAAATGTCTGTTTGTGCCCGTTCTTTTACCCCTTTATTGCCAAAACTAGCTGATCCACAGCGTAGCATACGCTGCTAATGATTTAGTGACGGTTGAAGACTTCCTGAAAGACACAGTTGTCAAAATGGGGGTGGGTTTTGGCAAACGACTGTGAGAGAATGAAAAGAAGGAACTCTGGAGAGACCCGCGGCGTAGCATACGCAGCAGACTTGCTCATCATAGACATTGCAATGAACATTTGGGGGGGGGGATGAGAGTACAGACACAAAAAGCAGCACTAAGTAAATAAAAAATAGTGAGTAAAAGTAAAGATATGCACCCTGTGGTTGTTGTTACCCGACTCCCATTTATTACTACCATCCCTTAAACATAAACTTTGTTTGGTCGATCCTAGCGAGGGTTAGTCATATTTAGGGTTGTTAATTGCGTGTTTCTTTTTTGGAAAACCGTATGCTGTATCAGGGAAAACATTCGCTCTTAACCTTGTAAAAGAAATATTAATTCGCTGCTATGACGGAGATAAGAATTTAGTCAAAGTCCCATTATATCTAGAACAGTGCTTCTCAAACTTTTTAGTATGGCGGACCGGCAGGAATTTTTTCCATTGCACCAGGGACCGGTGCACTATTTTCCCTGCACTGACAATTTTTTCGGTCCTTTTTTTTAAAAACATCTTCGGACCGGCAGCGGATGGCCCAAGGACCGGCACCGGTCCTCGGACCATCACTTTGAGAAGCACTGATCAAGAATACTAGAATGGCCAGGGGCGTTTGACCAAAAATCAATCGAACAATTATATCAAACTTAAAAAGTTTTTCTTTTTATCAAAAGATTCCCTCCCCTTTTAAAGAAAAAGAATATTCCGTGTCGTTTGGACTGAAAATATCAACACATAATCCTATTCAGATCATTTTTAGACACTTGTCATGCTTGTAAAACTGACCAGTAGCATTTTCGCTAACGACGCTCCCCCAAATCCCCGAGTCATGTGAGCAGGACAAAGAGTCTGGGGGTTGGGGGGGGGGTAACGCACACATAAACTTGTATATTTTGGCAAAAAAATCGACGACTCCTGCCATGAGAGAACCAAACGGAGCTGCTGTTACATCACAAATGCTTTAATGTCAACATCTAACGACGCAGTGTAACAATTTCATATGTTATCTTGTGGATTCTCAAACTTAAGGATTATATTTAGATTTAATTTTCGTGTCTTGATAGCTTACGCCAATCAGCGTCTGATGGACTACCGACCGGCACATTGAGAAGCAATGATTTTTAAAAACAAATAGTCATTAAATAAATTGTAAGCGACCAAATATTTCAGTGGAAGTTTTATTTAAAGTTATCCTTTTGATGTGACGTCACATTTCTTCAACCCCCCTCCCTCCCCCTCGTCACGCATCGTCAAAAAAGTGTGACCCCCCTCCCCCCCTAGGTGCGTGACGTCATTTTTGGACGGCCCCATTCTAGCTTAATAACAAGTCTGCTCACAAAAACTGGACCAAAAATAACTCTACTTTTTTAATCTATTTATAGTTTTTCTAACATGGAAATAATATTTGAATTGTTATATATTTGTGTCTATATTTACGATTTAAAAAAAACAAAACAAATCAAATGTCTGTTAAAAAACGAAAGTGAAACAATGTCAATAATTGATTTTTAAAATGGTTTTTGTTAATCCAACTACAAAGGAATGAACATAACAAAATCAATTCGCAAAACATAATAATTAAGCGTTTTCAGGATCACTTTATTTAGTTTAATCTACTATGTTAATAAGGCCGGTAGCCTAAGTTTAAATAGTATAAGTGTATAGGTTATGTAAAAGACAATAGCTTATGTTAAAGAAAAACAAAATATAAATTTTATATTAATAGGACACAGCTAAATTTAAGATGCGTACACGAAAATGTGCGCACAGTAATCAGGCGATAACAGATATTAGAACGCGCACCGCTAAAAATGTAGCCTTGAAAAAAATACTGACACAATTATTACATAAATAGGATTTTATTAAATATAGAGTTATGGAACAGAAAATAATTAAAACAAATTCGCAATTAAATTTAAACGTGTAAAAAATTAAACCTAATGCATCGGTTGACAGTTGTAATTAAATATGTTTACGTGTCTATAATATATAGAAAGTAGCAGTAAAGAAAATGACAATTCTTTGTACTGCACAGCTCAAATTAAAGGTTGGGCCAGACTATCAAATGCTCGCGCGAGCATTTGATCAAACGCACTATTTTATTGGCGAATGCAGATGTAATAGAAGTAAACATTAATCACGTGACTTGACTTTACAGCTGATCTTAATTTTAATGGCTGCCACTTTCTTCGATTCTAGTCTAATTATTATATATCAGCTCTACTAAATCGTAATGAAAACAAGGATAATACGCTAATATTCACAATGAAAACAAATCCTCAGCATACCAAATGGTCTTTAAAATCTAATAATATCTACGCGACGTCTTCACTTTAAAGGACAAAATTTGAATCGAACAAATACTCTGATCATACTTCGTGACATAATAATAATAATAGTAATAGTGCTACTAGTACTTCTACTACTACTACTACTACTACTACTACTACTACTACTACTACTACTACTACTACTACTACTAGAAATAGTCTGCTGTTACTGATCACTGATAAGTTATCAAGTTCAAGAAACTTCAAAATCATAATGGTAAGTTCAGTTTATTATTAATTTTTTTATATTATAGCTTAGTTTTTATTTAAGGAAAGCACATAAATATTTTAATATTATATATTATTATTATTATTTTAAAAAAATAAATATATTCATTATTAATATCTAAATTTAATATTATCAATATGGACCATAGACCTGGAATGTATGAATCACTTTGAATTAATTAATAATAACTTAATAACAATAACAAAACATAATTGTCATATTATTAATATTATTATCGAATGAATTTGCTTATTTATATTATAATACTAATAACTTTTATTAAAATATTAATATTAAAAATAGGGCTGCGGAAAATAACAATAAATTAATCGATTAATCATTAAAAATAAAATTTAATTAAAATTTAAGAAAATATTTTGAATATTTTTTTTTCCAATTTATTATTAATTTATAGTTTTTGTAACTAGCATACTTTTCCCTTGTATTATTTTTATTTATTTAGACGCGCATACGTAAACAAAAAGGTTTTTCTACCTTATTTCTTGCATAGCAATGAAAGAGTAAAACATAATTTAAATTACCAAAACAATGTGTAAATTTCCAAATTTTAGCAACATATCCTTTTTTTAATATATTGAGTTTTAAATATTTTTTTTTAAAGATAGTTAAAAATATGCAAATGCAAATTTGTTTTTCAGAAAGAAAAGACTACATAGACTACATCCAATAGCACCGACTTTCATTTAGATGATGACAGCATGTTTGCATGGGCGCCCGCAGGGGGGGGGCAAGGGGGGCGCTTGCCCCCCCCCCTGGATTGATGGATTTTACAAAAAATTGACAATAATAGACAACAAATTTATTAAAGTAAAGAGAAAATAAACAGAAAGTAACTAAGCTGATGCTGATTTCGTTTTACTGGGTAATTATGTTTATATTTTCTACATTGTAGAGAATTAGGGCAGTTAAACGGTCTTTAAATCAAAGATTGCTGTTGCTGGCAAGGACTTTTAGTCTGGTCAGGACTGACCAAGATGTGTGAACTGCCCCATGCGGTAGCTTGGATAGATGAATAGACCGAACCGCGTCCAGATGCCCAGAGGTGCTTAATGTAGACTCTGTTATCTAAAGGTCAGCCATCCGCTTCGGAATTGAGACAGCAGCGGAATCAAGGAGTGAGGCAATAAAGAGGAAATAATAAGTCTTCATGTAGTCTTACAGTCTTGGTGTTTGAATTGAGTGAAAGCAGAGAGTTTAGTCCAACCAGTAGTAATGAGGCCCAATACACCCACATACCAACAGGTTCTCTACAATATTAATTATTTTATGTACAACCGTATGTTGTGAGTCAAACGTTGTTTTGAACATAAGTATTTTTATTAGTGATGTGGCCGTGTGCCCCCAAAAACATACATGGGGAGCGCCAGCCACTGTGCTCCCCTCCCCCTTTCTCATGCATGCAACAAAGGGCCCTCTGTTCACTCCCGCAGTGTGACGGTACCTGGGGTGTTGGATTACTGATGACTGACAGGAATTCGGAAGTGAGGACATCCGGCTCCAGAAATTTATTGGACTCGGAAGTAAAAGCTTCCACAGCCATCCCCCCTGCAGCCCACCACACTATTGTGGTGGAGCTTGGAATGCGTCGGGCAGAGGTGAAAATTATCGGTTCTCTAAACAATACCGCCCCCAGCCCAGCACAATGTTGTGTATTTGGCTGCCGGAGGTGAGGCCTTCCGAATTCCTCCTAACAATGACCGGAAATGAATTATACAGATTAGAGTATATGACAATACTGCTGGACTGGATCAAACACCTTACGGCTCGCCGACTATATAAGGAAGAGAACATTTAGGGAGAACATTTTAGAGACAGCATTTAGGTGCGACATGTAAGACACTTAGGACAGTGCTGTAGAGATAGTCGTCAGTAGGGCATAGACGGTAGCATAACTGTATATTATGTTTCCTGTGTTAGTTCAAGAACTTAGACATCAATAACTGTGTGTACCAAAGCAAAGAAGTTATTGCAATAAACAGTTTACTTTTAGGTGTCATGGATATCCGGAAATTTTTAAAACCTCTCACACAGCCACAGCAATCGATTCCAGATGTAGAAGACATAACGTTAACTCCTGTCTGCAAAAAACGGAAAACGGACACTGTTGCTTGTTCATCTGGAGCAGCAACGCTACCACCAGAACCAGACCCTGACAAGCTTGAAAGTGGAGATTCTATGTTAACATATGACATTGGAAACTATGTAAAATCTACTACGAAGATTGCTGTCGATCTTAAGTATCGTTTGCTAACTGATCCATACAAGCCTCAACAGTCATATGATTTTGAAGGTGACATATCTGGAAGTGGAAAATGTTGTTTCAGGAAATCTTGGCTGACAAAGTATAGTCCATGGTTATCATATTCACCAAGGTTAAAAGGTGCATTTTGCATTTTCTGTGTTTTATTTCCGCAACCAGTTCAAAGAGGAATTCAAGGTGCCTTTATTACTACTCCTTGTACAAAGTACAAAGATTTTAATGAATGTGCAAGAAACCATATCAGCTCAGCATGGCATCGTGGGTCTCAACAAGATGCTGAACACTTCACGTCAACCATTAGAGATCAAAATAAGGTTATTATTTGTCAGGTAGATAATTCAGTAAAACGAATTATTGAAGAAAACAGAAAGAAACTGTATCTTATTATTTCAACAATCTTATTTTGCGGAACAAACGATTTGGCAATTCGTGGGAAAAATAGCACCAAAGGAAATGCCGAACAACTTTATGCTTATCGAATTGAGGGAGGAGACAGTATTTTAAAAAACAATTTTTATACAGCTGCTGAAAATGCACGTTACACATCACACTGAACTCAGAATGATTTGATCAACAAGCTCTGCGAGAAGACATTGTAAAAGCTGCCAACAATGCTGTTGGATTCTCGATCATAGCCGATGAAACAGCAGATATCTCAGGAACAGAACAATTATCACTGGGAGTCCGGTTTGTAGATACGTCTAGTGAGGAGGCTATGATTTGTGAGGAATTCCTTGAATTTTCTCCTCTGAAAGATATGGTCGCCGCCACGATATCTGATTGTATTATTGAACAGTGCAAAACATTTGGTCTTCTCCTTAATAATCTGCTGGGTCAAGGTTATGATGGATGCTCTACAATGGCCGGGAAAGAAAATGGTGTTCAGGCAAAAATTCGAAGTATTTACCCCAAGGCTTCCTTTGTTCACTGTGCCTCGCATAGACTGAATCTCGTAGTAAATGATCTTAATAATGTTGCAGTGATACGAAATACTATTGGTACTATCAAAGCAATTATTACATTTTTTCGTGAAAGTCCAAAAAGGAGGTCCTCTGTTCCAAATATTCCTCTTCTGTGTGAGACAAGATGGACAAGCAAGTATAAAAGTATTCGGATTTTTTCTAGTAAATTTGAAGATATTTATTGTCAACTGGAAGAATTTTCATTGCATGCAAATGGAAATACACGACAGGCTGCACATCAATTATATTGTTCATCAAAGTCCAGCACGTTTTTATTTTGTCTCAATATTATTTCGCAGTACTCTGCCATACTGGAACCAGTTACTCAGGCTCTTCAAGCTGTTCAAGTTGATCTTCCAGAAGTCCAACTGCAAGTTCAAAACCTGCTCAGTGTAATAAAACTTCACCGAGGTGATTCTGTTAACTATTTCAGGGATATTTTTGAGAAAACAGTACAAATCGCACAGAAGGTGGATATTGAACTGATTACCCCAAGACATTGTGGAAGACAAAATCATCGAAGTAATCCAGAAACCACAAGTGTTGAGGAGTACTTCAGACAAACAGTTTACATTCCATACTTGGATTCTCTAATTAGCTCAATTGAGAGTCGATTTTGTGAAGCCAACAGTGCACAATTTAACTTAACGTTGCTACACCCTTCGAAATTGTACAAATTAAATCGTCAACAGTTTAAGGATACAATGTCTACTATTAATCAGGTATACCACATTGATAATTTTGAAAGTGAAGCCTTGAGTTGGTTTGATTTTTGGAAAACGCGAGAATACAAAAGTAGCCAAGATTTCCTCGACTTGTTACCGTTTACAAAGTTTTATCCGGCTGTCAGGTATGCCTTACTAGTTTTGCTAACATTACCAGCAACAACATGTACTGTGGAGCGATCGTTCAGCACATTACGTCGTGTAAAAACATGGCTTAGATCTACAATGTCAGATGAACGTCTGTCTGGGTTGTGCATGTTAAGCGTACACAGAGACAAAGTGAACGGCAACAAAAAAGACTTTATGGACAAAATTGTATATATGTTTGGCAGGGATAACAGACGACTCCAGTTCTTGTTTAAAGAATAAATTTTATTTTAAAATTATGTTTCGTTATATACTTGCATACATTGTGTAAATAACAACTTTGGTACTAATGTATGCCCTTCATTACTACAGTGCCCAGTCCGTTCGTTTACAATACATATACGCTACAGTAAATTAAAACTATGTACATTAAAACATTACTAAAAATATTTTGCCCCCCCCCCTAGAAAATTTTCTGCGGGCGCCCATGCATGTTTGAATCCTATTCGATACCAAGTCACTCTACTAAGTTATTGGAGCAAGAGATATAAAAAAATTAATTTAATTATGAAGAATGAAACAAATTCCTCATTACTATTCTTACTACTTACATAAATGTATTTAAATTCATTTTTATCCTCTTTCTGTTATTACAAGGCTAAGAGACTTTAATATGTTTTAGATTCAATACTACCACAAGACTTGTAAAATAAGCAAATTATTTTGAAAATCATGAAATATCACCAGATCATTTCAGTAGTTATCATGATTAGAAACTAGTTACCAACCATCTGAAATTTATATCAATAAATGTTTAATAGTATTGTAAATATTTTTTTTTAAACAACCAAAATTAGGTTACTGTTTTAATTGTAGTTGTATCAAATTACTCTATGTTGAGGCAATTTTGTTCCTTGCCTAAACACAAAAATTTAAAAGCCATCACTGCTAGAATGATATTGAGAAGTTGAAAGATTAGGATTGAAAGGCTTAAGTACTAAAATAGATTTGGGCTCTATTTAACATTTTTTTCTCCAATTTGTAGAGAATTGATTAGAGTAATAGTAATAAGACCAAAGAAAAGATGAATATCTAATAAATAAGAATTTTAATAAATCTAAACAATTTGAAAGGAAAACAAGTAATCAATAATCAAAAGTAATGCATTTAAATTAAACTAAAATAAATGTTTGTTTAAATAGGAGTTATTATTAAATAATCTGTTGTTGTGAATGTTTTTTGAAAAATTAATAAGTTTCTAAATCTATATTTGATTTATACAAGTTATAACTAATAATTAAATCTAAACATTACTTGTTCCTTTCAATGCTACATACATTTTTAATATATTGTATATATATAAATATAAATATAATGTATATAAAATAATATATATATACACAATGATAATTACATGATTTGAGCACCTATACACACATGCAGTTTCAAAATGTATTCAAAAATAAAGTTATGGTTTTTAATGTGTCTTTCATTCAAATTTTGACAATAAATTATAGTGAATAATCTTGTTTCTACATAAAAATAAAAGAGTAAAAGTGTTTGGGACTTGAAAAAAAATTTAAGAAAGTGAAAGCTAATGAGTGCAATATTTCATAAAAGTATATATATGTTTTCATTTTCAGATTTGGCTTTTAGCAATAAATTTTAACAATCTTCCATTTTCTAAAGTTTAAAAAGAAAAATATTATTAACTTAATATCCTGCATTTTTTTCAAGTAAAAATAATATGGTTTTTATTTATAAATAACCTGAATACATCTTCTAATTACATCTTAGTGTCTGCTATGTTTTTATTACATATAATTTATTTATAAGTAAATAAAATAGTTTAGGCCATGTTGCATTAAACTATACCAAATTGTTACCTTTTATTTAATTATACATTTCTTATTTTATGTTTGATGAAATGTTTGTATTCAGTCCTGTTTATAATACACATCACTCACCTCAAATAAAATTGTAAGTGCATATGGATCATATTGGTCAGAGAATTATGCAATATATGTGTATAGTACTAGTACAATAACAAATGAATTGAAGTTTTATGGAATAAGTAATTTATAGGACAGTTACATTTTCTTAGTTATATTTGAAGAGAATATGATTAAATTGTTTGTATAATATTTCAAGTGATAGTGATAAGTCTAATACTAATAGTAATAGTAGGTAAGCTTTTAATTTTTTTTATTTGTATTAATTTTTTTTAAACTTATTAAATATGGGTCTTTAAAAAAGATGATTCAAAGTACATGTAGCTATAGGTTTTGTATTTTATTTGGATTGTTGTTTTTCTTGTACATGCACCAATTAAAAATACATTCAACAAAGTTGAAAGTATTTGCCAGACATAATGTAATCAGAAGTAGAACTGGGGTAAGGGGGGGGGGTGTGGACCGCACCGGGTGACAGTGTCATCTGCACCCGGGGACATTACACAAATTCTGCGCCCCTTCTCGGACTGACGGATTTTTCCTTAAAATAAATTGTTTGCAATCGCATTGAGAATTATTAGTCTGTATTGTAATTCATTAAAGTACCAGATACTTCGAAAATGAACCATATAAACCGTAAAATTTCAAACAATTTCTAGGTGGCTCATTGAGCCCCCAGAATTTGTCAGTCCGGGAAGGGGCGCTAAATTTGTGTCATGTCCCCGGGCGCAGATGACCCTAGCTACGCCACTGGTCATTGCATCAGCATTGTTATGTTATTGTGACCGACTGTCGGCTACAGGTATGTTAACATATTCCAGTTTCTCTACGATAACCCTTTCAAGGCTTGCTGCGTCTTTGTAATGTATATGAACAAAACCTAAAAATGATTCTTTAATGGTTACTTTTTTAGTTTGAAAATCCACATGGCGCCCCTTAATGATAATGCTCAATGGGGGTGCCAAAATCATGCTTGCCAACTGGTTTGTAAAGAAGATATTTGTGGAGCTCCAAAATTCAATCTTGCAAACGTATTTGAAGTACATTAGTTTTCATCAAAATTAATTTAAATAATTAGTTTTAATACTCATTTTGGTGGCGCCCGGGGACATATGTCCCCCCTGCACCCCTAGCTACGCCACTGCCGGGTGACACCATCACAAGGAATGACACCAAACTGTAAAATTCCGTATGTTCTGTTGTTTGGCGGAGGAGTTGTTGTTTTTTATTATTTGTTTTTTTTTGTGGGGGGGGGGTGGTTCCGCGCGGCAAAGCTCTGTGACGTCATCTTGGAAGGGTGTCTAAGTTTTTTGTGGCCGGAAGGGGGGGGGGTAATAAAATGGGAAAAAATTGCCAATAAGTAATTATGTATAAAATAAATTAATGTAAATATTATATAGGCATAGGCCCAATTAACTAATTAAAATAAGGGGCCGTCCATAAAGTATGCCACGCTATTTTTAACTCCCCCCTCCACCCTGTCACAAATCTCGGACCCCCCCCCCACCTAAAGTACGTCACTCTTTTGAACAAAACTAATTTTTTATTAACACAAACTGTCACACAATTTATTCCCCTGTCACACTTTTTTACACCCCCTCCCCCCTCGGGTGCGTGACTTACTTTATGGACGGCTCCTTAGCTTAGGCGTAGGCCTTAGCCTTAGGCTGAACAAAATTTGATTAACAAAGTATTGAAATATAATTTAGAGTTATAGTTATAGATCTAGACTCTTGGCAAGCTTTTTATTTTTTCTTGTGTTTATGACCAAGGAGGGGCAAAATATTTTTTTAAACGTACCTTCATCTATCTTATAACATCATTATTAATTATTAGTTCTATTTCATATATTCGAAATAACGAAAAAAAATTGGCGTAATTTCTACGAACGATGGCAGACTCCTTAGCCACAGTAGTAGATAGTATGAATATTTAAACATATTAACTCATTTTTAAACATGACTTACATGAGTCATAGTTATACTCATTCTACACATTCACTTGAATATTTTGAATTTAAAGTTGAAGTCTTTATTATTATTTTGTTATTTATTTTCATTCTTTTAATTTAAAAAATTTCTGTTTTTAAAAGCTTAATTTAAATAAAATGCATATCTACTTCGTAATAAATCGTATATTGTTGTTGTTTTGACATTTTTAAAATAATAATGATTTGATAAAAATTTGGTTGATCACGAGCAATTTTATTAATTAATAGCACATCGTAGTCAACATAAACAACTCTCCGATGGTGAACTTTGAACTTGAATTTGTAATAATTTACCATGTGATATGGAGGTTGCGTAATAATACAAAAATATTTATAGTGCGTGTGTTTGATCAAATGCTTGATCAAATGCTCGATGGCATTTGATAGTGTGGCCCAACCTTAAGAAGCGTACACGAAAATCTGCACAGCGTAATTAGACAATATAATATTTTTTGATTGCGCACCGCTGAAAATAAAGTATTGGGGGGAAAAAAACTTCACCAAAAATAACTCGCTTTGAACGGAATTTAAACGTCCTCGTAAAGTTGTTCAATATAGAAATGAGGTTAAATTGTTCATTCTTTGTCTCTGCATTTTCTGATTATTTAATTTACGGCATTCTGGCAAAAGGGACAGTTACAAAAACTATCTTAAAACTATTTTCAGGGTAAAAGGAACCGTCCTGCCAAATTTGGTCCCCGTCCGTCATTTGGTTTTTCCGTGGCTGTGTAACAGAAAGTCGAAAAGTGAAACATACAAACATACAAAGATACAAACACCAACTGAGCTTTATATATTAGATACAGATTATTAATGATTATTACCAGTGTATTACCCTTACGGAGGTTTTCAAAATATATATATTTCAGCTGTAAATTATTGTAGTATAGTGTTTGTAATTGACTCTTTTACCTGAAAGCCGTGTAGTAAATAATCAAAAGATGTAGAGACCAAGAGAGAATAGTTAAATCTCATTTCTATTTTCAACAATTTTATGCGGAATTTCGAAAAGAGTTATTTTTGGTGCAGTATTTTTTTTGAAGGCATTTTAAAGCGTAGCGCAAATAGCGTTACGAACCAACGAACATACATAGCAAATTATTTAGATTGATAACAATTTTTATTTTATTTTTATAGTTAGTTGCCTCGCATAGCGCGCACTGGCTGACTGACTGGCGATAAAGTGCCTTATTTATTAGATGTACCTTCAAATAAAGTTGACAAGAATCGATTTTATGAAGATTCCACTTTTTTCATTAAGATTGTGACCATTTTTACTAAAGTTTTATGTTGCTATTGTTCTCATTTGTAACTATATATGTACTTAATTTTCTTCGATATTATTTCTTGAAACTTGCTAACATTACTTGACAAATTCCAATAGAGAGATGCAAAAACAATCTGGGTAAGAGCAGGAATGCCAGCCGATAAATTGAACATAGGTCTATCCCTATATGGCAGTCAACTGCTGACTAAATCTGCCAGCCACATGACTATTGGTGTCAGTCAAGCAGTAGAATATCATCCCTCGACTATTATTAACAATGGAGGTATTCCATACTATCGGGCAAATGATTGATAAATAAATAATGCATGCTGTGTAGATCGATTCAATTTTTAGGAACATATACATCTTATCGATAATTTAACGAAACTAATATTGTGTTTTGTGTTTTAAAATAAATAATTGGTTGTTTTTTTTAAATAGAATTTTTTTAACGTTTTTGTAAAAAATATCTTTATTCGTTATGTCTACGGTAGTATATGTTAAATCTACATGAGTATCGTAATCCAATGGTTCTTTTAAATAAAACATGAAATACAAGCGATATTTGTTTTTTTTAAAGGGAACATGAAAAAAAGTACAGCAATCGATCTACATCCTATTAAAATGTTGGTTCAACGCCTTCATATTAATTGTACAGCTCGATTATTTAATATTTTAAAAATATATTGATCCACGTTTGTATCAAGGAAAATATAACAAGGTTTTATATCAAAATGCAAAATCTGTATTATGTATTTTCATATTCTTTAATTTTTTGTTTTTAAATGGCTAATGTAATATTTAGTCTTTCTATTTTGAAATAGCCCATATAATGTTTTGGCTTTCTATTTTGAAATAGCCCATATAATTTTTTGGCTTTCTATTTTGAAATAGCTCATATATTTTTAGAACTTTGTGTTTTAAAATAACCCAGATGAATTTTTAATCGTCAACATTTGAAATGACCCATTTAATTTTTTTAAGCTCCAAGCATTGGATGGTATTTTAAATAGCTGAAGCCAGAAATTCAAATTATATTTTTTGAATATATATATTTTTTTTTCCTAAACGACCATGTGCAAATGAGCATGACGAATGACCCTCGCTGGAGTCGAAAAATCACAGTTGGCAAGCGTCGTGGGATGAAAAGAAAAAAAAAGGGGCAACAAATCTTCTTGCGTTCACTTGCCGTTCAGTTGCGTTTTTCCTTCACAGAATAACATATGATTTGTAGTGTAGTTGTTATCACGTCCGCCTTGCACTCGGAAAGTCCTGCGATCAAACCCCAGTGGGAAAATTTTTTAAAATTATTTGTAAAAATGTTTGTTTCTGCCCGTTCTATTCCCACTTTTTCCAACATGCTGTTAAACGATAATCGGATTTGAACGAGGCAATCTGCTATTTAATTTTGCAACCAATAATCCAATTTGATTCGCCAGATTTATGAAGTGAAATCCGGCTGGAGCCGAAGCCGGATTTGTAAAAATTCCCGGATTCAAGATTTGCCGGAGCTATAATAAATATATATTTTATCGCAAACCCGGCAAGCCGGATTTGGTCGTATTTATGAAGCAAATTTCTCCCGGTGCGGGATATATAAATATAGCTGGATTCCGGATTTGCCGGAGCTGCATGCGAAATCCGGTACACCCCTAATTTCTATGAAGTCAGCCATAAAACGATAATTGGTTTAAAATCGGATTTACATAATCGGTTTGCCAAAAAAAAACAAAAAAACACTCAATTAACAACCCTAAACATGACTAACCCTCGCTAGAGTCGGCCAATCACAATTTATGCTTAAGGGATGGTAGTTATAAAGGGGGGGGCGGGTAACAACAACCTCAGTGTGCATGTCTCCACGTTTACTCGCTATTTTTTCATTGCTTCATGCTGCTGTTTGTGTCTCACCCCCCACCCACCGTTCTTTGCACTGTCTATGAAGAGCAAGTCTGCGGCGTATGCTACGCCGCGGGTCGTATCTAGTATCTTATAATTTAAATCAAATATTATTTTAAAAAGTTAAGTTCATAATACTTTTATAAAAAGCTTTCAATAAAATGTTTCATTAGAATAATGTTCTAAATTGATTTTTACATAAGAACTCAATTTTAAGGTAAAATAACCTTCAATACTAAATCTAGAACTACAGAAACTAAATAAAATAATACTTTCATTATTTATTGTCAAAGATTTTTTTAACAAGAAATTTTTCTATTTTAAAAGTTGATTTGAAATTAGTTTCTTTTATACAGGTTATTAAAAAAGGGAATTACCAAATTTTTTAAAGTACTTATTATCAAATGGATTTAAAGGCAATCTAAATTCTCGTTCTTCCCGTCCTGAATTCGGGCATGGAATGGTTTGCCTGAAGAAACCAGGAAAACGAACACTTAAAACTCTAATAAGAATGCAGGACTAGATACAAAGCATAAATGAGCGTAGGGCGCAATATTCTTCTGTATAGAAGGGGCGTCTGTAACAGATGAGATAAGATAAGATAGATAAGATAAGATATATTAAGTGCTTTAAATCCTTACGAAATCCAGAACAAAATCTTAAAACGTTCAAGCCTTATTTAGCATGTAATTTTATTTACCAGGTATGTGAGGTGATAAAACAGGGCGGGCAAGTCCTATGGGACTCACTGGCTCAATCACCGTACCACATACAAGATAATCGATTTACGACCTTTGAGAACGAAAACAGTTTGAAGGCCAAGGTAATTTTCACATATCTTTTATTGTCTAAATAATTAATCATAGAATGCCAGGCGGTTTTATAAGAACATTTACTTTAATTGTATTTCATCTGGAAGTGGAACTTGCTTAATTTCATGTTGACATTATTTTCAGAGGCGTTTTATGCAAGACGGAACATTCTAGCTTCACACAAGTATTTATAAATTTAAATTATTTTTAATCACTTTAAATCATGTTTCAACGTACAGAACATTACCAAAAGTTTTAAATAAATCCACTGTTTCTACAAACATTGTCTCATGAGCTCAATATGTCACAAAGAAGTGATCAAAGTAAATGTCTCTCTCTAATTCTATATTACAACTTGGTTTCATGCCCGATAGATTCCGTCTCCTGCACTATGATCAGTTCAGTCCCTTGTCTGGCTAATCTACTCGTCAAACTCTACCCGAAACCCCTCCCATGTACTCCACAACTTATTTAACATTGCACATCAATATCCAGTAATATTTATAAACAAAGTGCAATATTTTTTTTAAAGTAGAAATTTTGGGCTTTAAAAAAAAACGTCGGAGGGAAAAAAAATTATTTTTAGGGTTGTACCGGATTCAAATTTCTGAAATCCGGTTGAGCCGGATTTATGGAGGGAAATTTATGAAGCCGTATATGTAAAAATGACCGGATTCTGGATTTTTTGGAGCCGAAATCCAGTTCACCTTTAAAAAAATAAATTAAAATGAATTTAAAATAAAACACAAATAAAACCAAGTAAATTAATGCTACAAATGAAAATATTAATCTATACATTTTTAAATATATTTTTCAGATTCGATTTATTCGTGAAAACTACTACGGGGGTTTGTATTTGAACGCCGTCGAGCTGGACGATTATAAAGGGACTTACTGTCGACGAGGGAAATTCCCCATGTTGAAGGCATCGAAATCCGAGTGCTCGAGAATGATGCACTTAGACGAATAGAGAAACTACAGCTATTTCACTTGTTTTGAATATTATTTGGTTTCATTTTAAAAACCAGATTATTTCAATAAAATGAGTTGTATTGAAATTTGAATAGTAGAACAAAGTTGTGTGTCTTGCTTTTATTTATACCGGCTATTTTCTAGTGTTGAAACAGGTGTAAGATGACATTATCGTTTTTCATGTCAAACGAGTGCAATTATTTTTAGTTAAATGATAAACTATAAATCAGCTTTATAGACCCATACGGCATTTTTATTTTTATTTATCTTCTTGTTTGAATGAATTATTTTATTAATTTGAACTAACGTTAAATCAACTAAGTTTTAGAGAAAAATAAACAACTGGAATAGAAAAGCTAAATAAATCCGTATGCCTGGGATTCATTCCAGGCAAGAAAAATAAACTGTTCGAAGTAAATAAAAGACTTGATTAAAAGATCAATTTTATTAAAAATGTTGAAAAAAATATGTTGTTTTTAGACTAAGGAAAATACAGAGTTTTAAAAACGTACAAATAAGGACTTTTGAGAAATTTACAAACATTGCCTTTTGAAGAACTTCCAAACATTTTTCTTTCACTAACAAACATGGAGGTTTGAAGAGCGAACACATACGGATTTCTTAAACGAATGAGTTTTGAAAAGTTTGGAAATTGGCCGTTTTTCAAGAGCGTAAACTGGTAGAGGCTAAACAAATTAAAGAATGTATGTCGTAATAGACTGTCGAGAAGGGGTGGCCTCTACCGGGGCTCGACGGACCCGAAACCGACAACTCCTGGCAAGCAATGCCGAAGTCCTTTATGTTTGCTGTTAGGTGCTAGTCACATATGATTACAGTCGCTGTACGGATCTTAGGCAAAGCATCTAGATCAGGTGCCGGGAAACCATGGCTCCTGAGCCAGATGTGGGTCTATTGATGGCTGCATCTGGCTCTTAGAAAAATGATGGATTATTTTTTTAAAAGTTTATTCAGACTCCTTTGATCTACATTTTAATTACTTAACAATGTTATTTAAACGAATTCAGAGAAATAATTATTGTAGTTTTAGTGTTGAAATTACACAAAATAAACACATTTACTTGAATTTTTAGTTTTAAACATAATGTATGGCTCTCGCAGAATTACTTTTCAAAATATGTGGTGTTTATGGCTCTCTCAGACAAAAAGTTTCCCGACCTCTGATCTAGATGCAATGCCGATGATGAAAACCAAAGTACCCGTTGAGGGTCAGTCTACTCCAAAGCGACCGTTTCGTCCCCCTCATTTTACTAGCAAAGCCATTGAGCAGTGCCAGTTTAAGGCCAGGAGCGCCAGAACGGATTAGCAAAAGGTACCGCGAAGAACGCAGCGGACGCCAGCTCTGCGGAAACCTTCCAGTGGGGGTCACACCCTAGGTAGGTCATTGATTATCCCGCGCTTAGCGGCGGTCCTAACCATGGAGACTCGTGTGCTTTGTCGGGGTGGCGCCAAAGTGGTAGCGGGTCGCAGTAGGGAAGTCCATCCCTCCTTGTGAGGTCAACTTAGTGGGAAGCATTTTCGACTGTCTGTCCTAGATGCCCAGGTGGCCGCTTCAGAAGCGACCGCTTACGGGAGTGTTCTCGGCTGTTACGTCCCCTTGGGGGCCAGATAGTTGAGAGGGTCTTCGGGGAAGACCCATAAAGAGCTCTAGGCTTGGGCATGGGGGGCGCCACAGGGTGGGCCAGGTAGGCCATGGCCCACCCAATTTTTAGAGGTAATGGGCCACAGTGTATTTGACCCACCCAAAAAATCAACTGAAAAACCAACAATAGGGCAACTGTGTAATCTACAACTCTTCTCTTTTTTTTTAGTCCCATAACTTCGTGGTCGTTATAACCTCGTAGTCGTAGGGGGTTCTAATGTTTCCATTAGAACATTCTCGGGCTTGGTAGACCTGGCGGCGCCCATTCCTCTCCAGTCAGCGGAGGACTTTCTTAGCGTTAGTCATTCATCAACATTGTTATAGTGGCTTTAACGTGGGATCGATCCAACGCCCCTCAGCTTGTGAGGCGAGCGCACTATTGACTTCGCTATCCAGCCGCCCTTCTTTTTTATAAGTTTGTTAATTTTTTTTAGTACTAAATAACATTGCAATTTTGAAAAAAAAATCAGTTTTGCTTAAAATAATTTCACTATGTGGCCGTGTCCGCCACATAAACCGGGCATTACCCCCGTCTCCCTCCCCATCCCCTCTCCACCCCCTCCATTCTCTCAGACCATATCGCATCAGTCCCTCACCCGACCGAGTGGAGGGTTGACCATTGGAATGCGGCGATCACTGGTCGCGTTAGCGCCGAACAAAAGCTCAAGTTTAAGTACCAACAATTGCGATCAGGGTCGGAGAGTCATGGGGCAGTGGTCAATGAGTGACATTTTAAGTGCGTCCAGACGGGACAAGGGAACAGGGGAATGCCAACAGTATTTTATAGTGGCCAGTGAAAAAACATGAATAGAACGAGTTTTTACGACTTGAGCCATAGGATGATCTTCAATGTCACCCACATTCCTCTGACTACCAATATAAGGGGAGGTCTGAGGGAGACAAGGGAGAGAGAGAGTCACACAGCGCCTGGAGAGCGAGTGATCCAGTGCCTGATGAGGTGTACCGAACTTAGTGATAGAGTAGGGCATAGCTTAGGGACTGTTATAAAATTGTATACTGTGCTTCCTGGTTTAGTTATTTACTTTAGTGCTTTAACTGTGTCAGCCTTAGGATAGAAATTACTCTAATAAACACTATTCACAACTATAGTCCGCACTATCTGTGTGTTATCTACTTATTAAATAAAACTGTCAAGTTTTGTGTGTGTGCTGCAATATAGCAAGATATAATCAAAAATAACATTCCAACTATAGCCACCACTCGGCTACAACAAAAAACTAATTTTAAAAAACTAATAAAAAGGAAACTGGGCATGATGTAATTATGGGAATAAAAACACATTTCTCGAAAAATTGCCCATGATACTTTTTTATAAAAATACGTACATCTGAAAAAAAAACTATGAAAGGTTTCCTCACGCAATCGACTCAATCGGAAATACCGAGTAAAAAAGTTGAAAACGTCGTCTCATCTGATGTTATTATGGACGATGTTGATACCAAGGATCTAACTGATTGTCCAGATGATACGTTGTGAAGCGAGGCTGCTCGTGATTACAGTGGATGTCGTCGACAACCGCAGGCAAAATGATTTAGCAGTCATCCATGGCTGCACACATCACGTCAACGGAAAGTTCTGCTTTGCAGCTGATGTCGTGAAATGGGCAACAAGCGTCTTGTTGGAGCATGTAAAGTCGAGTCCGCGTTCATTGACAAGGGATTCAACAACTGGAAAGACGGATCCCAGAAGCTGGATGAACACGCAGCGTCTTCTTCTCAGTCAGCTGGCTAAAGAACAGCAAGTCAATCGGAATAGGTTGGTCATGGAATGGAATGGGTTGCCTGAAGAATCCAGGAAAACCAACACTTTATCAACATTTAAATCTCTAATAAAAATGCAGGAATAAACACAAACCATAGATAAGCGTAGGACGCAATAATCTTCTGTATAGAAGGAGCGTCTGTAAACAGATAAGATAAGATAAGGTCATTCAGCTGAACAGTCTAATGTTCCTCACGCGACAAGGGCTGGCGATTCGTCGTGGTAAAGATGAGAAAAACGACAATCTGCATCAATTATTTCAGATGATGACTAGCAGTATCAGTGGTGATACATCAACATCAATTGGCCTACAAAAGGGCATTCACTTAAGCCACGACATTGTCAACGAACAATGCAATATCATCGATAAATAATAAGAAAAACCCGTAAAAAACCAAGTTTTTTACTATAAATCCTTTATGTACAAGAAGTAATTAAAAGAATGTTCATTATAACACGCAGCGCAAGACCATACAAAAATGCAGTTGTGTCGTAAAACGTGTTTAATATAATGCGCACCGATCAGGAATATGTTTATAAAAAGTGCTGTCAATAAAATACGCACCTTATTGCGCGACAGAAAGGTTGTTCAATATAATACGCACCGCGACGCTCTATCTCAAAAAATAGCATGATACATAGGAATAAATAAAATAATCTAAAAAATCAATAATTTAATTACGGTACATGCGATCGATCTGAAATTTTGATACATTGTTTTTATCATCGGTACGAAACTGCCTGCAAAATTTCAGCTCGCTATCTTGCGAGCAAGAGGGTTAAAAATCGATCAAAAGTTTTGGCGACAAGGTCGGTCGGTCGGCCGCAGACACCACGAGTTAATATAAAGGATTTAAAAACTGTTACGGGTGGTCATTAAGCGGTTTAATGCCAACAAAGCCATCAGCCAGTTTGCCATATTGGCAGACGAGACAAGGGATGTTTCTGGGGCGGAACAACTCTCAGTCTGTATTAGATGGACCAACAAGGGGTTAGCAGCCCAATAAGATTTTATAGGACTGTACAGTCTAAGGGGTCTCGACCAGAGAGCGGAAATACTGTCGTCATGCCTGGCTGACGTAATGACACGGTGTCAGCTGTCCTTCAGTGAACTGCACGGTCAAGGTTATGACGGAGCGAGTGCAATGTTTTGGAGCGATTTCTGGAGTAGTTCAGCTGATGAAGGAGCGGTCACCAAATGCTCATTTCATTCACTGTCTGGCTCACTGTCTCAATTTGGCAGTAGCAGAATCTGGAAAGTCAGTACCATTTTTGAGCGGCACACTAGAGTTTGTTCAGCATGTAGTGACATTCATCCGTAATTCGGGTAAACGCATATAAATCATATCATTTGCTTTTTCATTACCATTCTGTATAAATTTATTGAAATTTACTCACTACACTGTCGCCCATTTGGAAGTTAGACATTGGTCTGGAAAAATTAAAAAAGGAAGGGTACAGAGATAGGAAGAGACCTCGGGTTCAAGGCCTTATTTAAGGCAAGGGTATCGAATGAAACACATTTGTGTTACCAACTTGGCCCACCCAATATTTTGCTCATGGCGCCCCCCATGGGCTTGGGGCTACTGATTTTCTTCCACATGTAGGTTCATCTCCTAATAGAAAAAGGAAATGGAAATTAAAATTGCGAAAAATTTCAAGGTCGAAAAAACTATTTATATGAGATTGTGAAATGTAGTAAATCGGTACCAAAACATGGCTAAAAATGCAGGATGATTTGATGAAATTTGACAATATGATGACCAGCCAAACTGTTTCCGAAATTAGGAAATATGATAACCAGCCCTAACTATTTCAGAAAAAAGGAAATAGGACCAGCCAAACTGTTGCCAAAATTAGGCAATATGATGACCAGGACAAACTGTTTCTGAAATTAGGCAATATGATGACCAGGACAAACTGTTGCCAAAATTAGGTAATATGATGACAAGGACAAACTGTTTCTGAAATTAGGTAATATGATGACAAGGACAAACTGTTTCTGAAATTAGGTAATATGATGACAAGGACAAACTGTTTCTGAAATTAGGTAATATGATGACAAGGACAAACTGTTTCTGAAATTAGGTAATATGATGACAAGGACAAACTGTTTCTGAAATTAGGTAATATGATGACAAGGACAAACTGTTTCTGAAATTAGGTAATATGATGACAAGGACAAACTGTTTCTGAAATTAGGTAATATGATGACAAGGACAAACTGTTTCTGAAATTAGGTAATATGATGACAAGGACAAACTGTTTCTGAAATTAGGTAATATGATGACAAGGACAAACTGTTTCTGAAATTAGGTAATATGATGACAAGGACAAACTGTTTCTGAAATTAGGTAATATGATGACAAGGACAAACTGTTTCTGAAATTAGGTAATATGATGACAAGGACAAACTGTTTCTGAAATTAGGTAATATGATGACAAGGACAAACTGTTTCTGAAATTAGGTAATATGATGACAAGGACAAACTGTTTCTGAAATTAGGTAATATGATGACAAGGACAAACTGTTTCTGAAATTAGGTAATATGATGACAAGGACAAACTGTTTCTGAAATTAGGTAATATGATGACAAGGACAAACTGTTTCTGAAATTAGGTAATATGATGACAAGGACAAACTGTTTCTGAAATTAGGTAATATGATGACAAGGACAAACTGTTTCTGAAATTAGGTAATATGATGACAAGGACAAACTGTTTCTGAAATTAGGTAATATGATGACAAGGACAAACTGTTTCTGAAATTAGGTAATATGATGACAAGGACAAACTGTTTCTGAAATTAGGTAATATGATCACTAGATACAAATGTCTAACCCAAAAAACTAATGTTTTTCTTTAAATATTACGCCACCGCCATGTGTGCAGTGCCCCCCCCCAAAGAGGCCAAGCCTCCCGGGCCACCAAATCCCTACAAATCCCGAGCTACGCCACTGTTACTACATACCTAGGATTTGTAGGTTTCATGATAAAATGAAATGTATGACAGCTTTATTATCTTTATATTACAAGTAAATTAGGGATGTGATTAGCTTGAGCAAAGTCATTTCTTTAAATATACTGAAGTTATTCGCCGAAAACTTAATTTATGTATTAGTCTATAAATAAAGCTGTCATTTATGAATTTAAACGCACAATTTGTTTATTTTATTTGAAAGTTTTATCGCAGTCCTATTTTATATGACACGTATTTAAGAGCTCTGTGCAGTCAATTTATCGATTATTTCCTCTTATTGATTTTTGTTATTGAGTCACACTAAAAATATCAATCTAGTTGCCCAAGTATTAGGTATAGACTTGAACACCATCACCAATTCAACATTCTAAATGCCCTATTATTAGGTACAGACTTGAAAACCAGCAGTAAATTAACATTCTAGTAGTACTATGCAGAGCCGTCTTTACACCATTTTGGGCCCCAGGGCAAAGAAATAGTGCCCCCCTCCGCAGGAATAAAAAATAAATATACATAATACCGTATATATAAATAATCATATTCCCATGGGGCCCTTATGCTCGTGGGCCCCCGGGCAAATGCCCAAAGGGCCTATGCGTTAAGACGGCCCTGGTACTATGAGCAGTGAGAGACGCGGGCCGCTGACACATCAGAGCACAGTCACCAGGTAGCGATCTAGGCCTCTCCTCCTTTTCGCTCGTGGCGTTGAACTACAGCTAAGCTTTCAGTATCGCCACTTCTTGGAAATCATGTGACGTCACGCGCACATTTGTGTTTACCAAGTACCAACGCCATGGCCTAAGCCGCGCGGGTCTGTAAAAAAAACTCATTCACTGACAAGTGTGACAGACGGGATCCAAACTATTTCGGTGGCTACAATGGTGATCACACAGGTAATGTGCTCTAACTTTGTATTTATGTAGGTACATGTACACATACATGATCATACGTGTATATTTTAGTCCTTAAAATAATGTTTCTTTTTAAAAAAAAACAAAATTATACATAAACAAAAAACATGGCATGGTGTCATTGTGGCAGAGGCGTAACAATGAGTCAATGACTTTGCATCGGCGCAGTTGCCAAGGGCGCCGAGGGCTAATCCTTCAATTTATTCAAATGTGGTATTTACTACTATTTACCTACCTTTTGAATTTTTTTTTATATCCATTTGTCAACGGCGTCAAAAATAAATTAGCCAAGGGCGCGGAAAACCCAGTTACGCGTCTGGGCAGAGGATAAAACTTATCATTTTGTCTCACTATTTTCCACTTATGTGAGTTATTAGACTTATCATCACTTATCCTTTGCCCTTTCCTCTCCCTATCTTCCACTGACTTATCCTATCTTCCAATTTTACTTTAGTCTCCAAATATTTCACTTATTCAAAGTTAATCATTGGCTGTCCTTTTTTCTTTGTTTCCACTTATTCTTTTGTCTCCATGTCTCCCACTTATCATTTGCTCTACCTACTACCTATGTCCTATGTGCAACTTACTTTTCAATTACTCTACCTATCATCCAATTATCATTGGCCCTACCTATCTACCACTGATTGGTGTTTGATGGTGGTTTGGCAACTGATTGGTGTTTGGTGGTGGTTTGGCCACTGAAAGGTGTTTGGTGGTGATTTGGCCACTGATTGGGGTTGGGTGGTGATTTGGCCACTGATTGGTGTTTGATGGTGGTTTGGCCACTGATTGGTGTTTGGTGGTGGTTTGGCCATTGATTTGTGTTTGATGGTGGTTTGGCCACTGAAAGGTGTTAGGTGGTGATTTGGCAACTGATTGGGGTTGGGTGGTGATTTGGCCACTGATTGGTGTTGGGTTGTGGTTTGGCCACTGATTGGTGTTTGGTGGTGATTTGGCCACTCATTGGTGTTTGGTGGTGATTTGGCTACTGATTGGTGTTTGTTGGTGATTTGGCAACTGATTCGTGTTGTGTGTTGATTTGGCCACTGGTTTTTGGTGGTGATTTGGCCATTGATTGGTTTTTTGTGGTGATTTAGCGACTGATTGGTGTTTGGGTGTGATTTGGCCACTGTTTGTTTTTGGGTGGTGATTTGCCCACTGATTGGTTTTTGGTGGTGATTTGGCCACTGATTGGTGTTGGGTGGTGGTTTGGCCACTGATTGGTGTTGGGTGGTGATTTGGCCACTGATTGGTGTTGGGTGGTGGTTTGGTCACTGATTGGTGTTGGGTGGTGGTTTGGCCACTGATTGGTGTTTGGTGGTGATTTGGCCACTCATTGGTGTTTGGTGGTGATTTGGCCATTGATTGGTTTTTTGTGGTGATTTAGCGACTGATTGGTGTTTGGGTGTGATTTGGCCACTGTTTGTTTTTGGGTGGTGATTTGCCCACTGATTGGTGTTTGGTGGTGATTTAGCCACTGATTGGTGTTTGGTGGTGGTTTGGCCACTGATTGGTGTTTGGGTGGTGATTTGGCCACTGATTGGTGTTGGGTGGTGGTTTGGTCACTGATTGGTGTTGGGTGGTGTTTGGCCACTGATTGGTGTTTGGTGGTGATTTGGCCACTCGATTGGTGTTTGGTGGTGATTTGGCCATTGATTGGTTTTTTGTGGTGATTTGCGACTGATTGGTGTTTGGGTGTGATTTGGCCACTGTTTGTTTTTGGGTGGTGATTTGCCCACTGATTGGTGTTTGGTGGTGATTTAGCCACTGATTGGTGTTTGGTGGCGGTTTGGCCACTGATAGATGTTTGGTGGTGATTTGGCCACTGATTGGTGTTGGGTGGTGATTTGGCCACTGATTGGTTTTTGGTGGTGATTTGGCCACCGATTGGTGTTGGGTGGTGATTTGGCCACTGATTGGTTTTTGGTGGTGATTTGGCCACCGATTGGTGTTTGGTGGTGATTTAGCCACTGATTGGTGTTTGGTGGTGGTTTGGCCACTGATTGGTGTTTGGTGGTGATTTGGCCACTGATTGGTGCTGGGTGGTGATTTGGCCACAGATTGGTTTTTGGTGGTGATTTGGCCACCGATTGGTGTTGGGTGGTGATTTGGCCACTGATTGGTTTTTGGTGGTGATTTGGCCACCGATTGGTGTTGGTTGGTAATTTTGCCACTAATTGGTGTTTGGTGGTGATTTGGCCACTGATTGGTGTTTGGTGGTGATTTAGCCACTGATTGGTGTTTGGTGGTGATTTGGCCACTGATTGGTGCTGGGTGGCGGTTTGGCCACTGATAGATGTTTGGTGGTGATTTGGCCACTGATTGGTGTTGGGTGGTGATTTGGCCACTGATTGGTTTTTGGTGGTGATTTGGCCACCGATTGGTGTTGGGTGGTGATTTGGCCACTGATTGGTTTTTGGTGGTGATTTGGCGACTGATTGGTGTTGGGTGGTGATTTGGCCACTGATTGGTTTTTGGTGGTGATTTGGCCACTGATTGGTGTTGGGTGGTGATTTGGCCACTGATTGGTGTGTGGTGGTGATTGTCCATTTCGTGTACCGGGTCAATACTTAAATGCCCAAATTAACAGCGCTGTGTTAAGAGCAACGCTATTCTGGCCGTATTTGTGATCTTACGTAGTTTTTTTTTAAAATATCGATTATCGATTCATTTTTAATCAGTTATTATCAAGTTATTTGATTTGCTCTGGATTATGAAAGTTTGGTCTGTCACTGACATACGTCTACAGCTGATTGACATATATTATAATGTGCTTTTAAAGTTTGTAATGATGGGAACAAAATAATGCCATAGCCATGTCAATGTTCGTGTCATTTTGTGTGTTCATCTTAATATTATTGTTTCTATTTTATTGTTCATGACTGCTGGCTATGTCCTAAGTTCAACGCTCTGATCATTTGGGCGCTTTGAATATGTCAAATGTCATTGTTCATGTTTATGTCGACTGTCAAGTGTTCACGTTTGTGTCATGTTTATGTTATATATTATATCATTGTTAATTTTTATGTCAAATGTAGTGTTCACGTTTATGTCATGTTTATGTCAAATGTCATTGTTCACGTTTATGACAAATGTCAGCGTTCATATTTAAGTCACATGCAAGTGTCAGATGCCATCGTCCAGTGTCAGTGTTATTTTATGCCTAAAGATTATGTTCACAGCGTCTTCCATCTAACAACAGTTGGGTTCCAACGACGATTTCTTAGTATTGAAACTGGGTTATGACCTACTTTCACTTTCCCGCTGTTAGACACAACCGAATCATCGATATTTATAAACGAACAACTTATAATGAGACTACCATTTACAAAAGCATAATACGATTGCATGCTTGTTACTTGTTCTAAAAATTAACTTTTTATTTTACTAACTACTAACTGTGAGCTACATGATACATGTTCTGTGTTCTAACAGTGTGGTGATTGTTCTGTGTTCTTACAGTGTGGTGATTGTTCTGTGTTCTAACAGTGTGGTGATTGTTCTGTGTTCTTACAGTGTGGTGATTGTTCTGTGTTCTAACAGTGTTTTGATTGTTCTGTGTTCTAATAGTATGCTGATCTTTCTGTGTTCTAAAAGTGTTCTCATTGTTCTGTGTTCTAACAGTGTGGTGATTGTTCTGTGTTCTTACAGTGTGGTGATTGTTCTGTGTTCTAACAGTGTGGTGATTGTTCTGTGTTCTTACAGTGTGGTGATTGTTCTGTGTTCTAACAGTGTGGTGATTGTTCTGTGTTCTAACAGTGTGGTGATTGTTCTGTGTTCTAACAGTGTTTTGATTGTTCTGTGTTCTAATAGTATGCTGATCTTTCTGTGTTCTAAAAGTGTTCTCATTGTTCTGTGTTCTAACAGTGTTCTGATTGTTCTGTGTTCTAACAGTGTGCCGATCGTTCTTTGTTCTAACAGTGATCTGATTGTTCTTTGTTCTAACAATGTGCTGATTGTTCTGTGTTCTAACCGTGTTCTTATTGTTCTGTGTTCTAACCGTGTTCTTATTGTTCTTTGTTCTAACAGGGTTCTTATTTTTCTTTGTTCTAACAGTGTGGTGATTTTTCTGTGTTCTAACAGTGTGATGATATATTGATCTGTGTTTTTACAGTGTTCTACATGTTTTTTGCAGCTCGCTTTCCAATCTGTCTCGACGTGGCTGGTTTGAACCTATGGCGTACACAGTCGTGTCAGGGTGGTCAAAAATATACCGCGATGTAGTGGCGTGGCTAGAGTTAGGGTTCATCTTCTTAACACCTCTGTCTACTAGTTGGAATAATTCAGGGACAGAATAGTACGTCATCTCATAAATACGGCATTGAAATCAATAAATATCCTCGGTAATCTAATACAGTAAAAGAAACCTGTATCGACAGTAATTGACACACCATCAAGTGACTGGTCTCCAAAGTATACTAGGGCATGCGGGGTCCAGATTTTCGGTCCTGGTGGCCATGTCAATTTGAATACATGTGCCCGAGTGGTTCTTAGTGGACAGCTTTACTGACTGCATCACCCCCACACTATCAAACATAATATACTGACGGTCAGGTGAGAGAATAGACAGAACTAGAGAGCACACTGAAATGGCGCATTGTATTGATCCGAATACCGATCAAGAACTCAAAATTGGGTCAATCAAAACGCTGAACTCAGATCGTTGGACACATTTCTCATCAGGGCGTGTGTCGAAAAAGCGGTTGAAAGAGTGGTCAGTGGTCAAGAAGGCAGACGCGCTGGTTCTGAGCATGTCGGAACAGAGCAAACCCATCCAAGACTTTCTGTCTGGGGGTGAGCTACAAGAAGAGAGCGTCCTGCTTCTGGTCAAGACACTTGCCCATGCCACTACGACGCGGAGGGAGAAGGCTGCTATGCGCCAGGTCCTCGAAGTCGTCTGCGGAAGTAATTTTCTCGTCGACCCGTTGAAAATGTTCATTTTTTGCTACCTGGAGTCGATGGACGACAAAGGTGTCCACGAGTTTGTGGGCGCGACCGTCAGGCTGCTGAGGGCGATTCTCGAAGTGCTTCCGGAACAGGCCATGAAATGTGTGCTGACCTCGGCACAGCTGGTCAGCGTGTCCAGGCATGTGGTCCAAGACAAACAGCTGAAAGAGTCCGTGGTGGAGGTAGACAGGCACTGTAAGGAGATTTACTGGAGTAACAAAACGTCTAAACACAAATCCCAACCGAGTTGCCTCGCCGTTGCCCCGGATGACGAGGACCCACCTGAGTGTTACCGTTCGTTGCCCATCATTCCATCCGTCTCTGAACTGACCGCGCAGCAAACAAAAGTTTTACTCCGTAAAAACGTCACGGATGGACCGTACAGCGACCCGGGTCATTACTTTGACGTGCACTTCCGGCTGCTGAGACAAGATTTTTTTCACCATCTTCAGCATGGCATCGCGGTCATGAGACAATGCAGAGATCTCAGCTCATTTAAACACAGGGATCTCAGACTTTTTTACAACGTGAGGGTTGTTGGGATGCGATTTGAGAACTGCTGCAACTACATCCTCCTGCTAGAACACGCCGACGCGAAGAAAACGAGATACGTGAACAAGAAAATGGACCTGTCTCCCGGATCGCTGGTGTTTTTATCAAGAGACGGGTTTCAGAATATAGCAGTTGCCGTTGTCACTGAACCAGATCCGTTGAACATGGAGCAGTATGGACTTATCGCCATCGATGTCAAAGAAGGATTGGAGGGTATTTTTACCTCCACGGCCACTGACGTGTACACAATGGCTGAGTCGACGGCTCATTTCAAAACTTGTTACAACGTCTTGAAACTGCTTAGTGGCGGTGTAACAACGGACACGCCCCTGGAAGACACCATCCTGTATTGCGATCACAAGCCCAAGCCGCCAAAGTATTTGCTTCCATCCAGCGGATATACCGGTATACCGTACTACACGTTATCAGACTTGATGCTGGACGGTAAAAACGTATCAGTGCCTGTGCTGACCACTGTCAAATGGCCATCGGCGGAAGACATGTGTCTAAACGACAGTCAGAGAGAAGCGGTCATGTTGGCGTTGACCAAAGAGATAGCGGTCATCCAAGGACCTCCAGGTACGGGGAAGAGCCATGTCGGCCGGAAGATCTTGGAAGTCCTTCTTTGCAATGAACCGTTCAGTACCCGAGACAAAACCGGACAGGAAGTCAGCAAGAAATCTAGATTATTAAACCCTTTCTCTTATCTTAAGGATCGACAAAATAGCAAGTGCTCCAAAGGGCCCATTCTTATTGTGTGTAAGAGTGTGAAAGCTCTACTGAAAATAACCAAAACATTTGATTTGAGAGTAATTTTACCCATTGGGCCAAGTGAACTTATTCATGGACAGGACGTCTTGCTCGTGAATGAATTTAAATCTTTGAAAAAATTAAAACTTTCAAAGTCTTCGCCGGCAAGTAAAAGTGACCTTCGTTTGGTTGCAGACAAGATCAACGAGCTCAACGACTTGATGGGGTCCCTTGAGACTGACATTCAATCAGATGACCTTCTAAGTCCGTTCATGCTTGACCACCACTTCCATTCTCTGACGCGAGGTTTGGAACCAGGCAAGTGTAATCGTGCATTGAAACAATGGCTCAAAAGTCCGCCAGATCCGCCGATGATAAGTTTGATGAAATCAATTGAGCATCGTCTGAAACACCTAATGCTTCAATGGAACCGTCCACACAGAATTGCTTATTGTCATCCCAGTATGAGTATTGTGGAGAGAGTCTCAAATTATTGTCATGTAGCGGGTCTCTACCGAGAACGACTTAAAAAACAGATTAAAGAGATGAAGAACGATGACTTGCTTCAAACTAAGAAGAAAGATTTGAAATTAAAGCTTCACCAATCGTACGATGATTTTATACCTGTAAATTTCATTTACGAGATTCTGGGTAAGTCTTATGGTGTCGATATGAGAGCTTGGCTGAAGGAATCGGCTAGAGACCCGTGGAGGCAATTAAATGATATTGAAACACTGACACGAGAGATGGAACTAAAAAATGCAAAGGCAGTTAGTGATGTGAATGCAGGCGAAGCTTCAACAGAAAAGGACGACGATGTAGAAGAAAAGAGTGAAAGTGATCCTTTTGCGAATGTGGATAAATTTCGTTCAATCGCAGTCGTTAAAAACGCTTTTAAAAAATACGAAGTGATCGCCCTCATCAAGCGGGCCGAGAAGCTAAGCATCACGGAAGTCGACCCAAGGAATGTAGCGCGTAAGTTCTCACGTCTGACTCACGCTCAAGTCATTGAGTTACTGGCCTTAACCCAGCCTATGACAGACCAAGAAGAGGCAGACATAGCTGATGTGTGGGAACTGAATGAAGAACAGCGATTTGCGTTGTACAAGTCCTGGGTTCAGAAATGCAAGACGGCTCTCACGCAGTCGATGAGCGAACTCTCGGCACGCTACAACACGGTGGGGGAAGAAGGGCAGGAAATTGAACAGTCCACTTTGTCGGAGTTGAAAAGAGCAAAGGTAATCGGAATGACCGCGGAAGCCGCCGCTGAAAACATGGGCGTTCTTATAAAGGTGGGTTGTCGTGTGGTTGTTGTGGTGGAGGCGGCGAAACTTCTCGAGTCTCACGTTGTGACGCTGCTGACCCAAAGGTGCGAGCATCTGATCATGATTGGTGACCATCAGCAGCTTCATGCCAACACTCGTGTTCCCCAGATTGCCAAAGAGTTCGGGCTGGAAGTTTCACTGTTTGAAAGACTGATCAGGAACAATGTTCCTCGCGTTCAGCTCAGAGTCCAGTACACCATGAGGCCGGAGATCGCCGACTTCATGCGGCTCATCTACCCAGAGATTAAGGACGACGCCTCGGTCTGTGACCTTGACCACGTCCGAGGGATCTCCAAAGATGTCTTCTTCATTGACCACAGGCTGAAACTGTCCAAGGATAACGGCGAACTTGGCCATAGTCCTCACGAGGCTAAGTACGTGGCCGCCTTGTGCAAGTATCTCCTGAACCAGGACTACAGCCCGTCTGATGTAACAGTACTGGCACCGCACGGCTGCCAGGTCCGTGTCATAAAATCGGAGTTGACCGGACGCCTCAAATCGGACCAGCGAGTTAAGGTGACAACGGTGGGTGAGTTTCAAGGTCAAGACAGCGACATTGTCCTGGTGTCCCTGGCGGTGGGGAATGAGGCCAACGATGATGACGTCATGCTAGATGACGGCTGGGTCAGTGTGGCGCTGTCGCGGGCTAAGATCGGCTTGTACGTCATCGGGAACTTTGATGTGCTGGCCTGTCAAAGTCCACTGTGGTCAAGGATAGTGTCCGCGGCCGAAGAAAACGAGACCATCGGCTGGGGCCTGCCCGTCTACTGTACAAATCACCCAAACACCAAACAACGGCTGATGAACGTCGCGGACTTCGGGAAGTGCCCTGAAGGCGGCTGCATTCGGCCGTGTGAACACCAGCTGCGGTGTGGGCACAGCTGTGTGCTGAGCTGCCACGGCTATGACAAGACTCACACCAAGTACAAGTGTATGGAGAAATGCTCCAGGCTATGCAATGCCGGTCATCCTTGTGAAGAACATTGTTATCGCCCTTGCCCCAGTTGTCTGGTTCCTGTTCAGAAAGTGTTTCCCGTCTGCGGAGATCTCAATGAAATTCCGTGCCACGTGGACCCTAAGTCGTCCAAATGTCAACTGGAATGTTCTTATAAACTCCCATGCAAACATAAATGTTCCGGGATATGCTGCAAAAGTCTGTCGTCAAATGTCCACAAAATCTGCGCCGTTCCTGTTCCATACGTATTTTCACCTTGTGGTCACCACGGTCACGCGCCTTGCCACAAATGGAACACACAGGTCCCGTGTGATAAGCTCTGCGATGCTGTCCTGAGTTGTGGACACAAATGCCAAGGATCGTGCTCCAGTTGTTTGCGTGGAGCCGTACACGAAGTGTGTCGGGAAAAATGTTCGAAATTTCTTCCCTGTGGTCATAAGTGTAAAGGATACTGTGGAACCCAGTGTCTACCTTGCACGGAGATCTGCCCTTTCCAGTGCCGTCATAAGTCGTGTAACTCAGAAAACCATCGACTCAATTGCGGTCAGCCGTGTCCACCATGCGAAGGACAATGCGTTGCGAAATGCGTTCACGTGATACGGACGAAGCTTTGCTGGCAGCAGTGGAGAGCCAGTCTCTGCAACAAGAGGTGCACAAAAAAATTTGATGACGCCACGAGAGATGGGGGTGCTCCAAATGGGAAGGTGTGTAACCACGCCTGTGTCGGTATCTGTGGTGAGAAATGCGTGTGCCTTCACTGCGACCAGGTCAACGAAATAAAGAAAAGTGGAAAGAACTCGAAGCAGACTTTAGACGAGGGACTCGTTTCAAGCATTCTGGACAACCTCGATGAAAAGTTGCTCATCAAGCTTCCTTCCTGCGGACACGTCTTCCTCGTGGCACAGCTTGACGCTTTCGTCGACGAATATGACCCGCGGGGAACAAGTTTCATAGTCTGTCCGGTGTGCGGCACACCCATCATGAGATGCGCGCACTACGACAACATTCTAAACGCAAGACACAAAAGAAGAGAGGAGCAGAAAGCCTTGATCTTAAGTTGGACACGTGTGTCGGAGGACAGCATACGTAAGCTGAATCAGTCTTACGAAATGTTGAAGTCGACCTCACCTCAGATGAGTGAAGGGTTTTATATTAGCCAATCATCACATGGCTATACTACAGTTGAAATGCAAGCAATGTCTTTTAATATTAAGATCTTGTTTGCGCTGGGTCAGATTGTAACGTTACATGCCAGCCTTGACGATGATGTCACTATGGACATCATGGCCATGAAGGACTCAGTTCTTGTAGCCCCCATGCGGCTCACAGTTCAGCGAGAGCAGGAAAGTCTCTATGAAGTCTTGAGATGCCTGAAGCTAAAAGTTTTACGATTCTTGGAAAACATGAACGGACAGCGTGGCCTGCCAGCACCGAGGGGTCTCACCTGGCAGGTGGAGTCCATGATCAGTGCACTCCGTGGTTCTCACAGAAATCCGGAGTACCTTTCAAAATCTGATGCGGCGATCATGTCCATGAGTCAAATAATCGGAGAGTCCTCGACTGATGCCCGGGCCGCTGTTTGTCCTATCATCAAGAAATACAAGGAAATCATAGCAGTGATGTTGTCCAGTTATTCAAAGGTGAGTAGTTTAACTAAATGTAAGCGCACAATATGAAACACAGTCGCAAGCGATTTAACATAGTTTTACAAATAATATTTTGAGGGAAAAAACTCTACATTGGTATTTACTTATTAATGTGTAAACTTGTGAAATCTCACAAAAGAACAATTATCCCCCCCCCCATTAATGCTCAGTTATTTAGAAACAAAACACAAGGGCTACTTTTTCACCTAATTTAAAGTTTAAGCGCATTTTTTTATAATCAGTGGTGGTCATGCCCCTAACATTTTATTTGATAGTCTCCCTTTCTTCAAAGGCAGATCATACCTCCACTTTGAGTTGGTAATAACCAAATTGTCACTTCAATTATCCATTCTTTCTTTGGTGCTACCTGTTTTAGATATTTAATTTTCTTGTGATGTTATGAAACAAAACAACGCTTTACTCTTAACGTGCATTTTCATCTTGTTGATCAAAGATTCCTTTTAAAAATGTAGATGCTGTGCGACCTGGTGCGTGGTGATGAGATTCAACGGATGTCAGACTTGATAACGCACTCCGATCATAAACAAGATGGTCACAACGAACCAATCATTGCCCCACAAAAAAGTGGTCCGGGTGGTCAGAAGGAACCAGTCGCTCACCCAACAACCAGTTGTCCTGATGGTCTGAAGAAACCAGTCGTTGAACCGCAAACCTGTGGTCCGGGTGGTCAGAAGGAACCAGTCGCTGACCCAACAACCAGTTGTCCTGATTGTCTGAAGGAACCAGTCGTTGAACCGCAAACCTGTGGTCCGGGTGGTCAGAAGGAACTAATCACTGACCCACCAACCGGTGGCTCAGATGGTCAGAAGGAACCGGATGCTACCGCACAACAAACAACTGGGTTCAGTCTAAGGTAAAAACTGGATTTTTATCTGGTTGTCCAAAGTGATAAATAAAATATGCTTTGTATTATTTATCAAATATGCTCTCTTTTCTGTTATAAACGTTAATGAAATGTTATGTGGACTGACTCGGTTAAAGTCTTTTCTTGAAGAACTCAGTTAAAATCATTACATACAATATTTTTTAAAATTTAATATTAATTTGATACTTGTGTGTGTCTTTAGTCAACTTACTTCGTTTGTCTGTTGACACAATGTTTACTTGATACTTGTATGTGTCTTTAGTCAACTTACTTCGTTTGTCTGTTGACACAATACTTACTTGATACTTCTATGTGTCTTTAGACAACTTACTTCGTTTGTCTGTTGACACAATACTTACTTGATACTTCTATGTGTCTTTAGTCAACTTAATTCCGTTGTCTGTTGACACGATGTTGTGTGTCTTTAGTTTTGACAAGTGGGGTTTCTTTGATAAAACGCATTTCAGCTGTTTTTAATTCACATGCTTTGAATCTATTTGTATAATATCGTGTGTTCTTTTTTTTTGGTTTGTATTTTAAATTATAATTATAAGTTTAAGCTCTATTAAGCTAAGTGTTATTGCCTTGTTTATCAGTGAAGCACACCTTTCCATCAGGGGAAAATTTACATAACTACTTTGAACAGTAATTGCCTTGCTGAAGATCTCTTTGGGCACTTCCGGTCAAATGTTCCTTGATCGGTTACTTTTTAACGTTCAAACTTTGATTTTAGCGAATGATTAGTTTAATTACATGCTTAAAATTCTTCACTATTGAAAAGAAAAAAAATGTACGTATATTTACCTATTAATGCCTCTCTTTGAACAGATCGTTTGAAGGAGATGAGAAGCAGATGTCAATAATTCGTGATGGTATTGATGACCTAGGCCAGGAGGGCATCCAGTACCAGGACATGTTCATCTTGGAGATGTTTGCAAACAAACCTGATTTAGATCCAAAACCTGTTCAAACAAATGGGTATACAAACAAACCTGATTCGGATCCAATGCCTACACAAACTGTGAGTGGCGCAACTCCTAGTAAAGACGGGCAGTTTAAATTATTCTGCAGTAGAAAAACTGATACAAAAACTAGGGGGAAGAAACAGGATTTCGAAGAAGATCCGTTTCCGAGTTTACTTAGTAGACGGGTGACGAGTTTAACTGGCAATTTAGTCAGTAGACCGGTGCAGAGTATAACTGGCCAGAAAGTAGTCAGTGGACAAGAGCAGAGTATAACTGGCCAGAAAGTAGTCAGTAGACCAATGCAGAGTATAACTGGCCAGAACGTAGTCAATGGACCAGAGCAGAGTATAACTGGCCAGAAAGTAGTCAGTAGACCAGAGCAGAGTATAACTGGCAAGTTAGTCAGTAGACCAATGCAGAGTATAACTGGCCAGAAAGTAGTCAGAAGACCAGAGCAGAGTATACCTGGCCAGAAAGTAGTCAGTAGACCAGTGCAGAGTATAACTGGCAAGAAAGAAAAAGTCGAAGAAGAGCCGTTTCCGTGTTTGACCGGTGGGCCAGGTAAGACTCGCGATACGTCACTGACTAAACCATTGGTCAAGGACTCTGATATTAAATCTACCAAACCGGCAAAGGGTCACCGTCCTGGTCCATTTGTTGGTCAGCAGACCTGTCAAAATAGTAAGATTTCGTCCGAAACGTCCAGCCCTGCCCCCCAGTCCCGACCATCATTCTCTGACATGTGCAACAGGGCGGTCACTAAGCCAGCACCACACAAACAGACAAAAGGAAACGCTTACATGCGCAACAGAGCTACTGTTTCGTCATCAGCATGCCCACGTGCTCACACAAAAATAAACCATTCCAAAGAAGGTGAGGATGGAAGTTCCGCTGCACACCCTGAGACCAGTGCCCCAACTGAGAAATTCAGCGTCACCTCAGAGGAAGATTTCCCGACACTAGGTGGATTTAAGAAGTGAGTTGTTAACGAGGTCTCGAGAACTTGGTGGATCAAATAATGGATTTTTAAAAATTTGTTAACTTTTTAAACTTTCATTAAATAAATTCAATAATTTTAGATTTTTATGTTTAAATTTTTGTTGTATTTTTATTTTAGTTAATGTTTTGTAATGAGTTTTGTTTTAATGGAAATTTTATTTGTAATTTCTTTCATTTTCATATGCACTTGACATTCTATATTATCTGTAATTAATGTAATAGCTAAGGTTCAAAAATGTGGGTCGTGAGAATTTTTCTCTCTCTCCCCCCCCCACCCCCCCCACCAACCTTTCCCTATAACCCTTTTTTTTCAATTTGCTTTGAAAATTGTTTTCAAATAATGCATTCCATTCCATACACAGTCTAAACACCTTTAAAAAACAAAGATTGTAAAAAACATATCCAGTGTTGCTAGTCAGTGTAAATGTCCAGTGTTGATAGCCTTAATCTTTAGCCTCAGTCCGCATCATTCCCCCCGCACCCCGTCAATAAACAACATTCCTATGTCTATATTATGTGGGGGTGGGTAGGCTGGGTTGTCCTCACGGAAATGTGGAACTATTATTAACGCAGAATAAAGCTTTGAGGACTAGACAGAGTTTAACTCTTCGTGGTTCCTTATTAAGTTTACAAACGGATCTATATCTCTATATCGTAAACTATGTATTTATCGAACGAAAGTAATCAAAGTAATAATAAGACCTTTTTTCTATATATTGAAAGAAATTAATATATGCAAATATCTATGTGCTTGTATATATGAAACATAATGTTGAATCTATTTTTAAAAACGATGTACATTAATTTGGCTTTCATCAAGAATATACACAATTAATGTTAGAAAATCAAGGGGAAAAACTTGCGCATAAATCCGTGAACTAAAATTAAAATTTATTTGGATTATGTCCCCTTGATTACTAAATCATGTTTGCTTAATTATTATGTCACTACTGAGATAACACTTCTAATGATAATCGTAGCTTATGTGTACCGTACTGTCATTTATGTCGTTGTTCGGAAATGAATATGTATTTAAGACTTATATGTATGTTATTATCTTTATGTAAAGCGCTGTACTGGTGTATATAAGTGATAAAATATTCGTCATCATTTTATATGTATTTTCAATTTGTCTGGCTTAACATGATAGTCCTTCTGACCGACTCAAAATTTTTTTGCATTTTCTCTGTTCGTGTAGAAAACTACTGCTGAGTTGGTAACTACTTGCCATGTAAAATATTCTAAACATTCTTCTCAAGTCGAGATGTATTATGGGCGTGATTTTTGAAACAAAATTTACAATTGCTGATGGTGTTTGCTTTTTTTTAAAACAGGTTAATGTCAACTTTTGATTGTGTTAACAATAAAACGATTAATATTATTCATGAATAATTATATCGCTGTAATGTATTTTAGTTATTTTATTATATTTTAAAAAAAAATATTCTATATGTTTGTGTGGGTTAAATAAATAAAGTTAAAATTATGGGAAAACGCAATAAACTTCCTGCTGATATTTGTGTATATAACTTATAATTTTAATTATCAAAATTTCGCCTTTCGGGGCCATTCATATATTACGTAAGCAAGCAGGGGGAAGGGGGGGTCTTAAATTAGCCACATTTTGAGTATGGATGCGTACACTAGGGTGAGAGGGGGGTCTCGACTGAATGTGTACGTACGCACAACAAATGTAATTTGCATAATACTACGCCTAGTAACGTAAACCGCTCTGGCTACAAACTGCATTCGAGAACGACTGAGTCGTAACTAAATTCTGTTACGATATTAGAGTGCAGCCTTACACTAAATACATACTTAAACTTACATGACCAAAAATGGATTTGCAACATTATAATTTTCAAACAAAAATTAATTATTATTTGGGGGGGGGGTCTAACTTTTTGTGATTACGCGTGACTGTAAAATCGTCCATTATCGCGTGACGTCATTAATAGACGGCCCAAAAGCTTTGACCTCCCTGCCCTTAAAAGCCGTATTTTCTAGATGAAAATTAGCATGTTGCAAGTCCCTTTTTTGTCATTTAAGTTTAAGTATGTATTTAGTGTAAGACTGCACTCTAATATCGTAACACGTGTGAATACATTGAAAACGTCATTAAATAAATTGCAAGATATCAAATATTTAAGGGAAACTTTTATGTAAATTTGCGCATTTTGATGTGACGTTACATTTCTTTAACACCCCCCCCCCACACACACACAACATTTTTTAGACGAATGACGTCATTTATGGGCTGTTTCCAAGAGAAAAACCAATATCTTTTGACTCTGGGTTGCAATTATTGTTTTTTTAATTTGGGGGGGGGGTGAGCGAATTTGTAGTTACGCACAGGGTAGGGGGTTACGAAAAAACGACTTTAGCGCGAACGTAATATATATGGATGGCCCCTTATGATAAAGTTTTATCAATAATTATAAAACGAACATTCCATTTTGCAAAACCTCTGCTCCATAAGTTATAATAGTAATAAATAAAGGTAAAAAATGATTTTTAAAAACCACGTTTTTACAAGCGGACTAAAAAGAAGAAAATAATTTAAAACTGGTAAGTTCAAGTACTTTGTTCTAATATGACTAAAAACGTGGGACGGGCGCTTATGAGGTTTAACATATGCAGCTCACTCATACTCTCACTTATAGATCTCTCTTTTGCCTTCTTAATTAGAAATCTTTAATTTTTATACCAAACACCCGCCCCACGTTTTTAGTCATATTAAATCAAAGTACTTGAACTTACAAGTTTTAAATTATTTTCTTCTTTTTAGTCCACTTGTAAAAACGTGGTTTTTAAAAATCATTTTTTTACCTTTATTTATTTTATTCTTTTTAGTCCACTAATAAAAACTTGGTTTTTAACAATATTTTTTTACCTCTATTTATTTTACCAAACACCTCACAAGCGCCCGCCAAACGTTTTAAAAACATTGTAATGTGGTCACGGGGGGAACTCACGGATGTTAACAAAAGCCGACGGTACAGTTTCTTATATATAGACTATAGATAAACTAAAAAGTTCAATAATTTAATAACGGTACATTCGATCGATCTGAATTTTTAATACAATGCATTGTCATCCAAGATCTATCTGTGGTAAAATTTTCAGATCTCTAGGACCATCAGAAATGGTTCAATTTTACGTTGGCAGATTTGAAAATATCTTGGACAAACAAACAAACAATGCCCAACGAAAGCGAGTTAATAAAAACGTGGTAATAAATAGAAGTAAAAAAGTGATTTTTAAAAACCACGTTTTTAGAAGCGGACTAAAAAGAAGAAAATAATTTAAAACTTGTAAGTTCAAGTACTTCGATTTAATATGACTAAAAACGTGGGGCGGGCGCTTATGAGGTTTAACATATGCGGTTCACTCATTCTCTCACTTATAGATCTCTCTTTTGCCTTCTAAATTAGAAATCTTTAATTTTTATACCAAACACCCATCCCACGTTTTTAGTCATATTAAATCGAAGTACTTGAACTTACAAGTTTTAAATTATTTTCTTCTTTTTAGTCCGCTTCTAAAAACGTGGTTTTTAAAAATCTCTTTTTTACTTCTATTTATTTTATTCTTTTTAGTCCACTTATAACAACCTGGTTTTTAAAAATATTTGTTTACCTCTATTTATTTTACCAAACACCTCACAAGCGCCTGCCCAACGTTTTAGAAAACATTGTGATGTGGTCACGGGGCGAACTCACGGATGTCAACAAAAGCCGACGGTACAGATGCTTTTATATAGACTATAGATAAACTTAAAAGTTCAATAATTTAATAACGGTACATTCGATCGATCTGAAATTTTGATACAATGCATTGTCATCCAAGATCTATCTGTGGTAAAAATTTCAGATCTCTAAGACCATCAGAAGTGGTTCAATTTTACGTTGGCGGATTTGAAAAAATCTTGGACAAACAAACAATGCCCAACGAAAGCGAGTTAATAAAAACGTGGTATTAAAACAAACCCGTAAAAACAAAGTTTTTGACTATAAATCCCTTATATATGAGACATAACTAACAGTATTGATTATTTTCAAACATTTACAGACTGAATCTGTCTTAACTCAAGTTTGCTTCATAACCCTAGGGGGGAGGGGTGGGTGGGAGGGGGAGAGGGGAAAAGTCTGGTCACCGATTCGCTTGACCGAGCTCAGCGTGACACGTAAAATGTAAACAAAAGCACCCCGTCGCTTCGTTGGGTCGCCTCAATGCGTCAGCTCAAACTTTCACGTGGCAAAAAAAACAATAACAAACCGTGAATTTGAATTACATACCTCATATAAGGATAAACTAAAAATGCATTAATTTAATTACGGTACGTTCGATCGATCTGCAAATTTTGATACGATGCATTGTTAGGTCAGACGGGTCAGTGTGCCAAATTTCAGCTCGATCGAATCACGGGAAGTGGGTCATTTTCGACTTTTCTTTTTCCGCCCGCCCAGCCCATGAGATGATGAGAGACGGCCGCGAAGTTAATATAAGGGATTTAATAAAACAAACCCGTAAAAACAAAGTTTTTGACTATAAATCCCTTATATATGAGACATAACTAACAGTATTGATTATTTTCAAACATTTACAGACTGACACCGAGTGATGTCCCTTGTCTTTAATAAATGGGGGGTGGGATGTGAGGGGGTGTCGGCACGACGGTCGGCGTCAACACGACGGTCGGCGTCAACTCAAACTCACGTGAAACTGGAAGAAAAAAAACAATAACAAACAGTGAATTTTGAATTACATACCTCATATAAGGATAAACTAAAAATGCATTAATTTAATTACGGTACGTTCGATCGATCTGAAATTTTGATACGATGCATTGTTAGGTCAGACGGGTCCGTGTGCCAAATTTCAGTTCGATCGGATCATGGGAAGTGGGTCATTTTCGACTTCTGTTTTTCCGCCCGCCCGCCGAGCCCAGAGACGAGAGAGAGACGGCCGCGAAGTTAATATAAGGGATTTAATAAAACAAACCCGTAAAAACAAAGTTTTTGACTATAAATCCCTTATATATGAGACAGAACTTAAAGTATTTACAAATATCTACAGACTGAATCTGTCTTTACTCCCCTTTGCTTTTAACCCAAAAAGGGTGGGGTGGGGGTGGGAGAGGGGAAAGGTCTTGTCACCGATCGCTGGGGAAAGTTCACCGTGAAACGCCAAATGTAAACAAAAGCACGCCGCTTTACCTGGTTTAAGCACGAGACGTGTTCACACCGGTGGCTGGCCTGAAGTCAAGTGACCCGTAAAATGTAAACGATAGTGACCTCTACATATAGTTTATATAGATAAACTAAAAATGCATTAATTTAATTACGGTACGTTCGATCGATCTGAAATTTTGATACGATGCATTGTTATGTTAGACGGTTCCGTGTGCCAATTTCAGTTCGATCGGATCACGGGAAGTGGGTCATTTTCGACTTTTGTTTTTCCGCCCGCCGAGCCCATGAGATGATGAGAGAGACGCCGGTGAAGTTAATATAAGGGATTTAAAAATGAGGAGCACTGCTCCATGAGTTACAAGTGTAACAATGAGAAGCACCCGAAACGGAAGTCTCACCAAAAGAGACACTTCTATCTAAGACCGTAAAAGTCTCACCAAAAGAGACACTTCTATCTAAGACCGTAAAAGTCTCACCAAAAGAGACACTTCTATCTAAGACCGTAAAAGTCTCACCAAAAGAGACACTTCTATCTAAGACAGTATTTCAAGCAAAATTAAGCCAGCAACCTCTCTGTGCACATTTCTGAACGCAAACTGAATCAATCATGGTCCAGCATTCCACGGGGCCGTCCAACTATCTACTTGCATTCGTCCTCGGGTGGAACTGCCACCAGCCGCCATTTCTTTGCGCTTGGTTTCTGTGACGCGACACTGACTTAAGTGCGACCCCGTTTGACCCCTGACCCTTGGCACCTGTATATGATTTGTCGCCGTAGACTCTTCTTTTGTCCCTTTGTATCAATTTCCCGGCAAGGTTGACTTTAGGAAGATATCAAATATTCTATGGCCACCAACATCCCTTCCCGCCCCTTTACCCCTTCCTTTTCATCGGACACCAGGGTTACAATTCTTCGAATTGTGCAGGGGTCATAATTCTGATCGCGAGTCTCCGGCTAACAAATGGATTATGTCCCAATGGTCTGCTATCATTGAGTAGCGTCCCTTGTTTCACACCGCACGCCTCTTGGAGATGTCTTGCTTACACTAAAACTCATTACTCCCCCTGTCAGAGGCCAGGGGCAGCAACTTTTCTCCCAGGGGTGACTACCGAGGTGGGAGGGAGGATGGGGGGAGAACCGAATGAAATAGATGATTGGAAACTGGAGTGATTGAATGCACCCTTGGACTGTTAGCTTGATCCCTCCATAGAACTTTGATTTTGGCGATTTCTTGGATTCTACAATTTTTTTAATAATAATTTTTCTTATACTACCCTGAGGATAATATTTTTTAAAAAACGTAAAAAAACAAGTTTTTTGACTATAAATCCTTTATATAGGAGACATAACTAAAAGAATGTTCATTATAATTACGAAGCGCAAGACAATCCAAAAATACAAAATTTTAGTTATGTCTCTTAAAACATGTTTGATATAATGCAACCGATCGGGAATATATTTTTTTAAAAAGTATTGTCAATATAATACACACCTTATTGCGTGACATGAAATATTGTTCAATATAATACGCACCACGACACTCAAGCACAAAAATTAACATGTTACATAGAGATAAATAAAGATAATCTAAAAATTCATTAATATAATTACGGTACATTCGATGTATCTGAAATTTTGAAACATCATTTTTATCATCGGCATGAGTCTGCCTGCAAAATGTCAGCAAGCTAGCATACGAGGAAGTTGGTAAAAAATCATCCAAATTTTTTTCAGCAATCAAGGGCTCAAACAGACACCACAAGTTAATATAAGGGGCCGTCTATAAAGTACGTCACGCTCCAGGGGGGGGATGGGGGTGTTAGATTGTGTGACAGGGGGAGAAAATGTGACAGTTTGTCCGGCCATGTGTGACGTCACGGTGCTTTAAATTAAATTTTAATTATTTTATTAATAAAAAAACACACTTTTTGTTCGAAAACGTGTGACGTACTTTAGTGTCGTCCTAGATTTGTGACAGTTTATGACATTGGGGGAGGGGGGAGTTGGAAATGGTCAAAAATAGCGTGACGTACTTTATGGACGGCCCCTAAAGGATTTTAAAAATAAACGGCAATAGTAGCATCCCTACCAAGGACCATTGTATTAGATTTGAGGAATTATAATTATAATCAATAATTATTCAAATCAAATTACCGATATTTGTGCTCAATGAGGGTTCTTATTTATGACTACCACAAACGCGTTTGTCGGGTGATATTTTCTGGTGTAAAATTGTACATTAATTTTGATGTCAGTAACGGTGTTTACGAATTTCATGTGGTAGAGGGCAATGTTCCCTTTAAGCTGCGCGGCTTCCAAAATATCTCTCCGGCGCCGCGAAGCAGTTTGGAATTACAGCGCAGCACATTTTGAAAAGGATAATACAAAATATGTGTTTGTGGGAGAGGAGGAGGGGGGGGTGCAAAATTTTGCACACCAAAAAATTAGATGCTGTGCAAACTCGAAAACGGTTTTTTTTTCACACGGGCCAACCAACCTTAGCTGGGAACATTGGTAGAAGGGGTGTCAACAAATTAAGTGTGCGGTGGCGTAACATTAACAAGAGTTGCGGGGTGGTGGTCCCTTTCTGGCCGCCATTGCTTGGTGGGTTATTAATAATTTTTTAATCCTGGTTAAATCAAGAAAAAATTATTATCAATATCAAAATGATTTTTGATTATTTTGAACATGATAATAAAGTTTGTTAGATGAAAATAGTATTAATTAATCAGCTTTCGCGGACAAGGACATTAGGCCATTGCACAGTATCTACACATGGTAGATATAGCTAATAAGTCGTTGTAAAAAAAATCTGAAGGGGAAAAAAAGTTGTATTCGGTCAGGTCACTTTAAAAAAAAATAACATCAGATAATACAAATTTCTACTCTGAAAATCTTTAAACAGTAAACAGTATAGTCATTCTGTCAATCTTGAAAACCGCAAAACAATGAAATTTAATTTTTTAAAAATCATACTACTACAATACACCATTGTTAAAAAATCTTCTTTTTTTTCTTAATTCTTTGGTTTGAGGATTTGGTTTCCATGAATCGTGAATGACTTTTATACAACTTGTTGGTCTTTTTATTAACTTAAACAAATAACACACATATTTTAACACTTTATTTCTACATCTTCTTTAAGGTACTAGATGCGTGATGTCTATTGCCGCGATCATAGTAATTTTTACCTCGAGTTTACCCTGTGGCAGCTAAATCCAGGGCCATGCGGTGGCATTTGTTTGTTGTCTTGTCCGCTGCTGTCACACGTCAGATGACATTTGACATTCGGTATAAAGGACGTTGACTCACTCGTTGTGTTCTGTCCGGAGACAGGGGTCATTTTTATGGGGGGACGGGGGGAGGGGTCCCTCGACCTGACACTGTCACAACCTTTAAACACTGACAGATGAGTCACGTGATCTCGGGGTGTGTTCGGGGTTTAGCCGCTAATCCGGCTTAAGAGCGAAGCCTCAGGACTGACACGTCATGGCTTAACGTTAACTACGTCACTGATCTGACGTGATATGTACTCACACACGCCACGCTGGGGGGTCTCGTGGCGATGTCTGGGGGGGGGGTCCATGGTGACGACAGGTGAATGGTTTCACTTGATTTAAGTCTGACAGAGATCGTTTGACACCATCTGACAGAGATGGGTTGACAGTATCTGACAGAGATCGTTTGACACCATCTGACAGAGATGGGTTGACAGTATCTGACAGAGATAGTTTGACACCATCTGACAGAGATGGGTTGACAGTATCTGACAGAGATCGTTTGACACCATCTGACAGAGATGGGTTGACAGTATCTGACAGAGATCGTTTGACCGTATCTGACAGAGATGGGTTGACAGTATCTGACAGAGATCGTTTGACACCATCTGACAGAGATGAGTTGACAGTATCTGACAGAGATCGTTTGACACCATCTGACAGAGATGAGTTGACAGTATCTGACAGAGATCGTTTGACCGTAACTTACAGAGATTGTTTGACAGTATCTGACAGAGATCATTTGACACCATCTGACAGAGATCGTTTATACTGTATCTGACAGAGATGGTTTGACAGTATCTGACAGAGATCATTTGACACCATCTGACAGAGATCGTTTATACTGTATCTGACAGAGATGGTTTGACAGTATCTGACAGAGATCATCGACAGTATCTGACAGAGATCATCGACAGTATCTGACAGAGATCATCGACAGTATCTGACAGAGATCATCGACAGTATCTGACAGAGATCATTCGACAGTATCTGACAGAGATCGTTTGACACCATCTGACAGAGATGAGTTGACAGTATCTGACAGAGATCGTTTGACCGTATCTGACAGAGATCGGTCGAGGGTAACTTACAGAGATTGTTTGACAGTATCTGACAGAGATCATTCGACAGTATCTGACAGAGATCATCGACAGTATCTGACAGAGATCATTCGACAGTATCTGACAGAGATCATTCGACAGTATCTGACAGAGATCATCGACAGTATCTGACAGAGATCATTCGACAGTATCTGACAGAGATCATTCGACAGTATCTGACAGAGATCATTCGACAGTATCTGACAGAGATCGTTTGACACCATCTGACAGAGATGAGTTGACAGTATCTGACAGAGATCGTTTGACCGTATCTGACAGAGATCGGTCGAGGGTAACTTACAGAGATTGTTTGACAGTATCTGACAGAGATCATTCGACAGTATCTGACAGAGATCATCGACAGTATCTGACAGAGATCATTCGACAGTATCTGACAGAGATCATTCGACAGTATCTGACAGAGATCATCGACAGTATCTGACAGAGATCATTCGACAGTATCTGACAGAGATCATTCGACAGTATCTGACAGAGATCGTTTTACGGCGATGGACATGGATGACTGTGAATATAGCTGAAAGGGATCACTGTGACATTACGTGACAGGGATCACGTTTACAGGGATCACAGCCCCATCGTGACAGGGGACCCCAAACTGAGGTATCACACACCGCCGTTTAAGTTGACCTCAAACCGAGGGATGACCCCCCCTGCCTAACACAGACTGCCGCTACATCAAGATTCCAGCAGCCCCCCTTGGTTACAAATGACGCCCTGACATGGAACGCATGTTGGCGGTATTATCTAGATCAGGGCCGACCGTGTCCGAGGATCAGCTAAGCTCTGGACGTTGCGCTCCCGCTGCTGTATGCGGCGTAAAGTATGATGCATGCCGGGCCTGGCGTAGGGCGGTACACTCTCTTGATCGATGAGTCGTATTATGTCACAACATCGCCGGCTCGGTGCCGGTGGCATGGGTTGCGGCCCGTCGTTGAGGTTGAGGGCAGCTGAGGGCTAAGCCTGAAATATTTCATTGCGGCTGGCGGACGGGCGTCGTGGCTAACAACTGCGGCTTTTTGGGTTGCTCTGTTGGGGAAACACGGATACGAGGTGAAAGCCGATTGCGCACAGTTGACTTAAGCAATCACTATACGGATTTCTTTTTAAAAAGAATAGGTTTCAATAGTGGTGTTTCAAACTATTATTCATGGTGGCTAACTTGTAAATGCATGTGATCAGATGGCGTAGCTAATGGGGGCTAACTTGTAAATGGCATGTAGATCAGAGCAGTGGCGTAGCTAGAACTTTTGCCGCCCGGGGCGGTCACCAATTTGCCGCCCTTTTTAGGGGCCGTCCATAAATGACGTCATGCACCTTGGGGGGGAGGGAATCACACGTTTGTGACTATGTGTGACGAGGGTGTTTAAGAAATGTGACGTCACGTCAAAATGCGCAACTTTAATTAAATTTCCACTTAAATATTTGATTATTGACACTTTATTTAATGACTTTTATGTTAAACGCGTGTTACGATATTTTAATGCAGCGTTTCACTAAAAACATACTTAAATGGCAAAATTTAATTTGAAACATGCTCATGTTCAAACAGAAAGTAGGGCTTTGTGACGTCTTATTGAAGAAGGAGTCTAAGTTTTTGTGACGAGTGACGACGTGTGACGAGGCGGGGGGGTCGGAAAATCAGCGAAAATAGCGTGCTTCATTTATGGATGGCCACTTAGTCGATTATATTATGGTTTTTAAAAATTAATAAACATGAATAAATAATTGTAATTGAAACGAAGTAAAGCTGGGGAACATGTTTACCATTGCATGCCCTATTTATGTAAGCAGTAATAAAAGAGGCCGCATAAGATTATACACCTATAAATACAGTTATATAAAAATAAAAGATACTTTTTTAAAGGCCACAAGAAAGTTACTGAGGTCGCAGGTCCCCCCCCCCATGACACAAAACATATTCCAAATTTACACCCAAAAAGAAGCATTACCAATTACTATTACTATTCTTTTGTTTTGTATTTATAAATAAATGATTTTTTTTTACAAACAAAGAATTGTATACATAGCATGGCGTAACAACGGCTTGGCATTGTGGGCAGTTGCCAAGGGCGCCGGCCTGCGCCAGTTCAAAAGGGCACCGCTAAATCTATAATTTTTTATTTAAATAATAGGCGCCAAAAATAAATTATCCAAGGGCGTCAAAAACCCAGTTACGCCTCTGTACATTAGTATGTAAACATATTTATACATTTACTTTCCTAACTTTCATAATAGAAAAATCGTGTATTACACTATCAAAATTAAAATTATTTGTAATATCTTGTTCTATGGACAGCATTGCAAGATTTTGTTGTCTTTAATCGCTCATTGTGGAACGAAGATAATTTTTTTATCAACTTCAGTTTGGAGAAGCTCCTTTCACAACTAGCGACACTGATAGCAATAGCTGAAAAAATTCATAGCAAAGTTACAATGTTGGGTACCGAATTTTCCAATCTATTCTGTTGAATAAATTTTAATAGATCAAGAGTGCCTTTTCCCCCGTTTTTTTAACATAATGCCTCTTCTTGTAGTGTAGGTACAGCTATAAAAACCTGGATCCTTTTTCTTTCAATATTGAACTGTCAATGTCAATAAAGTAATTTATTTGATGTTCAAATGCTTCATTGAGTAGGTTACATGGTATTATATACGAATATTTTCTTGCAAGGAAATTCAACTCATCAAAGCGTTATTTTATTTTATTTTATAATTCCATCCATGGATAAAAACAGTTTTCGTACTTCTTGTTCTAAAGATAGAACCACGTCTTCTGAATTTCCCTACTCATATTTTTCTCCTTCTAGCTAGGCGTTCAGTTGATATCTCAATCTCTTCACAAATTGTTTGGCTCATATAACAGCATTTTGTATTAGCACATTCCTTTGTTCCATGCAATGGCTTTGCATTAATTTTTAAAAATGACGGGTTCCCATAAATTGAGATAACACTGCATAGAATTGAGTAAAATTCCATCATCTGATCTCGTTTTACTAGTTACTTCTTCAGTTGTCAATTTTTCCAAGACGTTTGAAAGTTTAAAGTATCTCTTTTTAAAAATTATTATGCCTATTGTGGTGTTTATTAACGGAGAAATTTGAATATTGACATATTCTTGTCATAATCTTAATAAGTTTTCATAAAATAGACGAATTCAAATTATTTACACATTACTTTAATTGGATAGGCATAAAAATTTTAATGAATACCCGTATTTTAATGAAAAACACAAATTATTTGTGCTACTTTAATGCAATAAAAACAAAATAAATTTAATTTTTAATAACTTACCTTACAATAATTTTACTGAAAACTGAAACAGTAATATACATTACTACTTGCAAGTTGTTAAACACAATATTTGAACCACCATGCCTTGTAAGTACTTGTTCGCGCATCATTCTGCGAAGTCGAAATTCCACGTAAAACTTTCGTGGTGATATTAATAGCACACATTATTCGGCCCAGCCGTGTTGTGTTTTTTTAGTAGTTTTTTTTTATTATAAAAGCGTCATCTGTGACTTATACCGCTTAGTTTTCCAAACAAATGGATACGTTTTTTTGAGCGATTTAAAAATTTTTGAACGGTTTTGCGTTAGTTATAATATCCTCTATGTAATCAAACAAATGTTGTGCGAATCCGTTAATTAAGACTCGAAATTACGAATATTTTTGTTTCACCTTGGTTTTCCCCCTTCAAAAGAAAAAGGGCAGTTGTCGGAAATGGTTGTACTTTTCAAATGCCCACAAATACCGCCCCTAAATGAGTGCTGCCCGGGGCGGACTGCCCCCACCCCCACCAGCTACGCCACTGGATCAGAATGCCCTATTCTTACTCTTATTTTTTTTCCCTTTCATTTATGATTTTTGCCGAATACAAAAGGTTATTATTCCTAAGTGTGTAGGCCAGGGCCCCGTGACTCCTTGTGGGTGCACGTGTGCCACTTTGAGGAGCGCTGGATTAATCGAAAACATGGAGCGGGGTGGGCGTGGTCCTGTGTGACGCAGGGAGGAACCATTGCACGTCAACACAAATGTTGCAACGTTTTATTTCTTATAAAATATGTGCTGGAGAAATAAGCTTGTCAACGTTGACGTTCTTTCCTCTTTTCCTCCAATCAACAATGTCTGTGTGTGTGTCTGTGTGTGTCTGTGTGTGTCTGTGTGCATGCGTGTGTGACGGAGAGATCTGCGGTTGTAACATTATCTACCAGAATATGAGAGTGGAGTCCGTGATGTCAAGAGCCGATTCTGAGAATGAAATTTTATTAAAATAGCCATTCGTGGCGGCCTAATCCCATTATATTTTAGGTCCAATCCCATGATGCATTAGGTCCAATCCCATGATACATGAGGTCCAATCTCATGATACATGAGGTCAAATCTCATGATACATTATGTCCGATATCATGATACTGTTGGTCTAATCCCCATTATACACTAGGTACAATCCAATGATACATTAGGTCATATCCCATGATACATTAGTTCCAATGCCATGATACTTTTGGTCCAATTCCATGATACATTAGATCCAATCCATGATGCATTAGGTACAATCCCATGATACTTTTGGTCCAATCTTATGGTACCTTCGAGTCGTTACCATGGTTATCCATTAAAACATTATCATTGCCCGAAGAATAGATACCGAGGTTGGTCAACCATAGGTTCTCATTCAAAATGTTGGCCTGCCCCTTTAGCACATTCTTTGTTTTCTCGGGCAAAGAGAACCGCACAAAGTAAATATAATTTTTGAGGAAATGTAAAAGGTTTTCTAATGATTAAATCAATAATAAAATGTGTAAATTATTTAAATTTCAATACACTTTATACTTTTAAAAAAAACAAGTAATAAAAACTCGAATGAGTATTTAAACGCAATTTCCAACAAAGAATTTCCGATTTTTTTTTCAAGGGAAATCATTCTAGATTACATTAAAAGTAATTTCAAATCAGTAATTCTGAATGTAAACAAAATATGACGTCATATCCCCTCACGCTACATCACACTAAGAATGTGTCAATTTAATGCGCACCACACAACATTCTAACATTAGCATTCACAAAGCGGGAAAACCCCATTAACTATCATTCTTGATTCTAGATGACATTAAAAGTCATTTCAAAGCAATAATTCTGAAACGAAACAAAACAATTGCTTTCTACAAATTGCTGCTAAAATTACGAGAGTCGAACGAAAACAGATTGTTCACAAACTTCTACTCCAACATTGTTCTAAATATTATTAGCTATTGTTTCAACCCGATAGATGTTATGGTTGGCGAGAAATTGACGCAAAAAACGGATATTTTTTCGTGTTTTTTTTTCGATTTTGCAGGAAATCCAGTAAAACTTTTCGGTATTTTTTGGATCGTTGCACATCCCTGGGACCTCCTTGGCATATTTGCAAAATGACCAAACCCTCTATGTGGTATGGTTCAGGAGGAGCTGCATGTGCAAGCTCGAACAGTGCACAGTGCACAGACATTTCAAATGAATAAACGCAATTCCCACGGGAAATTGCGTTAATACAAAAAAAACGTAGAGAAAATCCCCGTAAAAAAAACAAGTTTTCACTATAAATCCTTTATGTACTAGACGTAACTAAAAGAATGTTCTTTATAATACACAGCGCAAGACCATCCAAAAATACAAAATTGTAGTTGTGTCGTAAAACATGTTTAACATAATGCGCACCGATCAGGAATATGTTTATAAAAAGTGTTGTCAATAAAATACGCACCTTATTGCGCGACAGAAAAGTTGTTCAATATAATACGCACCGCGACACTCTATCTCAAAAATGTAACATGATACATAGAGAAAAATAAAATAATCTAAAAATTCAATAATTTTATTACAGTACATGAGATCGATCTGAAATTTTGAAACGTCGTTTTTATCATCGGCACGAGTCTGCCTGCAAAATTTCAGCTCGCTAGCTTACGAGGAAGTTGGTTAAAAATCGATCCAAAGTTTTGGCGACAAGCAAACAAGCTAACAAGGGCTCAAACAAACAAACACCACGAGTTAATATAAAGGATTGAAAGAACAAAACAGCTAATTAATACATCGTACTTCACATATGCGGGCGAAAGGTTAATTTTCTCAAAGTAACATGTGGAATTCGTTTCGTTCGAAATTCTATATTCCAAGCCTTAGTAAAAAATTGATTTAATAAAAAAATGGTGTTGTAGAAGTTGTTATAGCTAAACTATGATGTTAAAAACGGTGCGGTAGACAAAATATGGTGGCGAAGAGAGCGGTGTAGCTAAAATATGGTGTTAAAAATGGTGGTTTGTCCAAAATATGGTGGTGAAGAGGGGCAATAACTCAGTCCGTAATTCTTCACTTTGAATCAATGTCAGATTTTTAACACAAATTTACGAGCCCCACCGAAAAGCTCCCAACAAGGGACATCACCGACTTCATTCACCAGCCATAAAACTGAAAACTTTACAAATCCCAAAATTGATCTGTACGAATTGTCTGCCCCTAATCAGCCCCACACCCCCTGACGTCACACTAATTAATTTACGACCTGACCCCACCCCGACTCTTCCCTCTCTTCTCTCTCTCTATCTCTCTCTCTCTCTCTCCTGTATTTGCCCCGCTTGTTGTCTGTTTGCTTTTCATGATTATCTCCCTTACCATGTCCTTGCAAATTTCAAGAGTCAAAGGGAGTCTAGGAGCAAAGTCAAGAATATTCCCTGTCGCGTCTTTTAATAAAATGTTTTTTGGGGGGATTTATGTGTTTTTTTCTTCCCTCTCCCTCCCTTGCACGCCCTCTCTTCTTTCTTCCATCCATGGTCCCTAATGAAATTAATACCACGCCTCTGACACGCTCGCCTCTGAGGCAAGGCAACCAATCATTGACGCGAAAATTTATAGCTACTGTCAGTGGCCTGGGGAGGGGAGGGGGTTAGTGGTGGCGGGGGGGGTTAGTGGTGGCGGGGGGGGGGTTCGTCCTGGTGGTGGACACTTTTCGGGGTCAGTGTGAATGTGCGTGTGTGGCCACGTATGTGTGTCGGTGAGTGATGTCCACAAATGAACAAAAAGTAAGGACCTTGTCAGAAGTTACCTTTGAAAGTAGCGCGTGGATTATGTATCTAGTTTTTGTTTTTAAATTATTTAAACACGTCGACGTCATCGCAGCTGACGTGGAGCTAAATCACAGAGTTCTGACTCCGTGTCCATAGCAACCAACCACTAACACACAGACAAATACTGACGGCCGCTGATTTTCGTGGATTTCAATTTGGGCATTTGAACAATTACTGACCAACTACATGCTTCAATTACTCTATTGAATGATGTGCACCACTTCCACTCATTGATGTTTAAGGCAGTGGTGATGTGCACCTTTTCCACTATTTGAATATAAGGCAGTGGTGATGTGCACCACTTCCACTATTTGAATATAAGGCAGTGGTGATGTGCACCACTTTCACTCTTTGAAATTAAGGCAGTGGTAATGTACACCACTTCCACTCTTTGACCATAAGGCAGTGATGATGTGACCCACTTCCACTCTTTGACAATAAGGCATTAATGATGTGACCCACTTCCACTCTTTCACTACTCATGGTAGTGAGAATTATTATGGGAGCGTGGCAGCCGAGGTCTCCAAAGTCCCACGGGCTTCGATCTTCACGGGCACATTGCCTACGATCTCCACTCTCGCATGGCCTACCATCTTCACGGGCGCATGACCTAAGATATGCACAGGCGCACGTGTCTAAGATCTTCACGGGCCCACGGCCTAAGATCTTCACAGGCGCACGGCCTAAGATCTTCACAGGCGCACGGCCTAAGATCTTCACATGCACACGGGCCATATATCTTAACGGGCGCATGGGCCTAAGATCTTCACGAGGGACGGCCTAAGATCTTCACGATCGCACGACCATTCCCGCGTCATGGAATTTTTGTATGAGCCCACTCTGCGTCCCACCTGCAAGAGACGCCTGATGTTTACGACTGTGATAGATCGCCCTAGTGTGTATGTATACCACAAAAAGCAACTGCCCCGCCCCAACAATATCACGATGGTTTCAAATGTACAACTGCCGATCTTTGACCTGTGGTGACGTCCTCGGTTGGGGTGGACGTCACGGGGGATCACCTCCCGTCACAAGGGTTACCTAACTTTTCTCTTGACGACAAAGGGCGAGCATTCATCCCGTTCCCTGTCACCAGCGAGCCCGCCTATCTGATGGTACACCTCCATTCTGCTGCTTTACCTTCTAGCCCTGTAACTCTCGTCTAAACTTTCATGTATAACACCTAGAAGAAAAAATATATTTCTTAGTCGTGAATCCACCCCGGCTGCCATTTAGTCAGTACGCCCACACCCACCCACTGAACCCACAGTTTCTGACCCCAGGGTTCCCGACCCCAGAGTTCCTGACCCTACAGTTTCTGGCCATGTTCGTGTGACATAATGAAGTCGAAGACATGAACATTCACCTCATTTTTGTGGGGCGGGGAAGGACGCCAAACAATGAATTAATCACAACAAGTAATGACCCCTGACCTATGACCCGGTAGTACGCAAGACGTGCTGTTTCAGACGTCGTCCTTGGCTAAAGGTCACCGGAACAAACAAAAAGCAAATTAATTAACATATTTTAGAATAAAATATTTGGACATGCTTCCCGTTTGAGCGAGTCTATGTTGTGCACGATGGTTTCCCCTTGGGATGGTAAAGGTGTTTCAAGGATGGTTGCACGGAAGCGTGTGACATCATGAAAGCTCGTGACAACGGGTCTCTGGCAAACTGAGCCCCACAAACGGCCTGCGTGAAAAGAGCTTTGACTACCTCTGTACGCTCAGACGATATGCCAAAGAACAAAAGGGCCCCAATCAATATCGCCCTCTACAAAAGGGGTCCCGTCTATATGGCCCACATGAAAAGGGTCCCATCAATATGGCCCCTCCAACAAAAAAGCCCCGTCAATATGCCCCCCCCCTACAAAAGGGCCCCGTTAATATGGCCCCCCAACAAAAGGCCCTCGTCAATATGGCCCTCCCCAACATAGGGCCCAGTCAATATGTCCCCTAAAATGGGCTCCCATCAATATGCCCCCACCCCCAAAAAGGAACTACGGCAATTGGGTACCACCCCGTCCCCGAGAAATAGACGAAATACCCCTCAGAAATGTAAGAAAAAAGATATTTGGAATCAATTCGACAGCAGGAATCACTACACTTTTTAAAGCGGAGGTTGGTTTCGTACTATAAATAATCTTGACTATGCGCACGACGTCACTCCATGGACAGTTTCGTCATTGTGTATAAAATATTTGAAGCGATGTTAGAAAGCAGAATATTTTAACAAGCAAGAATTGCGTCACGTACATTTTTATTTTTAAATATTGTATCGGTGACGCAGTGGCGTAGCTAGGGTAATCTGCGCCCGGGGACATGACAGAAATTCTGCGCCCCTTCTCGGACCGACAGATTCTGAGGTTTATATGGTTCATTTTCGAAGTATCTGGTCTTTTAATGAAGTAGAATACAGACTAATAATTCTCTATACCAGGGGTGCGCAACCTTTGGGCTATTGACGGCCACATTAAAAAAAAATACTTTTGCAACGGCTGCCAAAAATTTTTCCCTAAAAAACGAAACGAGCTCTATAAAAATTACCTCTAGTAATAGGCAACGCGAGATAATAATGACATAATCATAATTTATTGTAGTCAAACACAGTACTTAATTACAAACAAAAACAATTCCATCTATATTCTATTATGTTTCTACTTAATTGAACATTGTCATGTAAACCTAACATCATGTCATACACGTACAGCATGAGTATATTTTTAAGTTGCATTAGTACACTGAGAACACAATAACTGAATAATAGATAAGCTGCTTCACTAACACTGGCCATGTAACTTAGCAGTATAGAGACCAGAAATTAGTAGCTGCCTTGTTTGCTGAGAGTCGCGCAAAATCTGGGCACTCACTGGAGAGCAACAGTTGTATTCCTGAAGCCATATTGGTGTCCACCAGTCGGGTTCGATATTTGTTCTTGAGATATTTCATTTGTTAAAATGACGTTTCGCACATGTAAGTGCTTCAAAAGAGCACTAGAGTGTTTCTTGCTATTTCGCGAAGCTTGGGATACTCCACAGCTACTTCCATGTCTCCAGTAGATCGTTTTTTGTCCTCGTATTTCTTCACAAGCTGAGCGTTATTTTTTAGTTCGATGAGTTCCATTTGGACATCCAGCGGCGCACTCTCTGTCTCAACCAAATGTGGAGAAGCAAATAGTCTCATATTTTCTGAGATCTTGTCGTAATCCTGAAAAAGTTCTGCGAATTCTAACAACAGCGCTTCGTAGACGCCTGAAAAGGACGTAGCCGGAATTTCATCTTTTATTTCATGGCTCTCGATTAGAGCGGTGAGTTGTGGGAAATGATAGAGATTATGCTGTTGGATATGAAAACGCCTTTTCACTGTTATGTTTATTCACTGCTATGTCAAAATTCTGTCTGGATTTCTGGTGCAGCTGCCAGCTAAGAGTGATACTTGTGCACAGGCCTCTGATTATTTTTGTGTATTGTAACAGCAACTGAAGTTGACCGACGGGTTACACGGTAACACAGCGCAAGCACGATACAGCGAATGTGCGCATCACACGGTTTCGGCGCGCTTCAATATTAGGCTGCTAAACTTCATGGCCTGCCCTCATTAGCTATAGCTGCAGCTTAACACCAGCGCGGCAAGAGCTATTTCAATGTCTATGAGCGCTAAACACTGCAGCTAACGCTACAGCTTCCAGAGTCGTAATTTGTTTCGAAATATCAAGTGCTTAAGAGTGTAAATGAATATTCGATATTTCGTTTACAACTTTACATAATGTATTGCCAAATTGCAAATATTTGACGGCCGCATGTTATTATAATTTAAACAGATTTTCACGGCCGCACATATTCTTGTCCACGGCCGCATGCGGCCGTAAGGCCGCAGGTTGCGCACACCTGCTCTATACGACTGTAAACAATTTATTTGAAAAAAAAAGACTACTAATTATACTTGACTGGAATAGACATAGTCTACAACAAATTGATCCTCCTTGATTTGACAGTCGCAAACTCGTCAATCACGTTGTCAAAATTAATATTCTCAAATGTTTCTCTTTCGATGCTAAGGAGTGCAAGATCACTAAGACGATCTTGTCCCATTGAAGCATGTAAATAAGACAAAATAAGCTTCAGCTTGCTGAAGGGCTGCTCACAGCTTGAAATTTAAACAGCAATTTTTAGAGGTATTTGCAGTGGAATGCACATATTTGGAAATACGTCATCTCCATATGAAACAATAAAACCAAGAAGCTCCAAAGGAGTTTCCGGTAGAACTTTAGTCTGGGTACTGAACAGCATTTTGTAGTCTCCGATTTCTGTGCATAATTCGTGACCATTGACGTCAGTGTCGTAGAAATTTCCAAAATCTAAGCAATTTTGACGAAGCGTATCGACATTTGTCTCAGCGAGAAGAGTTTTGACGTTTATTAAAAATCCAAATTTGGTGTTTAAGATTTTTAGACAAAAACCGTATTGATATCTCTTGTTGGAGTCTATCATTTACGCAGTTCATAACACGTGCAATTTCTTCTTCTGTCGAATGTCCTTCATCTCTTGCTAATTCTCAGGTATCCTCAGATGTTGTCTAATCCTTCTGTGGACCTCAATTCCCCAAGTTGTGCATCTTGTTTGTCCATTGTCTATCGTAACTAGGCTAAAATAATCACGAATGTTGACAAGTTCTTGCACCAGCGATTCAATATCAGATGTTGCTTCCTTGAAATTCACAGTAGGATCCTGCAACCGTTCAATTTTCCAAAGTATGATGTTCCAGAAATGTATCAAAACTAGGAAGTTTAAGTTTAATATACCTGCTAGTAAAGTTTCTGCATCACTTCTGTTGTCAGGCGTAATAGTAATTGCATCTTCCGATAATTTTTCCAACAGCCCTACCAGTTCATATAGTCCTTCATAAATAGCTTTAACAGCGTCTGATCGTGCACTCCAGCATGTTTTAGACTCCATCTTCATTGTGATTGGCACCATTAATTATTTTTAATTCTTCCCAACGAGTTGTTTAACGAGATAAAAACAAATATATACTTTCAACTGTTCCAAAAATCGTGATAACCACTGGATCCTGTTTAGCTAGGGTTGCCAGATACGTGGACACCAAAATGAGTGCATAATAAAACAATAAGAAGGACGTCAAAAGAGGACATTTTGAATATTTCATTTGAGTCGTCCCGGATTAAACTTAAAGTCAGTACAATTTTATTGTAATAGCTGCCACTGTTCATGCAAGAGTCTTAAAAAAACTGTTCAATTTTGTCTTGTACAAATGATTTAAGATTGCTGTATTGGTCAAACAATTGCAAATCATCTACAATAACCTTCTCTTTCAAATACAATATAAACGCCAAAAGGTCATCAAGTTTACATTCTATGATATTATCTAAGTAAATCCAATTAAAGCATTGAAATTCAACAAAAGTTTTCAACAACTTTTCTAAGTAAGTAATGCATGCTTCATACAGCAACTTAACATCTGCCAAACTCTACTTCCTGACCACTTTTCTTAAGTCTTCTAAACATCTCCTTGACTTTCAGTGAAATAAATGTCTCCTCCAATCTATTTTTCAAAGCTTACAAGGTTGTGTGAAGACGGCTCATAACCTCCAATACTGCTGTTTCTTCCATTTCATTTTCAATGACTGCGATATTTTTTAATTTTTAACCTAGAACTAGATTTTTTCGTTCTTGTCTAGATTTGTAAGTTTTAAAAATAGCCATAATCTATTTTTATTTAAAGTAAACATACCATGTAATAGTTGTAAAAACGATACATAAAAATTATAATATAAAATGTAAGAAAATCCCGACATTTTAAACGATTTTAGCTTTGCCTTCAAGACGGAGAACATTGAGCTAAAAAGGAGGACATTTACCTCCTTCTGCCGAACGTCTGGCAACCCTATGTTTAGCTGAGTTTAAGCTGTGGTTGTCACAGTTTGCAAAACAATACTTGTGATTTTTGGCACATATTCGTTGTTGAAGGCCGGATATATCCCCAGTCATTACATCAGCATTGTTATGTTATTGTGACAGACAGTCGGCTAGAGGTATGTTATCATATTCCAGTTTCTCTACGATAACCCTTTCAAGGCTTGCTGCGTCTTTGGAATGTATCTGAACAATACCTAAAATTGATTCTTTAATGGTTACTTTTTTAGTTTGAAAATCCACATGGCGCCCCTTAATGCTCAATGGGGGCGCCAAAATCATGCTTGCCAACTGGTTTGTAAAGAAGATATTTGTGGAGTTCCAAAATTCAATCTTGCAAACGTATTTGAAATACATTAGTTTATATAAAAATAAATTAAAATAATTAAATTGAATACTCATTTTGGCGCCCCCTAACGTGGCGCCCGGGGACATATGTCCCCCCCTGCACCCCCCT